>CM033107.1:17861449-18282565 GCA_019321725.1 Paulownia fortunei | reverse complement strand
TAATTTGTGCTATTGAGACTATCGAAAACATGTTAAATTATGAGCTTATCAACTACCCCCAAACTTATCTTTTACTTGCCTTTGAGAAAAGTGATCAACAGACTAGACATAAGCTCATAATTTGGTCATGAATAATTCAAGTTGATCAACCAACATAGTGTCTCAATAATTTATATTGCACACAAGTCTAAAAGTTTGTCATAAAGGTAATCAACTAACACCATAAAACTTGTGCTTAATCAATCAAGTCATGAATTCCGAACATATGTTTGTGTAGTGTCAAGTTCAGGTTCCATACATATATTCTCGGAATGAATTATGCAACCAATGACTCTCATGATCTAAGCAAAGACGTTCTAGGTGTTCCGTATGCTTGCTTTTCATACACCTTCTCTACTAATGTAGGTATTAGCAAACTTAGATCAAAAGAACTTCTATAAGCTTGTAACGTAAGGCGTAGGTATTGACTTAAAAGAAAAGGGTAAGGATAAATAAAATAAGAGAACATAGTTTTTTTGAATTTCAACATCTTTACTCCTCATTTCTTCTTTCTTCCCCACTTTCCTACATTTTGCCTTTTTGGGATTCATGCTTTTCATGATTTTCTTTCGTACACTTATTTTTTTTCTTGTTTTCTTTTTTTTTTCTATCTTTTTTTTTCTTTTTTTTCATGAATCCCAAGGCTTCATTTTCTTTTTCTTCATTCCTTCACAACCCCCAAACGTATTTCTTTTTTTTCGAATTGAGTTGTAGTCTCCCTTACTTTCATCAATTGCTCATACACCCTTATTTTTCCATTCATGTAACCTCATAAAAAATGCACAATTTTTAGGTTGCATAAGGTAAATGTAATGATCTTACATGAAATGGAGTCAAATGGTGGTAAGTCATATGCTTTCCATATGCCATTCTCTTCAATAAGGCACAATGGGGTGACTAGTGATAGATATGTACTCATGCTAGGCTTGGAAGGCTCAAACGAGTCAAAGATGGCCTAAGTCATTTCCAAGTTTGCTAGTTATCTAGGATTTCGCCTAAAAAGAGTAATCAAACAAGTTCTAAAACACCACATAATGACCACAAAGACTCATTTCGAAGAAAAACCTAACACCAAGTAACACGCAATTCACTTTGGATACAACATATTCAATGAAAATTCATAAATTGTAACAAAGATCAAATACACACAAGAATCGCCATGTAACAAGACTAGCAATCTTTCTTTCCTCTAGATACTATACAATATTAATTAAGTTTCATCATAGGCTATTGGTCATCAAGATAAATCAATCAATCTCAAATGTGAGCCTACTCAAGTTTATCAATAAAAACATGCTTGCTCTTGGACTTTCATCACATAAGATATGTAATTCATACACAAAGCTTCAACAAAAAATAAAAAAAAAGCTCAATTTTCATGAAAACATAAATCACGCTCCCAAATATGAATCAAACATTGTCCTCAATGTTTAAAGCAAGAAAAGTGTAAGGAAAAGAACTACTCCATCTCAATTAGAAGTGAAACCACAACCATGCGCCCTTTGGAGTTTAATGAGGATCTACATACTACCAAGAAAATGAGAACCTGCAACTAAGAAGATGGCAAATAAAAGAACATGGGAGTAAAAATAAGAACAAAAATAAAGAAACAAACTAAACAAAGGAAAGCTAGAAATGGAACATGTTTCAAAAACTAACTAAGAAATCATTCAAACACAAAGGAAAAGAGGTTTGGGTTGGCTTCCAAAAAGCGTTTGGTTTATAATCATCAGTCTGACTTTATTACCTCTCTTGGGAAAAGGTAAGATGAAATTCAAACATCTTATACTTAATTTCTCTCTCCCAAGTAGTGCTTGGATCAACCTTGATCACCCTGTATCAAGGGTTTGAATTTCTCTCCATAGGCTTCACCTTGCATAGTTGAACGTAATCTTGGTCTTGGCTTGCTTAAAATTTTGCTTTCACGTAAAAACACTTCTTGAAGGGTAATTTGACATCATAGTGTGCAAGGGCAGCCACCAAGCATTCATCATCCCTCTCTTCTCCTTTCAAATTTGCTGAGAATTCTTCCAATACACGCTTCAACCTATTTTTCTGCACAAGCTCAACGATAAAGGGGTCAAAAGGATCTAATTGATTATACTTAGGCTTTTCCACCCAACAATTCAATCCCTTAACTCCATTCACATCAACATGTGTTTCACCTTTTTCATTTTCTTTTAAGTTTACAATGTATGCATCAACTTTCTCCTCACAATTAGTTTGTTGCAAAAGATCATTGGCCAATAGGTCAAAGGCATCAATTCTTTCACACAAGTTCATTTCTAGCGGACGTTAAGGCTTTTAAAACATAAAACATCACTTGGTCATTCTCTATTCTAAGTATCAAATTTCCTAGTTATATATCGATCAAAGTTCTACTCATCGCTAGGAAAGGTCTACCTAGAAGAAGGGGCACATTGACATTTTTCTTCATATCTAACGCAATAAAATCAACCGAAAAAATGAACTTGTCTACCTTCACTAGCACATCCTTAACCATACCTCATGGATACTTAATAGATCAGTCTGCTAGTTAAGTGACATCATCGTTAGCTCTCGCTCTCCTAATCCAAGCTTCTTATAAATCAACAAAGGCATAACATTAATGCTTGCTCTCAAATCACATAAAACATTAGGAAAAGTAATTGAACCAATAGTGCAAGGGATAGAGAAACTCCCGGGATCCTTAAGCTTAGGAGGAAGCTTATTTTGCACAATCATCGAGCACTCCTCGATTAATTCACCATCTCATGCTCTTCTAATTTTCTTTTGTTTGATAAAATTTCTTTCAAGAATTTAGCATAGATAGGAATTTGAAGTAAAGCATCAGCAAATAGAATATTAATATGCAAGATCTTAAAGACTTCAAAAAATTTAGAAATTTGCACATCTAATTTTTGCTTTTTCAATACCATAGGAAAATGGAAGGGAACACTTATCACCTCATTAAGGATGACCACTTTAGATAAAGTACTAGGCTTTGATGTTGTGTTGTCTTCCTTCTCTTTTTGAGATTCCATGTCTTGCACTTTAATATATATTTCTTTTGTACTTCTCAACATGATTGCATGTAATTATACTTTGGGATTTTTCTTCGTATCACTTGGCAATATTCCTTGAGCACGTATTGAGACCATACTTACAATTATGTAAGGTTGTCTCATTGTTTTGGAATCTCACTTGGGTATTCACAATAAACTTGGCCACAAGTTCTTTAAAAATTAATTTCTTTTCTTGGGGTGGGTAACCGTGTGGTGGAGGTCTTGCTATGCTTTGATTGGCTTGAGAAGTGCGTTGGTTACCTTGATATCCCCATGCAAAATTGGGATGATTTCTCCATCCAGGATTCTATGTTTAGGAATAACTATTGTTTGCTTGCCTATTCCTAATATAATTGGCTTGCTCGGATGAGGTTAAAAATGGGTTCCCCACTTGGCATTTGTTGTTATAGTGTTCATCTCTACAACTCACATGCGACGATTTGCATCTTCATCATTGAAGCACCAATGTTATCTATCTTTCAGCCAATGCTTCGATTTAAGCTGAGATGGCGGAGTATGTGTTGATGTTATGCACTCCCACTGCCCTTTTTCCCAAACTTCTATCTGTTTCCCATTGGTAATTGTTAGATGCCATTTCTTCCAATAACTCATATGCTTTCTGTAGAGTTTTTCTCATGATTGTGCCTCTAGCCATTGCATCTATCATAGCTCAGTTAGCAAGTGATAAGCCATTATAGAAATTTTGCACTTGAAGCCATATGGGTAAACTATGGTGCGGACATCTCCTCAACAAGTCCTTAAACCTCTCCCAACCTTCATACAAGGACTCCAACTCAAATTGTACAAATATGGTGATGTCGTTCCTTTTTTAGGTTTTTTGAAAGGTGCCAAATATTTTGCAAAGAATGCTTGTGCCATGGCCTCCCATGTGGTGATTAATCTAGCAACAATGAATTAAGGTAGCTCTTCGCTTTATCCCTAAAAGAAAATGGGAACAATCTTGATCTAATAGCATCATTAGTCACTCTTTTATGTTTAAAGGTATCATAAATCTCCAAAAAGTTTTCTAAGTGGGCATTAGGGTCGTAACTCGTTGAACCACCAAACTATACTAAAGTTCAAATCATTTGAATGATCATCAGTTTAATCTCAAAAGTGATTGCTTGATTGTCGACCTTCTAATACTCGAATTGGTCCCATTGATTAAAGGCTTAACATAGTCCAATAATGATCTATTCTCCACATCTCACTCTTTGTTGGCCATACTTGGTCTTTTGCTTCCCTTATCAACAAACGAAGAGTTTTCTCTATTTTTGGGTTGTATGGCTTAAGATCCTATGTAGATGACCGGGTCATATGCCAACAACACCTATAATGAAAAACAAGAACTCTCAAAGTAACTTGAACAAAAAAATAAAATAAAGAAAAATAAAAAATAAAGCAAATAAAATGGTTAAACTATAACTAGACAATCAACTTTGATATCACACAAAAAACACACTCCCCGACAACGACACCAAAAACATGGTGACCCTAATATAGGTAGTAACAAACCACAAGTGCATGGTGTAAACAAGTAATAAAGAGTTAGTAAAGTAGAGTATCCATATGGAGGTGTGTATAATTAACAAATATAGATTATCTATGCTATATTTAGCCTAATGATTATATTTGTGATTAAATTAACATGAACAACTACCAAATTTAATAAAAACTAACTAAAACCCAAGGAGATTGACGGATTGAATTCAACACGAAGGAGAGTCAAGGCATTGATTAGCCATCCTATATGGTTATGAACATAGCTCAATTGTGATTAGGAATGATGAGGATTGTGTGGCATTGGGTCTTCCTAATGTAATTGGTGCACTCTCTCGATTTGGACCAAATCTACCCTTAATAGGTGATAAGTTGGTTTTATACCTATAATTTATATACATTTGATTAACATTTGGTTTGCTTTCAAGTGTTTATATTACTTTTTATGCATTTAGTTTGAAATCTTGTAGGTAATGGAAAAAAGAGAAAAAAAATGGAAAGAAACCAAAAACTTGGTTAAAATGTTGAAGAATCCGAAATGTGGTGCTACTGATGACAATTTTTATATTTTAATCATAACTCTCTACCCTAATATTATATTAATTTATTCTTGATCCATTGTAAATCTAAGAGATGGATCTATAATTTTTATGTTTACCATGAAACACAATTCATTCCATTAGAATGAGACAATTCAACTTCAATAGTTAACACCGGACTCAAACTTCCTAGTATGACATATTTTGGTTTTTTAGGCATAACTCTCTCCATATATATTATATTGAGTTGATTCAAGTGCTATGGAAATCCACGACACAAAGAGACAATTAGTTAGAAGACACTAATTGTCTTCTAGTACTGAAGTGAAGGAGGAAAAGACAACAGGCGCCTAGGCACTATCTGAGGCTACCAAGACAGAATACACAGTACCTAGGCACCAGCTGGGGTTGCTAGGATAAAATACATAGCACCTAGGCATTTGATGCATTATTTTGGCAACAAGTGGTAATAGATCATAAATTTTGGCATTTTTATGAGATATACACATTAGATACACCCATAAATCATTACTCATATGATTCTCTAGTGGGATACATAAATTGGTGGAGAGAAAAAGGATAAAAATCTAAGAAAATGGGAAGGATTTCAGGTTTCTTTTGAAGAAAAGCCAAGAAAAGTGGAAGGATTTCAGGGTTATTTTGGATGACTCTTGGGGAGAGAATCATTTTTTAGAAGTTTAAAAAGGATGATTAGCATCAACCAAAGGAGGGGGATTAGTTCTTGGAACCAAATGAGGCCATTGGGTGCTTGGAGATAAGACCCATTCAATTTTCTACAAATCAAAACAAGGCATTCTTGGAGACAATGAGAGCTTCAACCATTTCTCCCACTTCACAAATTGGTGAACAATTTCTATGTTCATTCTTATTTATTTCTTGAAGTTGTATTCATTAATGGTGAACTATACTTTTCTTTCTAGAGGATGATGTAACCTTATTTGATCCTATCTTTGAGTTCCAAATAATATTAGTTCAAGTTATTCATATTATTTGTGTTATCTTGTTCAGTATTGCATCTTGATTATTTAGCCTTTAATTGAGATTGTTTGGTGTATGAGATTCGACACTCGAGAGAGGTAAGATTATATATAATCATAATGATAACACAACCTAAGAATCATAGAGTTGAGAAGCTTATGAAACCTCTGAAGTATTGAAGAATAATTCATTGAACTTTTGTAGATTTTTTTTTATTCTTGAATTTTTATAGAGATATTAAATTCATGTTAGAACTCATAGTCAATTTGAAACTCGAGAGAGGAAATTGATGAACTTATGAATTATTAACTTACATATGTTGTTGACTTGAATTGGTATGTTTTGGAAGGAAGAACATAAGTGAAAACTAGGTGAGTCATTCCTCTAGAACTTCTTCCTCATAAGGTGTTTGTTATATTGTTTCTAAAAATCTCGCTCTTGTCTTTACATTTTTCTCTTACTTTACTTTGTATACCAATCATCACTCAATTTTCTAGATATAAATAGGACTATTTGAACTATGGTACTTAATGTAATTTTTTATTACAATCCATGTGGATGCGATACTCAACTTACCGTTGTATTAAAACTTGATACCGTGCATTTGTGGTTTGCTTAGGCACTATGTATTCTATCCTGACAACCCCAGATGGCACCTAGGCACTCTGTTTTGGCACCTTGGCACCATGTATTTTGTCCTGGCAGCCTCGGATGGCGCCTAGGCACCATGTTTTGGTGTCTAGGCGCCATTGCTGCTATCTTTTCCTCATTCACTTCAATACTTTAACACTATTTAACCCCTTACAACTGGTTTTTGACTTTTTTCTAAAATGAATTGTCTGAATATATCTGATAACATATTTCCAATCTATGTCTTGGCTATTCATAGGTACTTGAATCAACTCAATATGACATCTTTGGAGAGAGTTATACCAAAGATACCAAGATATGTCATACCAGAAACTTTTAGTTTGGTGCTAACCATTAAACTTGAATTTTCTCATTCAAATTGAATGAATTAGATTTCATAGTAAACATAGACATTGTATATATATCTCTTAGATTTCCAATAAATTAAAAATCAAGTTAATATAATATTAGGGTAGAGAGTTATGATTAAAATACAAAAACTGCCATAAGTAGCACCATAATTCTGATTCTTCAACATTTCAATCAAGTTTTTGGTTTCTTTCCATTTTCTTCTCTTTTTTCCATTACCTACAAGATTTCAAAATAAATGCATGAAAATTAATATAAACACTTAAAAATAAACTAAATATTAATCAAAATGTATATAAATTACTAGTATAAGACCAACTTATTAGTAGACCATTGGCGCCATCTCTAGCTATGGGCCATCCAACTAAGAGTGACGTGAGCTTTGTGAATTCCACTAACTTTTGATTTTTGCACCTATAACTATAAGCAAAGGCCCAATCGCTTATGCTCAAACCACTTTAAATCTTAAAAAGATGTTGATTTAGGGAACTAATGAACAAGGGACTAACATCTCAAGCTAAAGATCCAGTTAGTGGTACTCCATTTCAGATTATTGGTGGGTCTCTTACTGAAACGGTGGATGTAATACCCAAACCTCACACTACTCACTCGATCAATATGATTCATGCATTACATGTTATTTATACGCTAATTTGCATTGACATCTATATGGCATCCTATATAGCATTCTTAATTGTTAGACCTCTAATGCTATCACATTATATTAGTGGTTGAGATCTTATAATCTAAGTATGTAATTCTATATTTAGATAAGAAAAAAAGAATAGATTGGTCAATATATTTGATATTCATAGGTTATATGTTATAATTTTGGAAGTGTTAAAATTATTACTAGTAAGCTTATATGATTCAATTTAATTAGATCGAGGTGTTTTAAAAGTATACAGCCATGAATTAACATACTTGGGATGATAGTCATGATATAATATGATTTAAGTATTATATTACAAGGTCTATATGCGAATATGATTTTAGAAATACAAACTAGACAATCATTTAAGAATCAAATGCCAATCGATTTGGAGATCAAATGAAACGATTAAGAAATTAGGGCATAATTTATTATCCGATCATACGATAATTAAAATAGGTCATAAATAGAAAAATAAATAATGAAAAAAACTAGATTAGATCTGCATAAGTGTGTATAACATCTTGTTGGTTTTGTTGTGTCATTTTCTTATGCTTGAACTTAATTATATTGATGTATTGGTTATGTTCATTGGGCACCTAGTTGGCATCAAGTTGTCTCTTGCTTTGTTATTTCTTAGCTTTTTTGCAGACTTTACATATGGATTGAGGGATCTTTCTGATTTTCTCCTAAGATGTTACAGGATGTTAGTTTTAGGTTATTTTTTTTATTTTGTTAGAACTTTTGATTCTTGATGATTGTAAGGGAGTAGTATTTCTTCTTTATGCTTTCAAAACTGTAATGGAGTAGCACTCCTTATTTATTTATTTTGGACTATTATAAATGGAGTAAGTACTGCTTATTTAATATCTTGAAAAACCTCCTTATAATTATTTTGATATTATTAATAAATAGGTAAGGGTTTATGCCAAACCTCTCGCCTAGGCATAAGTGGCCTTTTGGAAGAAAAAAATATCAAACAAATTAATAGAAAAACTAGAATTTATGACAAAGGATAACTTAAAAGAAAAAAAAGAAAAAACTCTAGAATTTTGAAAGAAGAAACCCCAATCTTGATCTCCAACATCCTTCTCCTCTTATTTTTTCTTGTGTTCTCTTCTTCTCCAAAGCCAAGATGCCCAATATGAATTCTAAGTGTTCCTTTTATATTTTGTCATAAAAAACACACTTTAAAATAGAAAATTTCACTTTTCCCTCGTCACGTAGTGCTATGGCTCGTTGATTGGGTGTTGCATTGCCAAAAACACTGGAATTCCATATTTTTTTTTCAAATTAGAATTATCTAAACAAATGTTATTGAGATAGTATTAAGAGAAAGAGCCAAGAAGATTCCAGATGATTATCTGTTGTTCTAGTTGGAGATATGATCATCGAAAAAGCACTTTGAGATGCAAATAATGCTTAACACCTTAGATGGTGTGCAGGATGAAATAGAGATGAGCCTAACTCCATGGGCAATTTGGATAAGGGTAAGAGTACTGACGAGAATGGGCATGGGCAACATATGATGTTGACTTATTTTTGTCTCTTTTGTGCTTCCAAACTTTTCTAGGAATCGAGGATAAGAAACAAATCCTACCTTGGATTTATCTATAAATCTTTCCAAGAAAGGGCTACTTTCATCACCTATGGAAACACCGCTAGACTTCACAGGGAGCATGGAGATATGAAGCTGACTCAAATTTGTGGTAGTATTACCTCATATGAGAAGCGTAATGAAATTACATACACCAAGATAATTGAAAAGCTATTTAAGATTGACCCTGATGGAACAGTGTAGGCTTTCACTGACATGATGAGGAAAAAAATCTCCATGCTTGCCCACTTGATATATGATGGCCATGTTGATAATCTTTTTTGTTAGAGTAGTACCCAAAGTGTTAATTACTTGCCACTTATATACTCTAGCAGTAGACAATCTTATTCGAAATATATTAACAAAATTGATAATTCTTTATCTTTAATTGCACTTAAGCAATTAGATATAATCCTTAGACCATACACAACTATGGGGATGGTAGCGCATATAATGGCAATCATGAAATATACCTCTATGATTTTGTTCTTAAATTAGTTTTGAGTTGTGGGTTCTTTAAGATGGGACGTTGATAAGATCCTTGGACTTGCGCATACGTTGCATGCTTAAAATGAGGATGTCTCATCCCATTTGTATCAGCATAGTGATGCTAGTGCACGTATATAGGTGCTCGTTAGGGAACAAGTACACCAAACAGGCCCATGGAAAATTTCTAATTGGAAATATTATTCAACGAATGAGAATTTACTAGTTACTATAATGCAAGAATTAGTCATTTGATTTGAGACACCATAGTAAATTTGTGCACGATATCATGCGCTTTCATGTATTTTCTAAATGCATGACAATCACAAAATGTTTATATTGGGTGTATGATCTTTGTGTATGGAGGTTAATGAGTGGACAACAAAGACCCCATCATCTATCTGGCAGAATAGATGAATATCTTATGCATTCCATGGTCCTGAACTCAGAAGTCTTTGGCTAAAGCAGGATGAATATTAGACGAAAATTTTCTAATAATTCATCATGAGTCAATGTGACTAGGAATGGGATGATAATTATTAAGTCAATTAGGATTTTAACTAATAATCCATCCCCTAGATTTAATTGAGAGATTAGTTGATGGAAGGACCAGACTTGCATGATACTTGTAACAAAGTAGGTTAATTTTGATTCACCACTTGACACTTTAAGCTTTATCATCTCAAGATTTACCACCTCAACCTTTCTTTATTTTTATCATTGAAGCACGACCAAAAATCATTTCTAAGAAATTTCACATTCCAAACCTCCATATTTAATTTTATAAGTTTCTCTCAAGTAATTTCAAGTAAAGAAAAGAGTGAATGAAGTAAAGGAAAGCAAGAGAGGAGCAAGTAGAAACTTAAAATTGTGCATAGGTGAGCTTAACTCATGTTTTTATTTCAATTCTTGAATTATTTGAGGGTTTACGATTTCTAAAGCTTCTATTATTATATATAATCATGTTAGGATATTATTTATGGTCTTATAATTCACAAAAGAAGGATTTTTAGTTGCAAAATCATAATAGAAATTACTTGCTGATTTTTGTCTTTAATGCTATATATATGTATAATAACTTGATTAAAACCTATATATTTCACCATATATGTGTTTTTATATGAGTTTATGTGATGTATGTAAGTTTAGAGAGGTTATAAATTGAAATATGTGTTGATATTTAAAGAGACACTCAAAACTATTATGATAGAACTTACAATTTTTGTGTTGTGATAAGTGGGCTGGTTTTCCTAAGGTAAATAAGTGATTTTAGGCAATTCTATAATATGATTATATTTATCTACATGCTAGCTAAGTGTGGTAAAAATTCAGGAGTGATTGGATATGGTTAAGGATGTCAAAATTATCATGCAACTAAATTGAATAGCAAGAAAATATGAAAATGTGAATTTGTCCCATTTGATAACTTAGTATGTTTCAACCTAAACATATTGCTATTGAGTTCTAAAAATTAGGTACATGCTATTGTAGTTATAATACTTCAATTACATGATGTTTACATGTATCTAAGATGAAAAATTATGGTATTTGAGAGACTATATTAGGTTCAAATTTGTAAAAGCTTGATTGTTAGCTAGATAACTTGGTGTTTAAGATCTTAGTATGAGATTTTGTGCTTTCAACTTGCCAAATTGGGAATGGTGCTTGATAATGGGTAATATTACAGACTATTTTACATCTAAGGTTGAAGGGGAACACTATACAAATCTTAACTAAGTCACCAACCAAATGAAAGGTAAGTAAAGATCCATTTGCAACTACATTACATAAACATAGTACGTCTTGAAGTATTTATACCTAATGTATTGATGATATTTAAATTGATTAGATGAAAAGTATATTATGTAATTTAAGAGTCTTATGATTCTTGAAACATGTTGAGAGCAAGATTACTTATATTTCATATTAAATACACCATTCATGAGCATTTACATGTGCATGCAGGACGTATGGGTGTAGTTAAGGTTCTTGCACGCACAATATGATTTGAGAAATGATTTTGATGAATAAAGATATTTATTGGCCACTACTAGTGCACCAAGGCATGCGAGGCATACTTATGTGATATTTTAGGAATCGCAAGTAGGATACTTCTTGGTGGATCACAAGAGAAGATAGAGGGTGGACCTTTGGTAATCACGAGAGGATGGTCCATTTGATTGTACCTTTGTTATGTTAAGGCCACAGGTGGGAGACTTCTTGGGTGATCACAGGAGAAGACAGGGGATGTACCTCTAGGGGTCACGGGAGATGGTCCACTCGACCATATCAATCCATTATTGGCCATTTGATTATTGATATTATGCAGAGCACTTTCTCGTGCATATTAGGTGGGCCAAGGGCCTAATAAAATGAAGTGATTTTGAATAAAAACTCTTTGATTTATGAGTACTCAAACTTAACATAGTTCTAGTATCATATCTTAGAGATAAGTTGCATGATATTTTATATCATATTCTTGGCATGCATGATTTTTACTTATTGAGCATTAGCTCATGTAGTTCATACATTGTAGGTGAGCATGGTGAGACTTGAGACATCTGGTTTACTGGGCTGGCAGTAGAGCTCCTACAGGCTTTCAAAGATCAATGTACTTAGATAACGACCTATTGGGCTATTTTGTGGGATATGCTTTTGATTTTACAATCTATTGTATTATATTAGTAACTTCATTACTTTCAAAACTCCAATGTTATGAGCCTATCACAAGAGAAATTATTGTAATACAAGCAAATAATGTCCTCCAAAAATTTATGTGATGGCAATTGCTATCACAGTGGCCAAAAATCTTCTCTGCAATCTATGACCTTTGGTTTGATACTAGTTGTAGGATTGAGAATTTGCCGCTATGCTAAAAGCTATAACTTGTAGCAACCATGAAACTTAATTTTTTAAATCGTACAGTAGCCCAAACGCCATATTTTGACCATGCTACCACCAATTAGAAATAATATAGATATTTAGAATTTTGTGAAATAATCTCATTCGATTCAATATTAATAAAGAAGGTAGTTTTTTATCTTTATGTATTGTTTAATTTCTTTTAACAATGTCCTTGTGGTCATATATTATATGGGGCATGGTCGCATATAGAATGACGATCAAGAAATGTTGGGTTCGTGTGTCCTTGGAAACATAACCTAACATAAAATTATTTTTTTTTAACAATTTTGAAATAAAACTACAATAAATGTAATAAATACTCAACAGTTGGAAATGTTGTATGTTTTAACTACTTAGGGTAGAAAAATGAGCTAATTTATTATGAATGAATATGTTCATGATTCGAGATCACTTCAACTCCACTGGTCTTATGCCAAAAAACCCATATCTTGTTAGAGTAGTTGTAGCATACATTATCAAAGCCAAATTTCCTCAATGTTTTCCGTGGATTAAGGCTTAATTTTGGGTCTCAAAATAACTAAAAGTCATGGATCATTTTTAAAACACATATGATGCAAACTTTGCTGTGAATCCGAGTTGTCTACCCCCCACCAAATATTCCAAACAATCTAATTCACAAAAAAACTAAGATGGGTGGGAGAACCTAAAGTCGATTGAGAATCGATCATAATTCTATTGGTTGTATTTTGGAAATTGTCTTACCTTTTCTCTTTGTTGTTTTAGCTGGCTTAAGGGGTAACTCAAGATGATCACAAGAAGCCCCACGATGGTGGAAGGTTGCTTCTCTTTTTATTGAAAATTTGGTATCGGGGACTTGAACAATTTGCCCCTCAAGACTTTCTTCTCCAACATAAAAAAGATTCAGTATTAGTTTCCTCAAGATCATCCCTAATATTCTCCTTCTCATCCAAATATACATCCTTCAACCCAAAAAAATTATTTTGTCATACATATGTTAGAGGGGTGATTGGATACAACAATCTACCACTTCAATAAATGCGTCGGATCAGAATTATTCATAATAAAACTTTCTTTAAATCAATTAATATTCGATCCATCATAGAATGCAGTTACATTAGTAGAAAGCTCGAGACTTTAACTAGAGTTAGGGTTAAGGTTTTGGCTAGGGCTTAGGTTAATATTTTGTTTATTCTTTGTTTGACCTTCATTCAATCCCCTCATTTTTTGAGTAGTTCGCTCCCCCACCTTACAAGCTAAGCCATAAGCACTAGAATTATGTAAAATCTCCTAATAATGGGATTTGAGAATATCATAGAATCTAACTTTTTCTTGCTAGATTCTACCACTACATTCTTATTACCACTACCGTTTTCAATAACTTATTTTCCTTTCTTCTTTCCAAAATAGTTTTGATATCCCTTTCAAATATTTCATCATGTATTTGGTGTGTGGTTGTGGCTTATTCCCTAATTTAAAGCATCCCAATTCCTCCTGGCCTAAAATTTTTACAAGCCATACAAAATTTTGGTGGATAACACACTTTCTGCAAAAAGTATTTAATCCCCAATATCTGAATATATTTCCTCAATCTTAGGTTTAGATAAATCAACTTCAACACATATCCTAGCTATGCTAGGATGTGTTTGGTCTATCGTAGGCTCATCCATCTTCAATGAAGTTCTAATTAAAGATGTAAAACTGAAAAGTGCATTTTTGTTAAAAAAAGTGTAATAGCAACCCTGGCGATCTAATCCACATTGGAGCAATAGGTGATTCGGCCTTAGGATCAAACTCAAGTGCATTCTCTATGGGCTATAATGTTTTTTTTATTTCAAACACTAGTAGAATGGGGATTGTCTATCACTATTGGATGGAGGATGGCTGCTAAGGATCTTGCTAGTGAGTTCGGCAACTTGGAAAGGAGTGGGTTCGGGCTAGGGCATGGGAGAGGGTTAAGAGCTTTTTTGGGTGGCTGTATTTTAATATTTAATGCTTTCCTTCCTTATGATTATGTTGGCAATCACTAGGATAATATTTCATTAAATAAATGAACTTATTAATAATCGATGAGTTATAAAATTAGAATCTCACTTGAAAAGTCAAGTTTATGTTTTTTTAATTAAATTCCATATCAAGCAAATATAAGCAAAATTGAGTTGAACTCAATCATCCATGACTTCCATCAAAAGTAGTTAACATGATGATGCTACCTCATCTGTAACATCGTCCATTAGTCGTGGGATGCCTAAATAACAGAAAGTTGTGATCAGTACTAAGCATAGAGATGCCCTTGGGGTGGACTCATCTTTATCATCATCCATGTCGTGGACACTAATGGGGGTTTGATGGGTCATGCTTGACACTTATTACAATATGTCATCATAAAATTGGGACAAATGGGAAGAGATGAGACAAAATAGCTTGAAGGTAATTAGCTACCTTTTAATATTTTATATGAACTCATGAAATTTGGTATATAAAATATTAGTTACGTCTCAAGCCACTAGAAAATTGGATTTTCTAAATTGCTATCTATAGGGTGATGGAGTTTGTATAAAATAGTGGTAGATATTTATAATTAAAGACCATAATATTGATGAATATGTCGTAAAATGTATGATTATTTTTATACCTTACATATTTTTTAGATTAGATCTCAAAATGGCTAAAAATCCACTAATATCAATGCTGGACATCAGTAAACTTATGAGCCTAACTATGTCGATTGGTTTAGGAACCTTCGGAATGTTTTTTGTCCAAAAAGAGGGCTTATGTAATGCCCAATTCTCAACTCTCTCCTACATAGCCAATAATAAGCATTTTCAATCTAATCAATGTGCATTATCGAATTATGGCATACAAATAGCATGATTGCACGAACATGAATAATTGTTATTATATGCTTCACTTATGCTTTAACATGCATTACTACATGAAATAAGAGATCAAACTTTTATTTCTTTATTTAACATATTCCTTAAGTGTCTTTTTGTAGTGAAAAGAATTGGTATCTCGATTAAGGAAGATTGATGTGTTGAATGGTCATGAGATGAATTATTTGTATTGCTCCGTACTAGTTATATGCTAAAGTGATTAATTGCCTAAATATTTACTTGAAATATGTTACATTTGGCTAAAAACTAAAAGTATGCAAAATGGTGCAATTTGATTGGTTGGTTGACTAGGTTGCATGGAATCATTCTAAACCGCATTGTACTTGATTATAATATGAAAGCATCAATTTTTATCATCTCCGTAGCCCATAAATGTGGCTTTTTCCATGAGAAGACACCAAGCATGATGCAACAAATCATAGCCCTCCACTTACCTCTCTTTGAAAGGTCAAAAAAATTATTTTCATCCATATTTCTTGTGGAAGCACCTCAAAAATGACCAACCCTTATTCTCCTAAGTTTCTCCCAAATTTCTACACTCTCATACTCACAAAAATTGAATTCAATCCATAGGAATTCATAAAACACAAACTAGAACAAGTTTGCACCATTTTAAGCTTGAAAATCATTGATTTTGAAGCTTAATTCCAACTTAATCAAGGTATATTCTTTTTCAATGTTTTTTATGATGAATTTGTAGTATCTTAGATGGTTACATGTTTTAGTATATTTTTGTATGATTGAAAAGTTAAGTAAGTTACACTTGAAGCCAAAACCAAACTAGTTAAGCTAGTTTTTAGCAAAATTGATAGTCTTTTGAAATTATTTAATTTACATGTTTCTATTGATTCTGTAATTCTTATATTGTGTTTGAAGGTGCCTACAAATGATTATGAACAATAGCAATTAGTTTGCTTAATTGAAGGTTATAATCAAGTTTAAGTCATTTTAATTTGGATTGTGTTCATATTTTATGGGCTGCCCTAATAATTATGTTTGAATTATTAGTTATTTAATGGCT
This sequence comes from Paulownia fortunei, assembly GCA_019321725.1. Lineage (NCBI taxonomy): Eukaryota > Viridiplantae > Streptophyta > Magnoliopsida > Lamiales > Paulowniaceae > Paulownia > Paulownia fortunei. Next base: position 18,265,909 of record CM033107.1, on the reverse strand, counting down.
ACCCTAATGTTTAATGTCTTGAATTAGTAATAAAACATGGAGTATGCATTATTTTTAAGGTTATGTAATAAAATATGGAATTGTTTACAAAAGATTGAAAAGTGTATATGATTTTAACTATAATAGACTATATCATTTATAAAAAGGATATTAAAAGGTACATGATTTGATTATGTTAGGCTTTTAATACATCCTATCTTCCAAAGAGATTGGCCTTTTCACTTAGCACAAAGTGGACTTGAGGTAAGTTGAAACTTTCATTTGCTGTATCACAAGAATCATATAATGTTGTTCATATTTTATTGTGATTGTTATTATTTATCAAATGATGTAATGTTTGATGCATTTATGGTTCATGAAGCATGACACTATTAAGAATATAATGAGGTTTTTGAAAAGAAAGCATGGTACTTGATTGATGGTTGGGTAGACAAGGGATGCAGGAGGGACTGGCGGACCCAACAAATGATGGCAAATACTTGAGGTTGAAAAATTGGTATTAGGATAGCCATAATAAATGAGATAGAATACGGCTAATACCTGAGGTTGAAAAACTAAGTATGGAAACCCCGTATTAGTTCTCTTATTGGCCAATCATTATGAATAGGTTCTGAAAATTACGGTTTATCGCTATTAGTTAGGTACCACACTTCAAGGGCCCTAAAGAATGATTTATGAAAGAAAGTTATTAAATTGAATATTGCATTTAATCATATATGTGATTTATATGTAAGTTATGGAAATGTACAGGTTTAGAGATTGACTGAGTTTCTAGAGCAGCCAGACAGAGATTTGTTCATATGCCATGCTTCAAGCTGTTTTGTATCATATTTTGAAAACTCTATTTTATTTTTAAATAAGCCGTTCTGTTATGGTTTTATAAATAGATGTACTCAGTTTTGATATATGTATATGGTGTGTTTAAAACGATTCAAGCTCTTTCACTTATAGTTAAAATTGGAAATTTTTATAAAAACCATAACTCTAGTAATGATGACAAATTAACATTTCTTAACTTAACTGTATCAACTTGTTTAGGCTCTGCAGTTAGGTTAAGTGGTGTTATAGTTTCTGGTATCAGAGCGGAGGTTTAGTCGTTCCTGTAGACAAAAGAAGGCATATGAACACATCTTAGTTGGGAAACTCGGTTAACTACTTGTTTATTTTCCTTTATGTTTATTTGATTATATTTTATTTCATGTTATTATCATGATTATGCATTTATTATTAGCTAATGAATGGAATGAGGTTCAGTAATGCATATCAGGTCATGGCACCAAAGAGAAAAATAATAGATAATCATGAGAGTAATCATAGTGTGGTGGACAATTTAACTGATCTGATTCAACAACAAACTAGAATGCATGGTGAACAGATACAAAAATTACTAGATATGCAACAAATAACCCAGGAACAGAATCAACGACTTTCTCCACCACAAGCTCGACAGGATCCTTCACAAGCTGTGTATGAGAAATTTAAGAAGATGGAACTGATTGATTTTAATGGTGGGCCTGATCCTATAGTTGCAGAGGAATAGGTTAAATCATTGGATACTATCTTTAACTACATGAGAATTGATGATGCTGAGAAAGTACTTTATGCAATCTTCTTGTTGAAGAAGGATGCTAGAACCTGGTAGGAAAAAGCTAAAGTTGCAGTGAATATGGAAGAGCTAACTTGGGAGAGGTTTAAAATAATCTTTTATGATAAGTATTTCACCAGAGATGCTAGGTCGCTTAAAGTAAAAGAATTTTTGGAGTTAAAACAAATAGGGATGTCTGTATGTGATTATGTGAGAAAATTTGAACAGGGTTGCAAGTATGTGCCATACATCGCCAGAGATAACAATGAGAAGGTGGATCATTTCTTGAAGGGCCTTAATCCTGGAATTAGAAGAGATGTGAGAATGTCTTCAGTAACAGACTTTGATGGCTGACTTAGATGAGAAAGAGATTGAGAAATTTCATCAACAAAAGAAGCAAGTATTCATTCCTATAAATCTAAATTAGTGGAAGAAAGGAGAGCAAAAATCAAATCAAGGGAATGAAAAACGTCCTAGAATTGGGCAGACTTCTACTGTAGTTGAAAGGCCTAAATGTGCTAAATGTGGGAATAATCATTTTGGGGAATGCTATAGTGGTACTAATCATTGGTTTAAGTGTAAAAAGCCTGGACATATAGCAAAGGATTGCCCAACAGTGTAGGGGAAAGTTCAGGGGAGAGTATAAGGAATGACACAAGAACAAGCTAGAATAAGTTTCCACCCTTTTAAGCTTGAAAACCGTTGATTTTGAAGCTTAATTCCAAAACATTAATTACAACATAACACATTTGGTAAATTGTTTAATCGAATTAATTGAACCCGAACCAAGATTTGTCATAGCAGAAAATTTCAGCCTAGTGTTGACTTTTGAACTCTATTTTTCTCATTGAGATAGACATAATTGGATTTTGTTGTAAACATAGAAGTTTTATTTCTATTTCTTCACTTTCTAATGGGGTAAGAATCAAGTCAATATGATATTGGAGCAACGACGTATGATTGAAATACAAATACTGCCATCAGTAGCAGCACAATTTGCATTTTCCATCATTTCAATCAAGTTTTTAGTTTCTTTCCATTTTCTTCCCTTTTTTGTCATTACCTACAAGATTTCAAACTAAATACACAAAAAGTAACAAAAACACTTGAAAACAAATCAAATGTTAATAAAAATGCATATGAATTATTGGTACAAAACTAAATTATCAACTACGCGAACCTAACAGTGGTATTAGAGCCTAGGTTTATGTGTTCTGAATGTTTTATATATGAATCGTTCATGTGATGAAAAATATGTTTAATTACATTTTTGTTTGGGAATTATAATTTTGGAAATTTTCCTTGATTTTTAAGTGTTAAATTGCATGACACAAAAAAGAAACAAATAAAAAAAATCTGGGCTGGAAGCGTCGTGGCGCCATGGTGCCTTACATACAATTTTTCTGGTCTGCTGCCCATTTTCGTGTCATGTGCAGAAAATTTAATTTTTTGATTTTTAAAATTAAATGTTAATTTTAAAATTCTAAAAAATATTTTTACGAAAAACCATGAATTAATTTCCAAACTAGAAAAATGTGATTTTTAACAACTTAGTAAATTTACATGCTTTGAATTTTTATCATATGATGATTAAATTAAGCATGAATAGGATGAATGATCATGGAGCCTAGACTGTTTATTTTCTATGTATAATTTTATGCTTTGGGTTTTTGATTAAAATGAGGCCTGTGAGTCTCACATTTTCTCTATTTTTGACTCTGAATGTAAATTTTATCTCCCTCCAATGTACCTCCCATTGGAAGAAATTCTAAGGTTTCATGTTAGGTTAAACAATTGTAAGGAGAGTAGTATTAGCATGGTGAGGTCTTCTTTTGCTTGTCATGGACAAAAAGGAGCAACGTGGAGAAAAACAAGGATTCAAGGCCCATGAATGCATGGGTAATATATTCATGTAATAGATAGAAATTATTATCGTTTTGATTAATTACCCTTAGATTGACCATAAGATCCACTTTGGCTTGAGTAGATCGCATAGGAAAAGACTCATGATCATCCCATTATGTATGTATTACAGAGCATGCATAGGTTTATTTAATGCTTTCCTTTTATTATGCTTGCAATCTTAGGCTAGTGTAACATTAATTAAACAACATGAAAAAAAATGATGAGGTTTGGTAAAATTGAAACCCTCACTTAGAAATGTTCTAAGTTTAAGAATTTATTAATTCTATATCAAGCATTAATGGCAATATTGGGTGGGGCCAATCATCCAAGTGTTCCATCAAAAGTAGTTAGTATGTGAAATATTGTCACACTTAGTCCGTTGGCCACGAGTCATGGGACATACTTTAATTGTGCTATTCACATGAATGTTTGATGGGACACACTTGGCACTTAGTACCACATGGGCTCATAAAATTGAGGTGTATGGGAAGTAGTGAGGTAAAATAGCCTAAAAATTCACTTGCATCAATTTTTGACACCAATAAACTCATTGGTCCCAACTATGATGACTGGTTAAGGAACCTTTGGATAGTTCTCTAATTTGAAAAGAGGGTTTATGTCATCGACATGGCACTACTGGCTCCACCAGATGGGGCAATAGAGGAAGAGCAAATAGAATATCATTAACATATTGAGGATGATCTGTAGCCTCGGTGATCTGTAGCCTTGGTGATATATGATAGCATCTATATCAAATGAGCTGCAAAGACAACATAAGGGTATGGCACATGCGATCGATATCTACCTTCATCTAAAGGAATTATATGGTAAACATACTAGGCAAGCTGGATACCAAGTATCTAGGGAGCTCTTTCGATGTCATATGATGGAAGACTCTTCAGTTCATGATCATGGACTAAAGATGATGGCTTTGATCGAGAGACTCGAGTCCCTAGGAGTCGTTATGGACAACAAAATCTATATGAATCTCATGATGTAGTCTTTGTTGCCCTTGTTTGACTCCTTTGTGGTCAACTTCAACATGTACAAAATGGAGACTAGCCTTGCTGAGCCAGTCAACATGTTGAAGACTGTCAAGTCCACCATGAAAAAGGAGAATCATGTCCTACTCGTTGGCTCTTCATCCCAATCTAAGACTAAAAAGTCGAAGAAAGAAAATAAAAGAAAAAAAGTTTTTCTAAGAAGGCCAAGGGTATGAAGGCCTCAGGTGGAGTGCAGAAAGGTTCCAAACCAGACAATAAGTATCACTACTATGGCAAGCTGAGGCATTGGAAGAAGAATAAGGAGTATATTGCAAATTGCTAGAAGGGTTTTCGTATATTCATTATTGAAGTTGACCTTTTAGTTAATGATACTTCTTGGGTATTAGATACTGGTTGTAGTACTCATCTATGCAATGATTTTCAGGTGATGATAAGAAGCATGGAGCTGAGTAGATGAGAGTAGATCATGAGGCTTGGAAATTGAGCAAAAGTTGTTGCATTAACTATAGGAACTATCAACCTAGTGTTAGGAGTAGGAAAAAGGATAGTTTTAAATTCTTGTCTTTATATTCATGAATTAATAAAGAACATTATCTCTATTCTAGTTTTGGATAGAGAGGGTTATCATTTTTCAATGAAGGATGGAAACTGTCCCATTTACTTTGGTTCTTCTTTAGTTCATGTTGGGACTTTGATAAATAATTTATATACTGTCCAACCTAATAAATCTATCTTTCATATTCAATTAAGTAACAAACGTAAAATAGATTATCATAGTTCCACATACTTGTGACATGCTAGACTAGGTCTTATCTCAAAGAAAAGAATCGACAAGTTAGCTAACTTGCTTGACCTTACGGAATTGCAAGAAATGCTAACTTGTGAATCTTTCCTTAAAGGAAAGATAACCAAGTCACCATTGGACAAGTGGAGCAAGCTGCAAACCCTTTGGATTTGATCCATACATATGTATGTAGGCCACTAAGCTTTAGTGCCCAAGGAAACTACCTCTATTTCATTACCTTTACTGATGATTATTCTAAGTATAGGTATATGTATGTTTTAAGATACAAGTCTAAAGCCTTTGAAAGGATCAAAGATTTTAGGCATGAAATGGATAAACAAACTGGGCAAAGTATTAAAACTCTTCGATCTAATCAAGGAGGCAAATACTTAGGCTCAGAGTTTCTTGATTATCTAAAATAGAATGTGATTCTCTCATAGTGGACTACGCCAACAACTCCATAACAAAATGGGGTTGCAAAGTGTAGGAACTGAACCCTGTTGGACATGGTTCGATCTATGATGAGCTTCATTGAGATTCATCTTTCATTCTAGAACTATGCTATGGAAACAATGACATTTTTGTTAAATAGAGTGCCAAGTAATTCGGCGCCCAAAACACAATATGAAATATGGTATAGCAAAACCCCTTCATACAAGTACCTTAGGATATGGGGTTACTCTACTTACATGAAACAACTGGTGGGAGATAAGTTGGATGTTAGATCTACTTTATGTAAGTTTGTAGGGTATCCAAATAAATCTATTTGATACTATTTCAACGACCATTCGAAACAAAAAGTGTTTGTTTCAAGGAATGCCATCTTCTTAGAGAAGGAGTTTCTATTGGATTGAAAGGTGAGGTTGTAGATCTTGAAGAAATTCAAGAACCATAAAGCGTCCCACAAAATACAATAGCAATAGAACAACCCAAAACTAATATTCCTCTCACATAGCTTCCTAGGAGATCTAAAAGGTTCTTGAGACCACTTAAGAGGTATAGTCTTTTGTTGGAGAACAACAATGAGGAGCATTATTTGGATAATGATTCAAGGAATTATAGAGAAGCCATGTAAGACATCGATTCAGGGAGATGGAAAGAATCCATGCAAATTGAGATGGACTCCATGTACTCAAACATAATATGAACTTTGATGGACACCCACCACAGGATATAGTACCCATCGGCTGCAAATGGGTCTACAAGCGGAAGCTTGTAGTAGATGGAGAGGTAGTGACCTATAAGGCTCGACTAGTTGTAAAAGGCTACACTCAAAAGCAAGGTATTGACTATGAGGAAACCTTTCCACCAATGGTGATGCTAAAATCTATCTGGATATTGCTTGTCATATCAACATAATATAACTACAAGATATGGCAAACAGGTGTGAAGAATGCCTTTTTCAATGGGAATATTGAGGAAGAGATATATATGAGGTAACCAGAGGGCTTCATTTTCAGTGAGAGTGAGCAAAAGGTTTACAAACTCTGAAGATCCATTTACGGACTCAAACAAACTTTCCAAAGCTAGAATCTTTGATTCAACGAGGTAATCAAATAATTTTATTTTCTCAAGAATCCAAATAATCCCTGTGTGTATCAGAAATCTAGTGGGAGCACAGTGACCTTTGTTGTCCTTTATGTTGATGACATACTACTCATTGGGAATGACGTAGGGATGTTACAATCAATAAAGGCTTAGTTGTCCACTCAGTTCTTCATGAAGGATTTGGGAGAAGCATCTTATATTTTGGGGATTAGGATCTATAGAGATAGATCCAAAAGGATGATTAGAATCCTAATCCACGTGTATAGATAAAGTGCTAAAGAGGTTTAGCAAGGAAAAATTCAAAAAAGAATTCTTACCCATGAGTCATGGGGTTTCTCTTTCAAAGTTAATGTCCTTAAAAACTCTAGAGGAAAGAGAAAGAATAACTCGCATACCATATGCATCCATAATTGAAAGCATTACATATGCAATGTTATGTATGAGGCCTGATCTCACATATACTCTAAGTGTCACGAGCAGATACCAATCCAATTCAAGCGATAAGTACTAGAAAGTTGTAAAGATGATCCTTTAGTACTTGGAAAGGATTAAGGATATATTTTTGGTTTATGATAATGGAGAACTAAAGCTAGAAGTGTTAAAGGTGGATATTCAAAGGTTATATGTTATAATTTTAGAAGTGTTAAAGGTGTCACTAGTAAGCTTATATGATTCAATTCAAATTGATCGGGGTGTTTTAAAGTTATACCTCCATAGATTAACATACTTGGGATATTGGACATGATATAAGATGATTTAACTATCATATTACAAGGTTCATATGTGTATGTGATTTTAAAAAATGAAAACTAGACAATCATTTAAGAATCGGGTGTCAATTGATTTAGAGACCGAATAAACAGTTAAGAAATTAGGGCAAACATTTATTATCCAATCATATGGCAATTAAAATAGGTTGTAAATAGATAAATAAGTAATGAGAAACACTAGATTAGGGCTGTATAAGGTGTGAAAAATATCAGATTTGAACCACAACTTGACACCTCAACCTTGCCACCTCAAGCTTTACCACCTCAAGCTTCCACCTCAACCTTTCTTCATTTCTATCCTTGAGCCACAACCAAAAACTATTTTCTGAGCTATTTCACTTCCAATACCTTCATTTTGAATGTTATAAATTTCTCTCAAGTAATTCCAAGTAAAGAAAAAAGTGAAGGAAGCAAAGGGAAGTAAGGAGGAGCAAGTTGATTCTAAAATCTGTGCATATGTGAACTTTAATTCATGTTTTTTATTTAAGTTCTTGAATTGTTTGAAGGTTTATGATTTTTAAAGCTTCTATTATTGATTATAATCATGTTATGATATTATTTGCGGTCTTTTAGTTCACAAAAGAAGGGTTTTTAGTTGTAAAATCACAATAAAAATCACTAGAGACAGAAACTGTATACTTGCTAATTTTTTATATTTATGCTTTATATATGTATAATAACTTGATTAAAACCTATGTATTTCATCATATATGTGTTTATATATGAGTCTAGGTGATGTATGTAAGTTTAGAGAGGTTATAAATTGTAATATAGTGTGATAATTAAAGAGGTGCTCAAAACTGTCCTATTTGAAAATCAAATTCTGTCCTATGTGAATGGTGCTGGTTTTACATCAATAAATCCATTAGTTTTGGTATTAATTTGACCTGTTTGTCTCTTTATTTGTGTTATCTAAGTATGGTGAAAATTTGAGAGTGATTGAATGTACTTAAGGGTGCCAAAACCATTAATGTCATGAAGTGTGCAAAACTGTCACAGTAGGAAAATAATCTGTTTCAGTATATTGTGAAGAGAGCTGAACTTGGGAGCTATATCCATGAGTTTTAACAATTATATGATAAGGTTATATTTATATACATGTTATGTATGTGTAGTAAAAATTTGGGAGTGATTGGATATGTTTAGAGATGTCAAAATTATCATACAACTAAATTGGACAGCAAGTAAATATGAAAATATGAATGTGTCTCATTTGATAACTTAACATATTTCAACCTAGACATGTTGCTATTGAGTGTTAACAATTAGGTACATGATATTAGAGTTATAATACTTCAATTATATGATATTTACATGTATCTAAGATGAGAAATTAAGGTATTAGAGGGACTGGATTGGGTTCTAGTTTGTAAAACCTAGATAGTTTGGTGTTTAAGGTCTTAATATGATATTTTATGCTTTCAACTTGCCAAATTGGGAAGGGCGCTTGATGTTGGATAATATTACAAGATATTTTACATCTAAGATTGGAGGGGAATAATAAACAAATCTAGACTAAGCCACCAACCAAGTGAAAGGTAAGTAAAGATCCATTTGCAACTACAATGCAAGAACATAGTATGTCTTCAAGCATGTATACCTAATGTGTTGATGATTTTAAATTTGACTGAGAGTGTTATGATTCTTGAAACATGTTGAGAGCAAGATGAGTTGGATTTCATCTTGAACATACCATTCATGAGCATTTACATGTGCATGCACGGCATATGAGTATAGTGGAGGTTCTTGCATGCACGATATGATTTGAGACATGATTTTCAGAAAGAAAATATTTGGTTGGCCACTACTAGTGTATCGAGGCATGCGAGACATGCTTATATAATATTTTGAGGTACCGTGAGTGTTACTTCTTGGAGGATCACAGGGGATGTACCTCTGGTGGTCACGAGAGGGTAGACCACTTGATTGTACCTTTGTTGACTCCACTAGTGGGAAGACTTCTGGAGGATCATAAGGCAAGACAGGGGGTGGATCTCTGGTGATCCCAAGAGATGGCCCTTGGATTGAGTCAATTTGTTTATGGCTATGTGATTATTGATGTTATTCAAAGCTCTATCTAGTGTATAGTTGGTGGGCCGAGGGCCCAATAAATGAAGTGATTTTTTTATAAAAATTCTTTGATTTATGAGTACTCAATTTGATACATTTATAGCATCATATCTTATGGTTGAGTTGCATGAGATTTTATATCATACTCTTGTCATGCATGATTTTTACTTATTTAGCATTAGCTCATGTAGCTCATGCATTATAGGTGATCATGGTGAGACTTGAGACCTTTGGTTTATTGGCGGCAGTGGAGCTCCTACAGGCTTTCAAAGACAATGTACTTGGTTGATGATCTGTTGGGCTATTTTGTGGGCTGTATTTTTTATTTTACAGTTATTGTATTATATTAGTGACTTTATCATATATATCACTTTCAAAACTCCTTTATGATAGAGATTTTGGGTTTGTGATAGTTTTGATAGACTTGGTTAATGTTTAATAATTACATATGTATATACAGTGTGACAGGATATGAAAACACTTTACTTTTATCAATATTTTATTGAACTAAGTAGGAAAAAAAAGAGTTATACACATGCATACATGAGCAAATTATGTTACACAGGTTGTTTATATATATATATATATATTATATATTATTGGGAGGTTGTGACAAAGAGTGGTATGAGTGCCCAGGTTTTGATTCTGTAGACTGCCCATGTACATGATCTTAGAACTTGTGGAGTACAGCCATGTCAGTAAGTTTTATTTTATGTTATATTGCATTATATATTCCATGAATTATATTGGTCATTTGTTATAAAAAAAATGGTATTGCAGTCATGGTGAGAACAAGGGGTGAAAGTAGTAGTAGAGCCAGAAACCTAGGAGAACAGACACCTATTATAAATAATGATCGTGTTGTTATCACCAATCAACTTACAAAGCTTGTTGAACGACAATCAGAATAAATTTAGCAACTTATCCAACAGAGGGATATGGGTGGACAACCAAGGGGTGAAGTAGTTCAACCACAACCCCGAGTAAAACAGGTGGAGATAGTTGGGGAAAGATTCAGAAAACTAAACCCACTGGTGTTTGAGGATGCACTAGATCCTACAGCTGCTGAAGATTGGTTGAGAACTCTTGAAAATATGTTTCACTACATTAGAGTTTTAGAAGAAGAGAAAGTTATGTGTGCATCATTTATGCTTCGAGGCAATGCTAGACATTGGTGGGATATAATAAGAAGCATTGAAGACATCACTATCATGACTTGGGATAGATTCAAAGATTTGTTTTGAAATAAATACTTTATAGCTCCAGTTCGTGCAATGAAGATGAATGAATTTATACAACTATGACAAGAAACTATAACAGTTGGAGAATACATTCGTAAGTTTGAACAGCTATCCAATTTGCCACACATATGGTCAATATTGATCCATTGAAGTTGAAAAGTTTCTTGAAGACTTGAGACCAGAGCTATATAGAGATGTGAATATGGCAGGAATCCAAGGAGTAACATACTCACAAGTTGTTGAGAGAGCTTTAGTGGCAGAACAAGCTGAACTTAGAATTTCTTGTGCTCAGGAGATTCGACGCCAATTTAAACAAGGACAAGGGCAACGATGGGTTGGAAATGAAAAAAAGAGACCATTTCAAATATAAAACAAAAATCTAAATTCCAACCTAGACAAGGGTAACAACAGTGGGATCAGAGTAAGCTTATAAAGATTGATCAAGGCAAGGCACCGATGTCGCAACCTGCTTGTCCTAAATGTGCTGGTCACCACAATAGAGTCTGCCCGACAGAGACTATAACCTGTTTTGTGTGTGGGAAGGTTGGACATATTGCCAGAGCATGTCCAGATAATCCAAATCCAATAGGACAAAGAAAAGTTCCAGCTAGAGTCTTTACCATCACTAGATCGGATGCTGAGGCGAACCCATAAGTAGTAATAAGTAAATTATCTATCTTTGGTACCCCAGCATTTGTATTGTTTGATTCTGGAGCTACACACTCATTTATATCCACTGAGTATGTGAAGAGGCTGGGTAGAGTACCTGATACTGTTGAGGTTAGTTACAATGTGATAATCCCTTCTGGAGATTCAAAACAAACTAGCCATGTTTTAAGAGATTGTGCTATTCCCATTGAAAATAGAGAACTCTATGTTGATTTAATTATATTGGCGATGAATGACTATGATATGATTTTGGGTATGGACTGGTTGTCAAAGTATCGGGCTACAATAGATTATCTGAGAAAGACAGTAACTTTTCAACCTCCTGGTGAGGAATCATTCACCTTTATTGTAATCATACAAAGTTTCAAATTCCCAATTATATCAGCATTAAGAGCACAAAAATTATGAGATAATGGTTGTGAAGGATATTTGGCGAGTGTTATGAGCATTGAAGAACAACACCATCCTATTCTCAGTGACGTGCTAGTTGTTCGGGAATATCCAAAAGTATTTCCTGATGATCTTCTTGGATTACCATCAAACCATAAGATAGAGTTTATCATTGAACTAAATCCAGGAACACATCCAATATCTAAAGCTCCATACCGAATGACACCAGCTAAGTTGAAAGAATTGAAGATACAAATATAGGAATTATTAGATAAAGGTTTTATCAGACCTAGCTTTTCACCATGGGGTGTACTGGTTCTATTTGTGCATAAGAAGGATGGTACAATGCGACTGTGCATAGACTACCGAGATTTAAATAATGTTACAATCAAGAATAAGTATCCTCTGCCTAGAATACAAGACTTATTTGATCAGCTCCAAGGTACATCTATATTTTCAAAAATTGATCTGCGATTTAGGTACCATCAACTGAAAATAAAAGAGGATGATGTCACCAAGACAGCATTTAGCACGAGATATGGACATTATGAATTTTTGGTGATGTTATTTGGGTTGACAAATGCTCCAGCAGCTTTTATGGATTTGATGAACTGGGTATTTAAAAATTTTATTGATAGATTTATTATTGTGTTTATTGATGATATCTTGATTTACTCTAGCACAAAAGAAGAACATGGTGAACATCTAATAATGATTTTAGAGGTTTTGAAAGAGAAACAACTATATGCTAAATTTAAGAAATGTGAATTTTGGATTGATCGAGTGGTATTTCTGGGATATGTAATATTAGGAGTAGGAATATCTGTAGATCCAAGTAAAGTAGAAGTTATTAATAGTTGGTTATAACCTACTAATCCTTCAGAAGTACGAAGTTTTCTAGGTTTAGCTGGATATTACTGTAGATTTGTGGACGGATTCTCCAATATAGCTTCTCCTTTGACACAATTAACTAGAAAATGTGTGATATTTAGATGGATAGATGCTTGTGAGAAATATTTTTAGGAATTAAAGAAGAGGTTAACTTCAGCTCCTATTCTTTCTATTCCATCGGGTACTGGAGGCTTTGTGGATTATAGTAATGCTTCAAAAAATGGGTTGGGATGTGTATTAATGCAAAATGGTAAAGTAGTTGCATATGCATCCAGACAACTTAAAGAGTATGAGAAAAATTATCCCACATATGATTTAGAGCTTACTGTAGTGGTGTTTGCACTTAAGATATAGAGACATTATTTGTATGGTGAATGATGTGAGATATATACTGATCATAAGAGCTTAAAATATTTCTTCGCCCAAAAAGAGTTAAATATGCGATAGCGAAGATGGTTGGAGTTAGTGAAAGATTATGATTGTGTTATCAACTATCATCCTGGTAAGGCTAATGTTATTGCTGATGCATTGAGTAGGAAATCAACACAAAATACTGTAATTTTAGCTTTGACTCAGAAACTAGAGTTAATTGAACTACAGAAAATAGATGTAGAAATTGTACAACAGGGATTAGTAGAGGCTAAATTCGTAGCTTTGACACTCCAACCGACTTTAATTGATAGAATTCAATAGGGACAACAAGTTGATGAATATGTTACTAAAATGATGAAAGATATAACTTTAGAAAAGTTTTTTTATTTTCAGATGTTAGAGAATGGTCTCTTACGGTTTCGAAAAAGGTTATATGTGCCTAATGTAGACAACATTCGAGAACATATTTTGGCAGAGGCACATTCAACTCCATATTCAGTGCATCCAGGAGCTACTAAAATGTATAGAGATTTGATAAGGCATTACTGGTGGCCAGATATGAAAAGAGATGTTGCTCAATTTGTAGAACAATGTTTGATATGTCAAGAAATAAAAGTAGAACATCAAAGACCAGCAAGAACGTTACAACTTTTATTTATTCCAGAATGGAAATGGGAAAGAATTATAATGGATTTCGTGTTGGGATTACCTAAAATAGTTAAAGGTCACGATGCTATTTGGGTTATCATTGATAGGCTAACTAAATTTGCTCACTTTTTTCTAATATGTTCCACTTATTCCATGGACAATTATGCACAGATATATATATATATATAGGAAGTGGTCAGACTTCATGGAGTACCACTATCTATTATTTCTGATAGAAATTCAAGGTTTTTGTCTATGTTCTGGAAGAGTTTACACAAGGCATTGGGAACCCAATTATCTTTCAGGACTGCATATCATTCTTAGACTAATGGCAATCAGAGTGAACAATACAAACATTGTAAGATATGCTTAGAGCTTGTGTACTAGATTTTCATAGTCAATGGAGCAAATTTTTACCTTTAGTGGAATTCTCTTATAATAACAACTATCAGTCCACTATTGGAATGACCCCTATGAAGCATTATATGGTACAAAATATAGATCTCCAATTCATTGGGATGAAGTTGGTGAAAAGAAGCTTTTGGCCCCAAATATGATTCAAGAAATAACAGAAGTTGTGGCACAAATTTGTCAACGAATGCAGACTACCCAGAGCCGACCAAAAAGTTATGCTGATTAAAGAAGAAGAATGTTAGAATTTGCAGTAGGAGATAAGGTATTTCTGAAGGTATCTCCAATTAAGGGGATTATGCAGTTTGGAAAGAAAAAAAAGCTAAGTCCTAGATATATTGGTCCATTTCATATTATTGAATGAATTGGGGATGTTGATTACAAACTCCACCTACCTGGATCAATGTCTCAAGTGCACAATGTATTTCATGTATCTATGTTGAGGAAATATATTGCGAATCTATCTTATATTTTGAAGAATGAACCTATAGAGGTGAAAGAAGATTTAAGTTATGAAGAAAGACCTGTAGAGATTCTTTTACAAGAAGTAAAATATCTCAGAAATAAAACAATCCCATTGGTTAAAGTATTATGGAGAAATCAATCAACAGAAATAGAAAATGATATGAAAGTTAAGTATCCAGAACTTTTTCGGTAAGTAAATTTAGAGGACAAAGTTTTAATAAGGAGGGGAAGATGTAATACCCAAACCTCACACTACTCACTTGGCCAATATGATTCATGCACAACATGCTACTTATATGCTATTTGCATTAACATCTACATCACATCTTTTATAGCATTCTTAATCATTATGACTCTAATGCTATCACTTGATGTTAATAGTTGATATACTACAACCTAATAAGTAATTCTATATTTAGAAAAGATAAAGAATAGATTGATCAATATAGTGGATATTCATAGGTTATATATTATAATTTTAGAAGTGTTAAAGGTGTCACTAGTAAGCTTATATGATTCAATTCAAATTGATCGAGGTGTTTTAAAGGTATACCTCCATAGATTAACATAATTGGGATATTGGACATGATATAATATGATTTAACTATCATATTACAAGGCTCATATGTGCATGTGATTTTAGAAAATGAAAACTAGACAATCATTTAAGAATCGGGTGTCAATCGATTTAGAGACCGAATGAACGGTTAAGAAATTAGGGCAAATATTTATTATCCGATCATATGGAAATTAAAATAGGTTGTAAATAGATAAATAAGTAATGAGAAACACTAGATTAGGGTTGTATAAGGTGTGAAAAATATCAGATTTGAACCACAACTTGACACCTCAACCTTGCCACCTCAAGCTTTGCCACCTCAAGTTTCCACCTCAAGTTTCCACCTCAACCTTTCTTCATTTCTATCCTTGAGTCATAACCAAAAACTATTTTCTGAGTTATTTCACTTCCAAAACCTTCATTTTGAATGTTATAAATTGATCTCAAGTAATTCTAAGTAAAGAAAAAAGTGAAGGAAGCAAAGAGAAGGAGGAGCAAGTTGAATCTAAAATCTGTGCGTAGGTGAGCTTTAATTTATGTTTTTTATTTAAGTTCTTGAATTGTTTGAGGGTTTATGATTTTTAAACCTTATATTATTGATTATAATCATGTTAGGATGTTTTTTGTGGTCTTTTAGTTCACAAAAGAAGGATTTTTAGTTGTAAAATCACAATAAAATTCACTAGGAAAGACACAGTATACTTGCTGATTTTTTATATTTATGCTTTATATATGTATAATAACTTGATTAAAACTTGTGTATTTCACCATATATGTGTTTATATATGAGTATAGGTGATGTATGTAAGTTTAGAGAGGTTATAAAGTGTAATATAGTGTGATAATTAAAGAGGTGCTCAAAACTGTCTTATTTGAAATTCAAATTCTGTCCTATGTGAGTGGTGCTGGTTTTACATCAATAAATCCATTAGTTTTGGTAGTAATTTGACCTGGTTGTCTCTTTATATGTGTTATATAAGTATGGTAAAAATTTGGGAGTGATTGAATGTACTTAAGGGTGCCAAAACCATTAATGTTATGAAGTGTGCAAAACTATCATGGTAGGAAAATAATCTGTTTCAGTATGTTGTGAAGAGAGCTGAACTTGGGAAATTATATGATATGGTTACATTTATATACATGTTATCTAAGTGTGGTAAAAATTTGGGAGTGATTGGATATGGTTAGGGATGTCAAAATTATCATACAACTAAATTGAACAGCAAGTAAATATGAAAATGTGAATGTGTCTCATTTGATAACTTAGTATATTTCAACATAGACATGTTGCTATTGAGTGTTAACAATTAGGTACATGATATTAGAGTTATAATACTTCAATTATATGATATTTACATGTATCTAAGATGAGAAATTAAGGTATTAGAGGGACTAGATTGGGTTCTAGTTTGTAAAACCTAGATAACTTGGTGTTTAAGGTCTTAGTATAATATTTTATGCTTTCAACTTGCCAAATTGGGAAGGGTGCTTGATGTTGGGTAATATTACAGGCTATTTTACATCTAAGATTGGAGTGGAACAATAAACAAATCTAGACTAAACCACCAACCAAATGAAAGGTAAATAAAGGTCCATTTACAACTACAATGCAAGAACATAGTATGTCTTCAAGCATGTATACCTAACGTGTTGATGATATTAAATTTAACTGAGAGTCTTATGATTCTTGAAACATGGCAATAAAAAATGAGGGAGGAAGATGAGCATAGAGGATAGAGAAGACAGTACTAAAGAATTATATGCTCTACAAAGCCAATATCCAAACAATCGTATTCCCTTGCATGCATATTTCTAATAATGCATCATGCAATTCCATTATTATATTATATAAAAATCAAGTTAATGATGGATGATCATTAATATTAAAATCTAATTTTTAATTTCTTATAATAAAAATTATGTTCAGAATCTATAAATAGTTGGACACCATATTTATTATGATGGTTGTCGTATGTTATAATGTGATAGATTAGAGAATCTCAATCACTAGAGTAGATGATACTCATAAATATTTGCAGATGACAGATATTGTATAACGACCACTATAAAATAGCACTTTATTTTATATAAATTTATATAACTTTGATATTATTAGCAGATGACACCTAATTAGAGACCATATACTGATACATTGAGCTATGTAAATAAAATAGGAAGAATAGTGGTTATCTAATATAAAATTCACAGGAGAAAATGTTCAAAATTATATCTCATTACATTGGATTCAATCCGACTAGTAAAAAATTTATCATGTATTTGCATATACGATATACATACAAGTTTAGGTTGACGGTTTAAGTATGGTCTATTCCTTAAAGCTTGTATGAAATATTAATTGGTAAAATGATTTATATAAATTCAGGTATCTAGTATATATATGTAATATTTGGATAAAATTACAACTTGTTAAAATATATAATTGCTATTACAAGTTTATATTAAGTTTACTAGAGATAAACAAATTCCAAAAAGTCCGACACAATATGTCTTTATAATATTTCGCCAAGTGGATGTATGTATATATGTATGTATGTATGTAGAAGAATACACATATTGAGAGGATGACTAGATTTTGAAAATTACAAAGTGAAAGGTCATGAAAAAATTACAAGTATAGTGCAAGTTTATTAGCTAGCAATAAGTTATAAATGGAAGGTCACACATGGAATAATGTTTCTTACATGAACTCATGACCACTTTATATGTATTCACTCCTTATAATGATCAATAGTACTATTGTTTTTGTTGAGTTTGTTGAATGAAAAAGTTTGTAATTCATGTAAGTCATTCAATTGGTTGAATGAAAAGTCAAGTAACTTGTATATTTGATATATATAAATATATATATATAGATAAAAAAAAAAAAAACACATTTTTTTTCTTCGTCTCTCTCAAATGATTTTTTCCACTTAGAAAATATATTTAACACTTAAGAAGGTATGCGATTGAGCTTTGGAAGATTTTGCATTTGTGAAATCTAAGGTAGGTACTTTCATATTTCATTTATCAATATATATGTAAAATTATATGCTATATTATTTTCTAACACATTAGAGGAGAGAGTGCAAGGAAAAGCAAGAGTGTGGGAGAGACGGGATGGTTTGGGTTCTAAACTGTAGTAATTTCACACTGACATTTATATATGTATTTAAATTAATAAGAAGTAATTTAAATGATTAAAATTATATTATTTGAATTATTTTTTTATTTTTTTATTTTATGTTTGAACTTAAATATGTTTCATAATTCTTAAATATGAAATTTTATTAACGTTTAAACATTTATTTTACTTTATGATAAGTAATTTCAAACTATTAAATTTATAGCAGTTTAAATTATAATAAGTTTGTTTCTAGTGCAATAGGTTTTACATATATTTACATTTTTTATTTTATTGAAAACTAAGTTTGAAATTTAACAAAGGAAAAAATAATAATTATAAAAGAAATTATTATTTAAAATCTTTTACTTTTTGTTTAAATGTGAGAAGATATAAACATTATTTATAAATAATATACTAAAGTTAAATTATATATAGCCTCTTTAATGTGAATCTAAAAATAAAACAATTAATTTCCCTTGATATTGTAAAGCATTACAATTAGCCCGAATGGCATTTCTATTTCAACATATTTCGGAACATTACCTCAAGGGCAATAGGATTTATCCATCTTCTTCGATAGACGTCCTCATATTCCAAAGTGACAATAAACGTCAAGTGCAATTTCCATACATCAAGAGAAATATTTATAATTTGAAATTTAGAAGAATATCTTTTGTTATTTAGCCAAACCTCAAAAAGATTTTTATAATTAATCCTTACTATTTTTAACATTGATTTCATTTGTTTTTCCATAATAGTCAACTCCCGTTCAAATATTATTTAAAATCAATATTTATTTTGTACGAAAAAAAGTTAATTTTCCATGCTTTTTCCTTTTCTATTTTCCTGACTAAAATCTTATATTCAAACAAAGTAAGAGTGCACATTCTGTTAAATTGAACTGAAGTTTAGATTAATCGAAAACTCGATTGATCAAAATCATAAATTAAAAATCAAATCGATCAAAATTTTAATTAATCAAAATTCGATTGACCAAAATTATAAATCAAAAATCAAATAGAATCAATTTGGTTGTAGCCATTTTTTTTTAATTTTTTGGTTGGTTACTCAGTTAATCAAATTTTAAAAAAATATAAATTATAGAAATATCACTGACAATATAATTATTATTTTTAATGTTTATCTTAAAATTTACACAATATAAAGAGCATATTTAGAAAATAATCATACAATAAATAATAAAAAATTAGAAAATCAGTTATAAATTAATTTAACATCTATAACAATTTGCAACTGAATCAACTGAATGAAATATACTTTATAAAACAACTTTTAAATATCATTTTTTTTTTATCTTCTCTTGTTAAAATATATATTCAGTGTGCTACAATTAAATTCCACTACTTCCCACTACTTTCCATTTCCAATTAATGTATTTAAGTGAAAGAATGTGTCCTTTACATATATACTATTTACAAAATAATCATAAAATAAATAATGAGAAACTGGAAGGGAGAAAAAAAAATTCAAAAACTCAAAGTTTAAGTTAAAAAGCAAAAATCAAATAAAATAAAAACTATAAAAAAATTCAACTTTCGGTTCAATTCAATTAACCCAATCAATAATTGAAAATTTGAAATAAAAAATCAAATTCTCGATTGGATCGTTTAACTGAATGAACCAACCGAATGAACCTACTTAAAACAAACCATTAATAAAATAAGCCAAATGAACAGAGTAGAAGAACATTTAAGGCACCAAATCTACAGCAACACACGCCGCCAATTTCACTGCATATTTGCTGTCTTCCATGCCTAACGGGATTCCCACTCTGCGAAGAGGAAAAACTCCATATCTTTAAACATGAATTACATTTGTTCAAACAGCAATCAAATAAGACGCAACAAGGAAAACAATCTGCGTTGTGCTCAGTCAAGTATAAATTCCACTACACTAGACCTTCATCCGAACCCAGTTTAATCTATGTAGCAATTCATCATGTCAACCAACCAGCTTAATCTATGTAGCAATTCATGATGTCAAGCAACCAGCTTAATCATGTAAATGTATATACAATAGATTGATATATTACTAAAGCAGAAATAATAGACCAAGAAACACACCGATAAATTATGACAACTTATGCTATATAAACAGTAACACCAATGAAATAAAGCAAGAAGCAGATATACAATGGATGTGAATCATACATGCATCAAGGCATCCTCACTTGGATGAGATGCCAAAGTTTATTCACCCATTGAAATTCAAAAACTTGAAGAGCTTCATTTCCAAAATCAGCTTTGAGCTGAGGCTGCAGGATTGCTACTTGGTAATGATGCTAAAACACTGCTAGCATCTGGAGTGTTGTTTTCTTCACCAGCATGTCGTCCAAATTCTTCAGGAGACATGTGAGAACCATGGCAAGCGCAAACAATCCTTATCTGAGTAGGGCTATACCTGTACGTCACACCAGAGATTGTCCTACCATTGGGACCTGGTCCAGTAGTAGACACCCATGGCAGGTTTGGGTAGGTACCACAACCTCCAAACTTCAGGTCTGCCGCTATACCAGGTCTTATGGCCAGAAATTCAGAAGGTATTGTTTCTGCTCTAGGCTGATCAGATGCATCTTTTACCTGATGAATTGTGCGGTTTCCTTTCAGATCACCTTCTGTGTGACAAGAGGAGCCTTCTTCTCCAACATGTTGCTTTCCATTACTTGTTCCATGTTCTGCAGCCCTACCGTCATATTGCATAGATTCAGAAGACTTGTGCGAGATCACTGGAATGGTTGCTACATTAACACAGCAAGAATCAGGAAACTCACTTTCCATGTATATTAACTGAAAGATATTGGTTATTTTATGGAGACTGATCAGGTCAAAAGTAATTGTACTGTTTGATAATGAATAAACATGAACAAAAACATTAGTCTATATTAAGATTGTTGCACAGACGTGTCACTAAAGCTTAAATTAGTATGTATAAAAATGAAATATATAAACACAATATGTTTCAAAAACAGAAAAGAATTATATATTATTGCAGAAGGTTTTCTATATGGATGTCTGCAGTAGTCTTGATGGGTACAAACAAACAATCAGCCCAAACACAGTATATATAAGAAAACCAGATTGCAGCAGGGGTATCCTGTATTTGTAGAACAAGACAGAACAAATAAAAATAGCTGGACCACTAGACTAACATTTACATGCATCAAAGGGAATCATTCTGTTGCTATCATAAACATGATTTTGCTGCTGTTACCACGAACAAGAATTAACTTTGAGGGATTGAGAAATCCTTAAAAAATTGATTGTACCTGGAAAGACTAGGATGACACAGGAAATTTATAAAAACTCTCTGCTTGTGTCAGATTGGCAGTTTTAGACATCTCTCGATTTCTAGATGAAGACAGATTCATGATCAGAAAAAACTCATGCATTGGCTAAAAAAACTCATGCATTGGCTGGAGAGCAAGATTTTGATCTGCTCCAGATGGCATACAACACATGGTAAAAGTTGTCTTTGATCCTTATCTTTAAGAAGCTCTCTTCCAAACTTCCCCACTGCTGCCCAATAACTCAGAAAAAGAAAAAGGAAAAAAAGGAAAAAGAGACACTTTTATAGGTGAAATAACCACCTGAAGTAGTAGGTAGGTATTTTAACTTATGAAAGGAACTCGATATATAAGATCGGCTTGCAATTTATCAAGCTTCTCTTCATTGTAACTCCTAAATATTGCATACCTCATATGTCTCACACACACAACATCTTTGCACTTATAAGAGTAGATAACATCACAGCATATCCCAGCTTTACACATCACATTTTAATCATTTAAAGCATCTTGTTGGGCAGGGCCTGTGGTTGCTGACTTTTCAACTGCATCTTCAGATCCTTGACAAAATCTTCTTCTATATTTGTAGTTTGCACATCATCAATTCTATAAGACATCACTGATTTCGAGTTTTGAAATCAGCTGATATGCATATTTTTTTCCATTAGAGTACAACTTTGGTAGCAGACAAGACTATCAAATAATGTTTTTTCTCGGACTACTAAATACAGTGATTCTGTATTAATATAAAGGTCTGTGTGTCACAAAACTTAAATACTTTCCATATAGTGGATGTGGACACTCAATCAAATAAATCCGAACGAAGATAATACTTAACGTTGAAAGGTGCCTTCTCTTTTAGATGATCATTATCGTTCCATGGAGCCAAATAATTGTTTCATGCAGAACCCTATGAATCATGGCTATAACAGCTTTACCATAAGCATGCATATTGCTAAAAAAAATCATTTGACTGGGTAAAGAGAAAATATATCACAGTTATGATTCATGGCGCAAATAGTTGTGCAATACAATAAGAGGAGACCAAAATCCAATGACACATGCAAGTTATGACCATATATCAACTGCCACTCGTTACTGGCCATGCAAGACTTTTTTTCCACTAATAATTGTTCGTTGAACAGCTATGACCCTCATGCTATTGGGAAAAAAGGCCTTTCACCTTGTTCCATAATTTGCTAAAAGAATGCAACTAGAGAAAGAAAAACAAAATAAAAAGAAATAAGGAAAAAACCTTGCGTTAGCTTCTGGCTGTCATTGTGAGTGTCGTAGTTTACTGGAATCCTTACAGAATAAGTTGGGTGAATCTGTTGATTATGAGAAATAATGCCCCGAGAATTATCCCTGTCTACAGCTGGAGGCTGGACAGGAGTGTACCCAAACATTAAAGGAAAATTAGCCAGCATCACCGGCTGGATACCTGGTCGCGCACCATTTGGGGCAGTCGTTGCATGCGTTATGCCAGGCAATGGATAGACAGACAGACTAGGTGCACCACTAGAGTTCAAATCCTTTATAGATTGTGAGTAAGACATGTTCATGTTCACTGGTTGAGCTGGGAATGGAACACCATAGGGCATGGGCCTATTCGTCATGTTATATTCCTTTTCTGATGAAATGGTATTTCTCTTCTGTCCTGAAATTTCTACATCGCTTAAATCACCAAAGGCATCCCTCTGACCCCTGGATAGGCTACCACTTGATACAAATCGCTTTGACACATCATCATTCTGGGAAGCATGCCTTGAAGTTGAACCATCTACTTCAGAATCTGCTACATCTTCATTTTCTGCAGTTGATCCTTCATCTGTAGATATGGTTATATGTGATGCCTTGGTCTTATCGGTCAAATCAGGATGATTAGTTTCTCTCTCATGCTGCTTTTGTTGGTTCGTCTCCATGAACAAGTTTTTACGCTTTTCACTGACACCTGATCTCCTTTCTTCTTCAATTTCAATAGACTTGCTATCATTTGTCAACCAAATTCCTCCAGTGTTCAAGTTCTTAGAAGTTTCTAAGTCCACAGCAGCTTTAGCAAAGTTGTTATAACAATTCTCCTCAACTTTCAGGGCATGTTGTTGGTTCCACCTTCTAGAAAGTTTTTGAACTCATTGATCAATTTGCCACCTCTATCACCTTCATTCGACCTAATATCAGATGAGCTGCCATATTTACCTTTCAGTGAGGAACTACTGCCACCACAAGGGAGAGCCAAGCTCAGATCAAGACCATTCTCATCCTCCATTTCAATAGGACCAAAAGTTTGTAAAAATTACTGGCATATCCAACGCTCCAACCACCTCCTCCAGCAGAGTATTGATGCCTTTCAGAAAAAAAAAAAAAAGAATAAAAATCAAAAGGGTTACTGAGAAACCATCTTGCCAAACTATTTGCAAACAATCCACCTTAGAACAGAACATGGGGGCATAGAACCATGCTACAACATTTTAAATGCCACAGCAAAAGAAAGAAGCATGATTCTCACCTGGTAAATGAGTTTGTTCACGCATATTAAACTACTCAATCCCATTAATACAGATTCACGAAGTTACTTCACTATGATATCATTTACTTATTCAGTTGCATTACTATTACCCTCACTCCCATAAAGTAAAGAAATCTTAGCATAGACAAGTGTCTAAGAAAATCAATGAAAGTGGAAAAATAAGAGAGCATTTCATAAACAAATCCATGCAGATAATAGGCCTTAATCAAGATCAAGAGCATAAGATTGTGATATTAAATTGAGCTACACAACTCATTCAAAGACTAGCTTTATTTAGCTTCAGGTAAATCGCTTCGACGTCATTGAGTTAATACAATCTTGCCTTAATTACCATACCATAAAAGTTAGTATTCTCTAAATATACACCATTAAGCAACACAATGAAACCAGTTCGATATAGTTCACAAATTAACATAAGAATCAACTAAACCCAACTACTATCATATTTAAGATCTGCCATGACCAATATATGAGCTCACAGATACAACGACAAAACACATACTTTTCCAAACTAAGAAAATCAACGAAAACAGGAACTAAGGAACCCAGAAAAGAAACAAAAAAGAAAAGTCTCCTCACCCACAAACTTAAAAACAGAAAAAAATGAAAAGAACCTCAATTGAAGGGGAGTTCATATTACCTAATGACGAAGCTTATTTTTTTGAAGATGAATAGGATGAGAGAATTAGGGGAAATTTGTAGTGGTGGGAAGAAGTGAGCCAAGAAAATGTGAGAAATGTGAAGGAAAGACCTGAGTTAATCTGTTGGGGTTTTGATTGAGCACGTGTCTCTCTTCATACTGTTATTTGGTGCTTGCGTTGTAGGTGCAGACTGTGTGTGTGTGTACACGAAACTGTAAAAGAGCTCATCAATATCTCGGATAGATGCTAAATTGGTGATTTTGTTTTCTTCAATATGATATTCTGATTATTGTAAAGAAAGTGAATGTTATATCTCATGGCTCTCATGCACATACATAATACTTTCATCTAACTTTCTTTACCCAAAAATTTATATTTTATCCCTATAAAAATATATTGTGGTTTGGTTTGAAATTTTCAACACCCATATTTGATGATAATTTAATTTTTTTATTTAATATCTACAAATTATATATACATTTATTAAACTTTATATAATTAAAAATGTAAATCTTAATACCTTATGAATTTATTAATTCTTGTAAATAGTTCAAATTATATAAAGACACATACAAAAGTGTTCTTGTATAATTTAGGAGTGAGTGCAATCACTATACATATAAACCTAAGAGTATAAAAATAAGTTGGTACTATAATATATTAATTTTAATATAATAAATCTTAACAATTTACGAAAATGTTGACTATTGTTCAATAGTTATCTCCACATTGTGCATAATCATAAATCAAGTTACATACAAATTATTTTAGCAAAATTTTGAAGTGAGTACAACACTAAACTATAATAATAATAATAATAATAATAATACAAAAAATAAGCCTTATTTTTGCTTCCAGATAAATTATTCAGGTTCGTGCTCGTATGCTAATCCCAAATAGTGTGAAAGGTTCTAGAGGCATCTTTTACAAATTTTAAACCCTTTCAAAAATAACAAAAGTGTTGAACTTGTATTCATTTTGTTAAGATTAGTGTCTCATATTTAGAATCAAATACAGTAACTCTTGGCTTTAATATATCGGAGGCTTAGTGCTCAGTTGAGTTGTGTAGCAGTACAATGTTCAAAACACTTGGAAAAATTCAAGCTTTGTTTTGATGCAGACTACAGAAATCTAAACTATAGGAAAAAGGTAAATGAAAACAATAATGGTTCAAAGTTGGGTTAAACCTTTTAATCTATTCTTCTTCAAATGTCTATAACGTATTTTTAAGATTTATACAAAAATTAGTTCTACAATACTTAGTTGCTCAAAAACTATATGTCTTGTCTAGTTTTTTTTTCTCAGCTTCAAGCCCACATAGGACTCCGCTGGTACCATAGCTTCAAGTCTTTCCATACAAGTCCAACTTCCTTCTGAATCTTCCCATACAAGTCCACCACAGTTGAGTATTAATCCATTATAGGACTTAAGTGTACCTGGTTTCTTCTTTGATCTCTTATCAAGTGATAGATGTTATCACTTAGCAAAACTGTTCATTTTAGAATCTTGAAAGTGATTTTGTGACTTGGAATATTTTGAGAGTTATTATTATTTTTATATATTATTCTTTTTGGTTTCGCTGGTGTATTTTTTTTTCTTCTTCAACTCTTTTTATAAAATTTCTTTTGATTTACACGTTGCACCTATCATTATATTTTTCTACTAGTGTAGCTGACATATCACACTGCAATATATTGTGTTTTTTTTTTCATACCCGACTCCCTCTTTTCTGTAATATAGCCATTGCTTTTGACTATAATACTATTGTCAGTGATCCATTAAAAGATAATATCATTCTTCTTCTATTATAACCATTATCCCAACTAAGTTCATTGATTTAGTCTTGGACTCTATTACTTTTTGGAGCCTTCTTATTCAACTATTTTGACTTTACCGACTCCTTACCTGGCTACCTCCATCCTCATTTTGCTATATCCCTTAGCCCCACTAATCCTTCTACTATGGTCATGGACTCATCTCCCTTAATCTTGAAGTCTATCATTAGCTCGTATTCAGTCAGACTAAGTTGCACCCTCTCTAAACTTTTGAAATTTTTTCGTTTTATTAAGATATTTGTAAAAACTATTATAGTGTTTGCATCAGAGTAAATTATAAGTTATTCCTAACATTGTAAGTCTACAAATTCATATGCTTTTGTATTTTTGTGATGATTTTTATCCTAACTTCTTAAAAGATTTATAATATAATCGTATATGTTAAATATCAATTTCCCCCCATCTCATATTTAATTAACTAGGTCATCTAGTTTAAAATGTCTAATTGGTGATGCTTACTAATAATTAAGTTATTCTTTTTAATCTACATGGACTAACTTAATTGGTAATTAAAAAATTCCATGTCCCATATTTAATTTACTACCATTTAAATGTTATATAATATCAAAATTTTGAAGAAATTAGTGTAATAAGTTCGTTTAAAGGTTAAATAGTTTGAATTTCAGAATTTGCATTTCAGATTGTTGGACAACACAATATGGACAGGATTATTTTATATATAGGAATGTTTATCTTCTCAATCTATCAGCAGTAATTTTGGAACAAAGAAACTAGTAAAAATTAAAAAAGGAATGTAAGAAAACATAGAACTTAGAAGCAACATAAAAGGTAACAAAAGCATGAAAACATAGAAGCAAGTCATATATGTATTGGACAAATTTCAAGAGAGATACTATAATTAACCCTAAATATAGTAATATAATGTTAGCAGAGAGACTTCATATTTCACCAAATCTTGGTTCAACACTGGAGAGTCGGAAACTACCAAGTATGGCTTCGTTTTGATATCCATTCACTTTTTAAAAACATTTTTAAAAAAAAAAATGCCTAAAAAGTATTGAAAATATTCCCTTGATCTTGTAATTTTGTTTGATTGAGTTGTTATTTAGAACATAAACGGTGAAATTAAATTTGATTTAAATTTGATTTTAGACATAAATAATGTTGAATTTGCAGTTATAAAATTTGTTATGTTTTAATAATATAAAATAATAATAATGTAAATGATGATGTAAAATAGTTATTTAATCTGTGTTGTAATATTTATATTATTCCATATCTTGTATTTAAAAAAAAAAGAGAGAAATATTTAAAAAAAAAAGAGAGAAAGAGAGAGGGTGAAAAGAAAGGGGGTTGGGGTATTTGAAAATAGGATATTTTGAAAATGAATTTGGATTAACAGAGTTTGTACAGAAAATAAAGTTGGGAAAAAATAAATTAGTTCATTTTTGCACTGTTTGGATTTGAATTTGTGATTCAAAATGTTTCGCCTATGCAATTTATGATGCTTTTTTGATTAAGCATTTATATAGTGAATTGATTTCAAGTATTTGAATTGATGAACCGAATAGCTTGGATATTGGGATTATGATATTTTTCAATCTTGAAAAATAGAAAGAATATTTCATGGCTATTAAATATTTTACGAGATATATTTTTAAAACTTTTAAGATGGTAAATTTTTATTTACACTATATAAAAGTTTCCTGATAATGCCCCTCGTGATTTAAACCCATATGTTCTGCAGGAATTATAACAACGTAAATCATGGAGTAATAAATACATATTTTTTAATATTAAGTAATACTCAAGTATATATTAAGCAGTCAAATTAACAATTGTAATACTCATATATAAGAAATTTCGCTTTGATGTTATAAATATTTAAATTATGGAGCAATAAATATATATTTAATATTTTTTTTTTTTTATAAAACCAATATTATATACTTTGGCATGAGATTAGATTACAAATAGTAAATAATAGATTTTAAAAAATTTACTTCTTTTTAAAAAATAAATATAAAAATTATGATGCTTTTTTATAATATAAAAATCCTAGACTCGGAACAATACATAAAGATTTGAATTCTATCTAGTGAGTCGTCCCCTCATTATATTCGTACAACTCTCCTTTTAAAAATAAAAAGAAAGAAAATGTGGAGATACACTCTTTTCCACTAGCACAAAATCTACCCCTTCTCTCCCTCTCCTCGGAGAATTTCGTTTGTGTGTGGCTGTGTGTGTGTGTATATATATATATATATTTATATATAGAGAGAGAAAAAAATGGTGAGGATAATTCCGATGGCGTCATCGATTAAACCCTCACTCTCGTCTCTGGGTTTTGGGGGGAGCGCCCGCTTCGGCGTTCCTCTCTCATTTCCCTATTCTTATCGTAGACTCACTTTATTTCATCTCGCAAGTGGTATGTTTTTGTCTTTTTTTTCTTCTTGAATGTTTAGCTTTTTTTTTTTTTTAAAGATTTGTATTTTCGTGTTTTCTGCTGGTAATTAACGACAGTCAGTAATTTACTAGGTTGTGAATGTGTTTACAGATTTATGTTCTTTTTAATTAGTTCTCTGTTTTGTTGATATCTACGACAACAAATCAATTTTAGTTTCCGCTGAATTTCAATCGTCCAGTCTAGTTCCAACATAGAAAAACACTCAATGCTTGTAGTACTCTTATTTGACCTATGATGATGGTGCATTGGCCGACTTTGGTATGTGTAAGAGGAAGAAGTAATTTATGTTGTGTAAAAATCAATTACCGTGAATGCCCTTGAGTTTTCAATTTTATTCATTTGTTTGCAATGAGTAAATGGTCAATCTTGGTGTACTACAAAAGACTTCACCAAGACTTGTGAGAGATTTAATCAGTTTCCTGGTTAAAGCTGGTGCATTAATGCAAGCCAAATAGGCCTTATAATATATTGGATATGTGTTAAAGTCTTAAATGTGTCAAGTATAGCTAAATTCGATTCAGTAGTCTGTGAGTTGGAATTTGACTGGAGTTATAACAACATTTCTGGTGAATGTAGAAGGAAAGGGTGACATGACATACAAGAAATGAGGTTACTGAAATAAATATTCAGCTTCCATCTGCATTATATCTTTGGATTCAATATTACAGCATAGTATTTTTGCTTTATTTATCTGTTTGTTTTGTTGAGTTTACAGTGATCATCAAGAATCAAGCATTATAACTCATGAGTTAAAATTTTGATATTGGTGGCTCGAAATAAGTGCTTCTTACTCGGTGATCTGAATTTTTTCCAGCGGTTCCACAGTTGCAATCATTTGGGCTTAGAACTTCTAAGTTGTTTAAAGGAAAGAGTGGCGGCATATCAGTTAGTGCTGCTGGAAGCGCGGCACAAGCAAGTACTGCTACCACACAAGAAAATGCTTTGGAGTGGGTTAAAAAAGACAAGAGAAGGATGCTCCATGTTGTTTATCGTGTTGGGGACTTGGACAGGACGATAAAGTATATGCTTTTATATAACATAATAGGCTGTTGATCTTGGCTTTCTGCTTCTTCACTATCAGTATGGTTGTTTTAGTATAATCAAATGGTGGATGCAGATTTTACACAGAGTGCCTAGGGATGAAACTGCTCAGAAAGCGTGACATACCGGAGGAAAGATATACAAATGCCTTTCTTGGCTATGGGCCAGAAGATTCTCACTTTGTGATCGAACTCACCTACAGTATGCAATTGACAGTGTTTCCAAATTACTCCTCTGGGCCTCTAAGTTGCATTCTGGAATATACTTTGAACTGCACCTCTTTACATGAAGAAAAATCTATCTAATTTTTGGCCAAGTTCACTAATCATCAACACTCTGTTTTTGTCTGTTGATATTGTCAGATTATGGGGTTGACAAATATGATATTGGAGCTGGTTTTGGCCATTTTGGAATTGCGGTGGACGATGTAAGTTTCTGTCCATTTATATAACTGTGCACTAGATAACCATTTGATCTGTCAATTTAGAGACTCTCAAACTTCCACTTATGACATTTTTCAGTTGCATTTGTTTGAATTCTCTTAAATTTCCAAAATCACTCTTTCTCTGCTCCTTTATCAGAAGCATTATGTAACATAGAGGAAACATAGTTATATAGTTGGACTTTTTTCCTTGAGAAAAATGAAATTCAGTATGGGAAAGAAAATATATAGAACAAGTATTGGATTTGAGGTTTCCAGCTTCCCTTAGTTTGTTTGTATGAAGAAGGAGAATACTGTTCCCTACGCGCCATATCTTGAGCAGAGTGGGAAAGATATTTCCTTTGGTTATTTTATTTTCTGCACTTGTGAACATTGTTGCATTATATGATTCTTGTTCTTTTGGAAAATGATGAAGTTTTGCACATACGGCTCGAGACTTCTTCTCTTTCTTCAGATTGATGGAATTTCCTGCAAATTAAAATTTGAACCCATAGGTCGCAAAGACTGTAGATCTCATCAAAGCTAAAGGGGGTAAAGTTACACGAGAACCTGGACCTGTCAAAGGTGGCAAAACCGTGACCGCATTTATTGAAGATCCTGATGGTTATAAGTTTGAACTTCTGGAGAGAGGTCCTACACCTGAGCCATTATGTCAAGTAATGCTTCGAGTAGGAGATCTCGATCGCTCTATTGAATTCTATGAGAAGGTGAGATTGCTTTGGTGAAATAGTATATGCATTTTGTTTTTTTTTCATGTTTTCCAAATTCTTGAGGTCTTTGTTGTGGTATGTGATAACATTGATACATTTATTCGTTGCGACTTCTCCCCTTCATTGTTTTGCTTCTGTTCTTCGTGTAAGTTTTAAAGTGTGTATTACTTTGTAGGCTTATGGCATGGAGCTTCTTCGCAAGCGAGACAATCCTGAATACAAGGTAAATGTGCTCTTCTTATTTAGATCGAAGCGATGGAAACATTGTGAGTCAATAACTAATGCTATCTCTCTATTTCTACCACCCCTGTTGGTCTTGGATATTTTAGACTTGATGTCATGTGTCTGAGGACTTTGAGTCCAGTTTCCTCCTCTTTGAGACTCTGTTCCCTTTTTCCCCTGGAATCATGCTGATTTTGCGATATTTATTGATGCTTGAGTCCCATCTGGCTTTTGGTGCATGATAAAAGAATTATTCTTTTCTCTAATTTCACCTTTTCTTATGTTAGATTCCCCTATATGCAAGGCAATAACTGATTCTTAACCCCTCCGCCCCCCCCCCCCCCCCCCCCCACCCACACACAGAGTCTCACGCAACCCCAACTGCAACCCAGGCTTCATTAGGAGGAAGGGAGGGGGAGAGGTGTTGTGGAGATAGGGAGCATAGAACCTGACATAAAATTGCATTTTTCTATTTTAGACGGACTCAAAGCTCCTTTCTTTTTCTTTTTGTAACATATTGCTAAAATTAACTAATGGTTGCCTTTCGTGGCTGATAACATATTTCACATTTGAATTACATGAAGCGATTCCAGATATAAGGTTAATCTGTTTAAATTATATTCAGTGAACCCTGTTTACTCATGAGACTTATGGTTGTCTGTGCAGTATACAATAGCAATGATGGGTTATGGTCCTGAAGATAAAAATGCTGTAATGGAGTTGACATACAATTACGGTGTTACTGAATATGACAAAGGCAATGCTTATGCTCAGGTTCAATTTCCTCTGCCTAGAGTTCTTGAACTTCTGTCACTTTTAGTATGTCTTTAGTAATCTGACAATCCAAAGTTTGAACATCCTGACTGACTTAATCTTTCTTGCAGATAGCAATAGGGACAGATGATGTTTATAGAACTGCTGAAGCAATTAAGCTATCTGGTGGGACGATTACCAGAGAACCTGGACCTCTACCTGGCATTAGCACCAAGATTACTGCATGCCTGGATCCTGATGGTTGGAAAACGGTACTGCCTATGCATGTGAACAGTTTGTTCATGTCTAACTTTTCTTAGAACAAAAAATTTACTGCTTTAAATTGGTTGTTTTGGAATTTCTTTGCATCATTTTTCATGTATTCACTCCGCGTAATTTTTGATTGACAATTGCCATGTGCCATATCAAGTGATGGATTCAAATAGGGAATTTCGCTCTAAATTCTCAACTAAGAAATTTGAATGGAGCCGATATTGAGAAAGAAAATGTAGTAGAAACAAAGATGCATATAAGAAGGTTATCTGAACAATTGAAATCCTAATTGGGATTAATTTGATGTAAGTTAATTCTTTAATGGTGTCAGAGATACATAATTAGCCTTTTATCTTTCTGCTCTTGGGATGCAATATGATTATGCATCCCAGAACACATTGTGATAATACTGTAAACTTCCTTCTCTTGCTCATTGTAATTGCACTTTATATTTCTCTCTTTTTTAGCAGCCCGTCAAAATCTATTAAAATGAGCGTGAAAAATAATCAAGGGCACAACCGTAATGAGCTCCAACTCTGAGCTCTTTATATTTTTGCCCACCAATATGTTCTTCAACCTTGATTGTGCTAGTAATATGTGTTGAGTTGAAAGGCTTTTGGATTTGCCTGAATGTGACTTAGTACATCAGAATAGTGATGAATAGAAATCCTGTGTACCAGTTGATTCATGGCCATTAATTAAGGGTACCATAAATCCCTGAAAACCAACTATTCCATATATGTCATGTCTTTGTGTATGCTAATTAAATTAGATATACGTTACAATTACAATGCAGTTTAGTTATTTGAACCGAAACTTTTGCTTGTGAGATATTATTAGGTCCTTTCTAATAGCTAATACATATAACTATATATCAATTTAGGTATTTATGATAATCTTTGAAATCTTGCAGGTTTTTGTTGATAATATTGATTTTCTCAAGGAACTGGAGTAAGCTCCTGTGTACAGATTGTAGTGGTGCCAGCCCTCGTAGAAAAGCCTCAAATACAAAGATTCAACTGCTCCTTCCAAATGATGCCTCGGAAGTTCCTCCCATCGAACAATGTATTGAATTATGCTTTGTAGATTAAATTACAGAATACTCTCCGAGTCATAACCAGCGTTAGAAGGCTAGAAGCAGATACTCATATGGGCTCCTCTGTAACAATGTTGAGGTAGTAAATCTGGCCTGTCTAGTTATTTCTTCGTTTATATCTGTAAGTTTGCAGAAAAATATTACTGGGGGAATCATCCAACCCATATTTCAAGACCTGCCACACTTGTGAGTCAGCCTTATACAATATTTTTTGCATCGTTTTTGGTTGTCAAATGTCGGTTGAAGTTTGACATTAACCAATGCAAATAATTGTTGATGAGCTCATTTGAAATCTTCGGGATGTTGTTATTCTTCAAGGTTAGAATCGTTTCTGCAACTTAGGAATTTTTTCTAGGATTTGTGAAATCACTTGAACAATGTGTCAACATTTGTGAAATTAGAGGGTGGTTGACTGACCTTATTTTGAATATTTTATATGCTCCTGATGTTTGGAATTTGTTTTAAAAATAAGATATTAAAATATTTTAGATAAAATAAGATCATGGGGTGTATTAATAATTTTATAATTTAAATGATCAAATTAAAAGAGTGGTAATATCTTAAAAAAAGTTAAAAATATGTTGTCTCCTCATTTTTCTCAAATGATTATATAATAGTCTATTATTTTATTTTTAGAGTTTATATGCTCATTTTTTTTTAATTTTTTTATTAAGAGTGTGTTTTGTTAAGTTTATTTTCAACACTTTATAAGTTCTGATTTTATAAAATATTTTTAGAGTTTATAAGATAGTAGGTTTTATTTTAAAAATAAGTTATTGAAGTATTTGATTAAAATAAGATAATGAATATAAAATATTGGTAATAATGGATTTGTTTAATATGGTTAAAATTAAATAAATTTGTTAAAATCTTAAAAATAAGATAGGATCTCTTTGCATGTAAGATCCTTATATATTTAATTTTTAGAGTTTATAAGCACCTCTCTTATAATTTTTTTGATAAAAAGCCGTAGGGTATCCTATAAATTTTCAAACATCATATAAAATATTTTTAAAAGTTAATTCAGGTATACTCTAACATACTTTCGGACATTTTATAAGCTATCAAATATCTATTAATTTTTTTTAAAAAACTTATATGCCAAACAATCTGCTAATAATCACTATTTGGAACTTGTAAATTGTAACGGTAGTGAGGAATTGTTTGTGAATTGTCTTCTTGTTTCTGATTGAGTATACAAGAATCTTGATTAATGAAGTTGACCAGCCCAGCGACCTCCCCACCATCCTTTCTATTTCTTTCTTTCTTCTTCACTCTCTCCATCCAGCAACCAACACCATCCCCCTCCGCCGACGCTGCATGCTAATGCCACAACCACTAACCTCATACTTTTGTTCCGATTTCATGTCTGCGGCATTTCGTAACTTTACATGTAAAAGAAGAAACGTAAATTTCTCACAGTTGATACACATTGAAGGTTTTTAACAGTTTATTCTTAAAGTTAAAAAAAAAAAAACCATAAAAATTGAGCTCTTATATTTTTATGATAAAAGTGTGACTCTACCCATGCTTTCAAAGTGTTTCTTATTTTTCTTTCACAAGAATAAAAAATATGAATTCTGTTTCATCTTTTTTTCTTTTTATAAGAAAGATGAACTAAACTACGCCTTCGTATTTCTATCTTTTTCATTTTTAATTAATGCATTTTTTGATATTATTAAAAAAAATGTGGAGTGCATCAACGTTTTTAAAATGAAAAATTAAAAAGGGCAAAAGTCGGCACGTGACTTGTGTCACCCACAATAAATGAAGAAGCAGGGTTTTGGAATACATCCATGCTCCCTAAGTTTATTTTTTTAATAAATTAAAAGAACTTGTTTCAATTTTTATTGATTTTTCTTATAAATTAATGGAAGAAGGATGGATAACATCACGCCTTCTAATTAAACCTGAATTCTAATATTTTATTTAAAAATGAAAGTTTTATTATTTAACACTAATATTTATTAAAATTAAATATTAACTAATACTGAAATAGTAAGATTTAGTTGATCAAGAAAAATATTATTAAATAATTAATAAATATAAAGTTGAGATAATCATTAATTTTGATACAATAGGATTTACTCGTCATGTAAGAGTCAGACTTGTAGAAAGAATGATTCAGTATATCATGAATTTTATGATATATAAGTCATTGATATCATGCAAATGCAAGTTTTTCTACTATTTATAGCATGTGATACCTACAATGATGCATACGCATAAGTTGTTCTCGATTCTTATTTTTGCAACAATAGTTTTCAACACTATTCATTAGTATTAGTATTAGTCGACATCGTGGAATTCATAAGCCAAGTGCTCGAAAATCCTTCACCAACTCCTTGGATTCATTAACATTATGTGACCATTCTCTCTAAGTTCATAATAATATACTGTTGGATCGATATACCTAATTGACATACAATAATTATCTTTTTCTATCAACAACCATATCCATTGATGCTCAAAAATTAGATCATCTTCCATTTTGAGTAGAAAATGTATAAAAGAATATTTAGTATATAAAATTTTAGAGCTATTGATTGTTGTTGTTGAGTTGTGTACTTATATATGAATACAATTATTAGCACAAAGTAGTTGGGTTTAGGATTGTTCATGTGCCTCATTAATAAAAGCATAATGCAACTGATATCGATACTTCACGTGTATTTGAGTGACATTATGCAATTATGTGCTGGTAGTTCACATGCTTCATAAAATAAAATTAGTTTGCAAATGGCTATTGAAACTTAATGTGTCTTTGAGTGAATATAAGGAATTCCAGTGCTGACACTTCATGTATCTTATTTTGAATGATTTTATACTATTATGTGCTAGCAGTTCACGTATCTTATAGATAAAAATAATCTACAAGTAGCTACTAAAATTTCACATGTTTTTATGTATATAAATACAATCTAGTACTAATATTTTACATATCTCATTCTGAATGATATTATCATGCGCTGACAGTTTACATGTCTCATTAATAATAATAATCCGCAAGTGGTCATTAAACTTCATGTATCTCATTTTATGTGAATAAATATAACTAGGTGCTGAGGTTTGAATAGCCTCAGATACATGATGAGCAAAAGTTTTAAAACTATTTAAAATATATAATTGTCATGTATCTCGTTGCTATCATGATATGTGATAATTTTTTCTTGTGTAAGTTAAGTTTAAGATTTATACATTAAGCTTTCGACTGAATGCAACATAGTATAAAAGGATCCAAATTGTTCTCAACTTCCCTATGTGGAAATTAGAAGTTCTGATTAATCACAAACTAGTAACCCGTTATATGGAATCAATTTGCTTAAAAGCTCTAATTGTTTCTTCTCTAAAGTTAATTTACACCTTGAATGCTCACGTAATATAAAAGGTATGTTAGTAGGTTTAATTTGATAGTTCCTAACTACAGGATTAATGTATGGGATTTTTGGAAACAATAATACAAACACTTTATGTATGAGTACTGATTTTTGGGTCCTTTTATTTAAGTTTGTAGAATAAAAGGATATAAAAATCATACAATAAAGGAAGATGGAGTGCACAATTTTTCTTGGTGGAGTTTGCTGAATTTTTCCAACCCCTTTGCTAATTTTGGCCTTTAGGAGGTATTCATGCTCCCACTTTCTATTCAAATGGGACTCTGAATCCATGTGGGGTTCCATGACCTTAAGGTATTTTCTTTGTGCTTGAAGGACTATTATAGATGGTATTATATATTCATCCAACTACCTCAATTTCTTCTTTCTCTAGGATTGGAAGTTTTCATTATGGAATTCCTTTTGAGCCTTGTTTCATCAAACTCATACCTATTGATCTAGACCTAAAATTAATTAGGTCTAATTAATTAATCTAGTTAATTAATATTAATTCATCAAATGATTTAATTAAATTTTTTTAATTAATTAATTTCTCCAATTGGGATTGTCCTAATCTTGTAGATTCAATTAAATGATCATATTATTTAATTCAATTATTCCAATACTTTAATTAGTGGAAGGGCAATAAATTAAATAATCAAATTATCTTATTTATTTAATCCAACAATTTAATTATTTCCTTTAACAAAAAATAAACTTGTCCGAATTAGTATATAATTCCTTAGATTCACCAATAAGTTACTAGTGAGCTCACACCTCTTGTGACTTATTGAACAATTAAAATGATTTTAATTAACTAATTCAATTAATTATTTTTTTTAGAATTAACTCTTTAATTCTAAAAACCCATTGTATAGCAATATGTCATGAAGACCAAAATAGATGTAGTAAGGAAGCTTTCAATTACAAGTATCATACATGTACGACCATTCCATCAACTAATTTCCCAATTT
Organism: Paulownia fortunei; assembly: GCA_019321725.1. Taxonomy (NCBI): domain Eukaryota; kingdom Viridiplantae; phylum Streptophyta; class Magnoliopsida; order Lamiales; family Paulowniaceae; genus Paulownia; species Paulownia fortunei. Next base: position 18,227,853 of record CM033107.1, on the reverse strand, counting down.
GGCTCAGGTATGGATTGTTAGTCGAAACTCAAAAAACCTAATAATTATGTCAATTTTTAGTTATTTGACACAATGAGGAAATGTAAAAAATTATTTTCTAATTTATATCCAGAGTTGGCCAATGACTTTGAAGGCAAGAATCATAGAAAATATTGGAGATTTTTCTATTCATTTTGATAAGTGATGTATTATTTGTTGGCAACTCATTAACTTTCATACACAACTAAACAATTTGCACCCAAGATATACCCCTTGTGATTACTCTATAATTGGAGAACGAATCAAAACACAATCAATTATGTACAAAATTACGATGGTACATCAAGTCTATGGATTAATCTTGCACTATCATAATATTAGAAATTTCATATTCGACAATATTTAATATTCAATTAGAAATATTTTAGAAGGGATTGTCCAATATAGTTGTTCCCTAACAAGCACCCATATACATTTAGCAATGTCCCTATACTAATATTTCATGAAATGAAATATTCTCCTTGTAAGCATGCATCATATGTACAAATCTTGTTGAATATCCCGTCTCAATGATTCTTGATTTGGAAAGATTTAAGACCAATAGACATATTTCATGATTGTCATTAAAAGTGTGATCATGCCTCATAGGTAGTATGATCTGAAAACTTCATCTAAATTTAATAAAATTAAAAAATATGAAGAAATACCTAATTTGTTGATTTTTATTGAAATAATATTTATTACAAGTGTATAAAAGCAGACAATCTAATTAGGTCACCGGACTATACTTTAGCAATCTCCCACTTGTCATAAATCCAATTGTTCATGTATGTAAGACCCAACTTCTCTAAATGTCCTTCGAACACTTTTTGTCCTAGGGGTTTACTCAGTGGGTTTGCTAAACTTTCTTTTAAGAAAATCTTCTCCACTTTGATATCACATATACCAATAATCTTTAAGATCAAATAGTATTGCCTCAATATGTGTTTGAGTTTTTGATAAGATCTTATCTCCTTTACTTGTGCAATGGCACCATTGTTATCACTGTAATGCAGTTTTAGATTAATAATAATAAAAAACTCTACCTAACTTTTAGATGGAGTTTTGCATCCAAACAATCTCCTTTGTAGCATCACATGCCATAATATACTTAACCTCAGTGGTGGAATCTGCGATCGTCTCTTACTTAGAACTCTTCTAATTGATTGCACCACCATTTATAGTGAATATGAATGCAAACACGGATTTTAAGTTGCCTATATTGGACTGTAAATTGGAATTGATATTGCATTCTAATTTTAATTCGCCATTACAGTATATCATGAAGACATCCTTAGTTTCGCAAGTACTTAAGGATTGACTTCATAGCTTTTTGGTGCTCTTCGACTGATTAAACTGATATCTATTTGTGATACTCAAAGTTGATGTGACATGAGGCGTCCTACATAACATAGCATATATTTTGTTTCTAATCACAAATGCATAAGGTATATGAGACATTCTTTATCTTTTCTCCAAAGTATTTAGGGACATAAACTTTGAAAGAGAAATCCCATGGTTCATTTGCAATAATTTTTTAGCATTTTGTCTATGTATACCTATAAATCTTGATCCCAATAAATAAGATCATTCTCCCTAATTCTTCATTGAGAATTGGGCTGAGATTGATTCAACGAGTGTTATTCAGCAGATCTAATCATCAAGGTTGAAAAATTAGTCGCTACAACACATGTTACAAAGGATTTGACTTCTTTGCAATTTAATGATGAGAAAATTCATACATATATACCGCGAAGGGAATCAAGAGGCTGATTTTCTTGCAAATTATGCTTGAGATAAAGATTCTTCAAGTGTGCTCCTCCCTCAGGAGCTCCGAGGCAGGATTATGGAGCTACTCAAACTCGATCATCTTAACTTCACTTCTTTTAGATAAAGATGGATGTAATGGAGTTAAGCTTTAATTTGGTTGGGAGTGTTCTGGTGGTTCCAACTGGGGTGAAAGACGAAAGCAGGACGGAAATGGAAGAGCCTAGGCACCCTTCCTGGCGCTAGCTCGCAGATGAAGATGACAGAATTTTGGAGCGCCTAGATGCTATCAATAGTAGGAGCAGTCCAGAGACTAGGGAGCTCAGGCACCCTGAGGAATGCCTAGGCCTACCTTGCAGATGAAGATGATTGAATTTGGAGCATCTAGGCTGGCAACATCAGGTGTTGTCCAGATACAAGAGCACCCAGGTGCCCACAAGAGCGCCTAAGCGTCGGTATTCGCTGCCTAGGCGCTTGATCTATAGGCTTTTTTGGAATTTGCTTTCTAGTGTAATCATAATTCTTTCATGGGAGTTGTAAAGGGAGTAGTAGTACTTCATATTTCCTTTTTTTCCATTAAATTTTCTTTGTATTTCTTTGGTGAATTTAATAGATGGGTAGTTGTCTACTATTGAGTTCACTTAACTAGGGTGTATGCAGTAAAAATTTTAAAAATTAAATATAAAACATGTCATATCAAATACGGTGATATTTCTTGTTTGATGTGCTTATTGATTTTGTATTTTTAATTGTTTGGACTAAACAGAAAAAAAAAAAAAATTAATTTATACCTTTGAGCACTTTAGTTGTAGAAGGGGTTGAAATAATCATTACTAGATCTCATACAAAAACTAGTTCGCAGGGATCCCCTCTAACGAACTCCATACTTCAGGCAAGAACACAAATTAAAATCTCACTAGCGATTCTAATTTATTTATTAATCTAGTTTTCAAAGTGATTTTATCTGAGTACTACCTCTGAAACCAACAAGTGGTAATAAGAATTGAATATTTTTAATCAAAAGATGGAACTTTTGATTAAAGGAAGAAGAGGGAAGATAGTATTTTGAGAGAAAATTATTTTTCTCTTTCTTTTCTTGAAGTGGCTGAAAATTCAAAAGTCTCTTTTTTTTTTTTTTTGGATTTTCGGCCTTTTCTATATTTGGATGATGTTGAAAATTAAAAGAGTTCTACTCTTGAAAATTTTCGGCCCCTTCTTTATTGGTTGAATGATTTTTGATTGATCTTAAAATCTTCCAGAAATCTCCAACTATATCCCAGGGCTATCATATATTCTTTTGCATCTTTTAAAGATATTATGAGATATTTTTTGTCTAATCAAATTAGATAATTTTAAGAATTATCTTATTATTAGACTTTCATCTTCTTCGAACAACTTACGTGGGTCTCTTCTAATGGGTGATTTTGAATTGAACTTGGATTTTTAACTAAATCCAATAATTAATTAAATTAATTGATTGAACCTAAATTTAATTAAGTGATCCTAATCAATTAAATATTTTAATTATTTTATTTAGTAAATTAATTTAATAATTAAATTAATTTATAATTAACTCGATTAATTGTTATAATCAATTAATTGTTACACTCAAATTGGGCTCTTTAATATTATTAGGTCCATCTAAAATAATCTAATTATTTAATTGAATAATAAATCTAATTTTTTGAATTAAGTTATACCCCAATTAATTAATCTCTTTTTAGGTCCAACTAAAATAATCTAATTATTTAATTGAATAATAAATCTAATTTTTTGAATTAAATTATACCTTAGATTAATTAATTAGATTCAACTCATTGGATAAATTTCAAGATTAGAAATGCTCCATTCCATATTGTGTGTGACTCTTTAAGTTCACAACTAAGTTATCAGTGAGCTTGCAACACTTACAACTTTTGAATAACAATTATTTAAATTAATTAGTCTAATTAATTAATTCACTTGGAAATAACTCTTTAATTCCAAGAATCTCCCAAGTCATTGGAAATACCTAACAAGTGTATCATGACTATCTAGTTTTAGATGAAATAGCGAGCAAATCTATTTTAGTTACGAGTACCATACACGTAAGGTCGTTTTGTTAACTAATCTCTTGATTGATTCTATAATATAGAATATAAGTCGAAACCTTAAATGAATCAATAACTATGATTTTATTTCAAGTTCCAATGACTCATGATAAATCGTTAGAAAACTCCATCTAACATTCATCCTGAACTAACATAAACTATGAAAATATAAGAGATTCATTTGTACTACTAGACAAGTAACGGATCCTTTGTCGGCTACTCATTAACCTTCATACATGCCAATACAACATCTAACATATCCTTTTTGTGATTGTTAGACAATCAGAAGATACATCAAGATGGAACACGACGTTCATAAGGTTACCATAGTTCATCAAGTTTGAGGACTAGTCGTGTACCATTATAATATGGAATTTTTTACTTCGACAGACAACGTCTCCAACTAAGAATTCTAGTGGGCTTGTTCAATGTTCTTGTTCTCTAATAAGCACTCGCATACATGCACTACCGTCACTACGCTGATGCTTATAGAGTGAGACATGCTCATCATCCGAGCATGCATCATATGCACGAGTCTTATTGGGCTATTCGATGTCCCGTCTAATAAAGATCTCGGCAGAAACTAATTTAAAACTAAAGTCATAAAGACATATTTTATGATCGCTATCATATGCACGACTATACCTATAACTAAGATTGGTATAGGGACTTTATCTAATTATGATACGTAATGAAAGATAAAAAGAATACCTATTTTATTAATATAATTTTAAAAGATTATTTTATAAATACAAGAGTACAAAAAATATACAATCTAATTAGTGCATCGAACACTACTCTAACATCCACACCAAACCCCTTACCTAAGCACATATGATTTTAATAATAAAAAAAGAGAGAAAAAATTCCTAGTAATTTTGATTTTGACGTCTAATTTAGGAAACTACTTTTCTAGTTGTCATTTTGCTTTGGTCAAAAACTTCAAAACCAGCATCATGAAAAAAAAAACAATAAATTCACTCGTATATCTAAATGAGTGATAGATCTTTGATGACATTCACAAATCTTTATACATTAGTATATTGCACCATATGTAAACCCCTCCACTTAATCCCTCTTTCATAGCCATATATCCTTCTGACTAAAGAATGGAAAATCTTTCTCCTTGAATCCAATTTTCATTTCGCAACCCCTAATGCACAAGGCTACCATGGAGGTTTAAATTTAAGAACTAATCTATGCACTATTGTAATCTTAAGAAAACTCCTCATTCAACACTAATAATTTTTAATTGGGTTTTTTTGATATGTTTGTTTAGTGAACTTGCTCTTCCAACAAGCTCCCATATATGTGCACTAGTGTCTCAAATCATTGCCCATAAAATGGGATATTCTCCTTTCAAGTATATATTATATATACAAATTTATTCGAATCATTGATGTCTATTTTCAATGATTCTATGATTTGAAACATATTTAATATTAAAGCCTTTGGACCATGTTTCATAATATCCATCCTATGCATGAATATCTATATGTGATCCAGGGGATTTCATCTCAAATAATCAAATGATATATAAAGATAAAAAAAATTTCATTGTTTATTGATATCGAATTGAATAAGACTATTTTATAAGAGTGCTCTAAATAGCCAATCCAATTCGTATGTTAGGCACTAGTTCAACACCACCCATCATCTTCTCTCTCCTTTTCTTTTTCTCATTCTCTACCTATCGCCATCTTTCTTTCTCTTATCCAACCACATCTTCCCTCACTTTTACACCCACCCTATCCTCTCTCCCTTATCTCCACCGTCTCTCTATTCTTTCTCCCTCTACTTCCCAACCTCCCCCCCCCGCATGCTCCCCACCTTTCTCTCGCTTTTGGGTACTTTCTCTCCCCTCTACTACATATCCTCCATTTCTCCCTACTTTTCTCTATCATCTCCTGCCCTATTCTGAAATAATTGAAAAAGAAAAAAAGAATTAAGATAAATAAAATAAATTTAAAAAATAATTAGAGCAAAAGAAAAGAAATACAAAGAGAAGTTTTTTAAATATTATTCTATATAAAATTAAATCCACTTATTTTGCAAATGCACATCTCAATTTTTTATTTCAGTCAAACAATAGTAGAATAATTACTTGAACATATCATTTTTCTCTCAAAAGTGCAGGAATAATTGTTAGTCTACCATTTGAGAGAGAGTAGAAACACACACAAAAGAAAACTAAGCAATCAATGATTAATTTTTTTTGTCTCAAATGACTAATTTTTTCATCCAAATGATTATGTATTTTTATATTATCGGTGCTTCACTATATTTTCTCTCTTTTATGTATACAATTATTACGTTTATACCCCTTCTACATTTCAGATCTCGCCAAGGATATTTTTTAGCAAAATATAAGGATCATAGGGTTGGGAGAAAATAGAAAGTTTACTAAAACTCTTTATAAACATCATCATTTTTTGACCAAAACCCTAATGTTAAGGAAAGTTTAGTAAATATGGTAAACTTTGAGGGGAGGTTTTGTAATTATTATAGACAGAGAGATGAGTTAATAATTTAATTATTTCAGAGAGAAAATAAGTATTGATGTAGTCGACCTCCAATGAGAGGTGAAATAGTCAATTCCTCCATATAGAATAGAGCGAACAGGTGTCCTTTCGGTCAGCGAGGTCAAATCCTCCTAAAGTGCCTAATTGGGTGACAAATTCCTAATTACAGCATAAACAAACCATTAGAAGTGTGGGGGTATTCCGATAATCTCATTTGATGGTCAAATCAGAACTAGAGCAAAAGAGTGCCAATGAATAATTCAAAAAATAAAAAGCCACAATGAACTCAACCACCTAAAAATAAAGGGTAATGTGATATTTATGCGTACTCAAAAAGAAGTTAAATTCTCATATGGTAGGGTATTGTATTGACAAAACCTCTTACATTTTTGGGCCTATTGGAGTGGACCTATGGGCTATTCAGCGGTCCACCAAGAATAATTTATCATTTGATAGCATAGGTATTAAGAAGACTATGAAATGGAGTGCATGATTGAAAATATAGGGAATACCTTCCTAAGATTTCTGCATAACGTACATTATGTGCAAATCAATATTTTGAAAATCGGGCAGGACCGATTGGTTCAATTGAGAATCGGAGGTCTCAGTTCGTATAGGCATATAAAACTGAATTTTTGATTTGACCGGTAAAAATGATCAAAGACTGGTCAAATCAGTTTGATCAATTTTTATTTTTTATTTTTTTAAAAAGTTTAAATTTGATATTTTGTTATATTTATGTGGTTATTTGAATTTTATGTTTTGTTAGATGTTTTTTTAGGTAGTTATTTTTTTTTTACATTTAAAATGTATTATATAACAATTAGTCTATTATATTATCATTTTACATAATATAATAAAAAAATATAATTAATTTTTATTAAATCGGTTCGTCTGACTATTGAACTGATCCGACAAATTGAACCATTAATCAATTACAAGATTAATTTGATAATCAATCATATTATGAAAACACGGATGCAAATAGCCTTAGGAATATGACCCAAGGGAAAAGAATATGAGCTGTAGAGATACTGTAATGGCCCAAAGCCATAGGAAAAACTTGAATCTAGGGGAGGCCTTTAAGCTTACAGATGGACAGTCAAGGTAGTTGGAGCCGCTATATCTAGCTCCTGATCATAGGGCTAGTTATCAGCATTTTAAAAGTAAAATTGCCTTAAGGGTTCTAGCCCAAACAGGTTGATCATTTTCAGATAAATAAGGAACAGGGATTCCATGAATTTCTTCCAGATTATGTTTAAAGACACATAACTGAATACATTAAAGATTCCATTCTTTCCTTTGGGAGTTAATGAGATGGTTTACCGTGATTAGCTCTAAGTGTTGGGGAATATCTGAAAAAGAATATTAGTGACAAAATGATAAATTATGAAATTTGTCATTAATTCATATATTAAGTGACAACTGACAAGAACTTTTATTTGTAATAATATTTTTACAAGTTTAACAACGATAATAATTGTGCCGTAACTTGTTATTATTAATAATTAATGATATATATATATATATATATATATATATTACTAATTATCAATAATAACAATTTAAATATTATTTTTTGTCGATTTAAGTTTTGAATTCCATTAGTATGACAAAGCAATAGTTATTACTATTTAATATGTATCATTATAATATATATATATATATAATATATATATATATATATTTAGATATTTGTGTATATATTTAAATCATCTTGTCAATAATATATATATATATAATATATATATATTTAATCCATCAAATCGTTATATTAATTTAATAACAATATATAATAATATAAAAAATGATGTGACACAAAAATAAAATTTTATAAGATATGATATTTACTATAAAAATATTTTTCTCAAATTAAAATCAAACATAACTCGTAATACTCATAAGTTTTCATCTAATAAATCTTCTCAATTATTTTTGACGGAAACACTGATACGGTGAAGTGACTTCAAACAATTTTTTTAAGTCCATGAGGGCCAGCCCAGCAATCCAATTTAAGAAGGCTGCATAAACCGATGAAGTAGGATTCCAAAGAAACTTTTTTGCTAAGTTTTGTAAATTAATCCAGAATGAAGATATGTAGATGCTCACAGCATAATGATGCATGGAATTTATTAAAACATGCTTTATTAAAATTAACCTTCCCGCAGACGATAAAAAATTATTATACCAAACTGTTATTTTATTTTGAACTTTAGTCACGTTATAATGGGTAAACCTAGGTATTTTTCATCTCTAGGCCCAAAGGCCAAATTTAATTATGAGCTACACTCGGGTAGGTAGGGTATTTGGAGAAAAAAGAAAATGCTGCTAGACTTGTTCCATCATATAGTTTGTCCCGTTGCGAGGCTAAATTCCTTGAGTATTTTGTCAATACAATTGTTAATTTTCCTATTAGCTTTGGCCAAAAATTAAGAAGTCATAAACGTAACAAATAGGTGGGCCACAACAACTAGCTTCAATGGCATCCATTAATCCCATTGAAGAATCCCATTGAAGAGCAGTGTGTAATACTTTATTTGGTTCTGTTTTGGATAATATTTTCATTCTACTAAAAAATTTAAAATTAAATGTTTCTATTTTTTTCTCAAAATATTTTAAAATTTTTAATAATTATTTCAATTATTACAGTAATATATTATATATATATAAATATAAATCTTTTAATTATTATATTAATATAAATATACATTTTTCAATCATTATATTAATACAAAAATAACATATAATAATATAAAAGTTGGATGTGACACTGCTATCTAACACTACTATCTAGATTTAAAACCTATATGAAAAGACATGTATAATTGATGTGTGCAGTATGTAATACAATACAAACTAATAAGTACACTAATCTCAAGCAATAAAGTGTGAGGTGTGGAATTGTTGTGTCCTAAGTAAGTATGCACGCAATTACCGAATAATGATAATCTAGCTATATTCAACCAGTCGAATGCAAAGTTAGAATTCAAAACTAGATAAAACTATCATTAAGAAAAGATAAAAAATGAAGAAATGCACTAATTTAAAACCAAGGAAGAAAGGGTTCAAGACATTGGGTTGCCATTTTTCTTCATTATGAATTTCAACTACTTATGACTAGGAGGAGTGCCTAAATTGCGTGACAACAGAACTTCTGGTTGTATTCGGTATTCTCTTGAGATATACCAATTTTACCAATAATTGGCCACCTACTATATCTCTATGTCGGTTAATTCAATTAAAGTTGCATTAAACTTTATGAAATCCACTAGATTTCAATATAACCAAGTTATATGCCTATCACTATTGTATGTAACAATTCATATATCTCTATATAAAATAGTTCATGTCATGTATTATATGAGCACTTGTTGCAATACTAACTCTCAGTGTCAATCACAATAAAGATTAATTTAAAGTTCGCCAAACTTCAAAAAATATTAAGAACATAATACATACTCATCACAATTCAAACAACATCCCAACCATTATCAATTAATCGATTCAAAAATCCATAAACGTGGCTTCCTAAGTCTTGACTAAAAGAAGTTTAGCTCATATTTAAATGATCAAATCTTATTTTGTTCATCAACATCATGGATCTTTACATTTTCAATAAGTTAAATAAAATTAGAAAGAAATTAAAGAAGAAAATTATAACCCAAGCTCTTGAAGTCAATTCCCTAGCTTGAATTCTTCAATTATTCAAATAATCCTCCAAGACCAATATAGATTCCTTATCCTCTTGATGTTGATTTTTAACTTCCTTGAATATATGTGTAATTTTCTATGGAGTGTGTGGAAATTGTGTGTGGAAAAGTGTGTATTATGATGATGATAATAGAATATGTCAAGTGTGTAATTTTCTATGGAGTGTGTGGAAATTATGTGTGGAAAAGTGTGTATTATGATGATGATAATAGAATATGAGAAAACGTATCTAATGAATAGTGTGATAGATTGTGTATCTAGTGTGTGAGAATAACTGATTTTTGTGCCAAAATGTGTGATCTCAAGTCATTTGTCACAGATTAAGGAAAGAAATCAATTTTGTTACGCGATGTGGTGCTGCGGCGTAAGAAACTGGCCCCATGGCAAAAAAAATATGCTTTGACCTTCTGTGAACTGGCATCGCGACATGAGATTTAGTAGCGGCAACGCTAGTTTCTCGAGCCGTGGGGTTGAACTTTCTATCCTATTTCAACATATGGCACCACTACGAGATATTTTAAGCCTACTATGCAATGGATGGTGGGGCCGCAACACGGATGGATAGTGCCATAACGCGACTTCTGTTCAAATTTTCAGCACTTTATTTTCTTCAATCATTCTTCTCCATAATTTCTCCTGCACATTATTTATCAAAATCAAGTCCAATCATTCATTAAATGTATGGAAAAACATACCAAGTTGTAACTAAAAATGTGTCATGAAACTTGACTGCCCTGACCTTCACCAAATTTTGAGTGTTTGGATTTAATTACACTTGTGGTCGGACCATGAGCTTCACTTTTGTTGAGAATTCTTCTTGTAGAATGGATTGGCATTTAGAACTGAAATGTTTGCCATCAATTCCTCATTCCCATCTCACATTCTTTCTGGTCCACAATGCAATCTTGCAATTTATTCTCAACCCTGTTTTCTTGCCAATGCTCACGAGGCAATGAGTCAAATGCATCTATTCGATAACACATATGATTTTCCACCGGATCTTTCATAAGTTTAAAAATATTGAAAATCGCTTGCTTATCCTTCACCCTAAATAGCAATTGTCCTAATTGAACATATATCAATGCTCTTCCTATAGTGAGTAACGATCTACGTAAAATGAGTGACATATTCACACCTTCCTCTATATCCAAAAAAAAATAAAAAAAATCTAATTTTTTTTATTTTTAATTACTTCTTATAATTAGATAAAGTTCATAAACTAAATTTAACTACAGGGCATGGTCATACATTTGTGGTGATCATGGAATATGCCTCTATGACTTGAGTCTTAAATTAGTTTTGAGTCAATGGCTTTTTGAGATAGGACATCGAATAGCCTAATAGATTCACGCATATGATGTATGCTCGCATGAGGAGGATGTCTTGCTTCATGGATATTGGTGTATTGATGCTAGTGCATATATACGGATGCTTGTTAAGGAACAAGTACACTGAACATGCCCACTGGAATTTCTTAATTGAAAACTTATTTATCGAGATAAGAAATTCTATGTTACGATAGTACATTATTAGTCTTTTGACTTGAAACACCATGGTAGCCTAATGCATGTCGTGCTTTATTTTGATGTATCTTCTTATTGCCTGCCAATCACAAAAGGGATATATTGGATGTTGCATTGATATGTATGGAGGTTAATGAGTGATCAATAAAGGATCCGTTACTTGTTTGGTAGAACAAGTGAATCTCCTATATTTTCATAGTTCATGACTCACAAGTCCTTGGCCAGGACATGATGAATGTTAGACAGGGGTTTTCTAACGATTCGTCATGAGTCATTAAAACTTGAAATGAAATCATAGTTATTAAGCAATTAGGGTTTCGACTATTGATCCATGTCCTAAACTCAATCGGGAGATTAGTTGATGAAAAGATCTTATGTTTATGATACTCGTAATTGAAATAGGTTCACTCGCTATTTTACCTAAGTCTAGGTAGTCATGATACACTTGTTAGGTGTTTCCCATGACTTGTGAAGTTCTTGAAATTAAGGAGTTAATTTCAAGCGGACTAATTAATTGGATTAATTAATTGAAATAATTATTATTATTCATAAGTTGCAAATATTGTAAGCCCATTTCTAACTTAGTTGTGAACCTAAAGGGTAACACACAATTTGAAATGGAACATTTCTAATTTAGGAATTAATCTAAAGGGTTGGATCCATTTCATTAATAGAGATTAATTAATTAGGGTTTAAATTAATTCAAAGAGTTGAATTAATTATTCAATTAAGTAATTGAATTATTTAATTGGACCTAATAAGTTTAATGAGCCCAATTGGAGTAAAACAATTATTTGATTAGATCAAATTAATTGTGTAGTTCATAAATTAAATAATTTAATTATTAAATTAACTTACTTAATTAAATAATTAGATGATTTAATTAGGTCTAATTTGATTAGATGGAATTAATTAATTTGGGTAAGACAACTAATTTAATTAATTGTGAGATTTATTTTAAAGTCCAAGCCCAATTCAAAAAGGCCTATTAGGAAAGGCCCATGAAAGTGATTGAAAAAGGATGGAAAGTTAGAGTTTGAAATTCTTGGGTAATCTTGAATATCTTTGGAAGATATGAAAGAGATAAAATTGGAAGAAGTTTGGATGAACCAAAATATTTGCCAACCAATCAAAAGGAGGCACAAAATACCAAGAATAGGACTCTTGGAATTTTGAGCCCCCTATATATATATATGTACCTTATGGCCGAAAATTGTAAGACGTAGAAACATCCCTATAATTTTTGGCCATATAGAAATTAAGAGAAGAATATTATTTTCTTTATCCATCATTTTTCTCCATAAATTCCATCATTTATTTTTAAGTATTAATTCTTTTATCACTAGTTGATAACATGAATTAATATTTTTCTATATACACTCCATAAACTAGATTAGAAAAGAAATCAGAATTGCTAGCGGAATTATGATTTTGTGTTCTTGCTCAAAGTGTGGACTACTTTAGAATGGAGACATTTGGATCTCTGTGAACCAAATTCATAAAATGGTTAGCAATTGATTGCTTCATACCCTACGACAATCAGAGTGCAAAGAAAGGTATAAATTGATACTTTTATTGATTTATTACAACCATTGAAAATTACGATATCGTATCGGATTCAGGGTATTACTATAATTGTTATGGTTTATACTAATGATCTCTTGGATCAAATGGTATTACCTCATAATGTGCTTGGATCTTTGATGAGATCTTAGCTCCTTTGCTTGTGCAACAGTCCCGTTGTTATCACAGTAGACCAAAACTGGATCAACAATGGAAGGGACTATACCCAACTCTTGGATGAAGTTCCTTATCCAAGCACCTTCTTTTGTTGCATCACATACTGCGATATATTCTACTTCGGTGGTGGAATAAGCAGTCGTTTTGAATTACAGGTAAAATACCCACTTAACACCAAGTTCTTGTAGTTAATTCCCAAGCTTGAATTCTTCCATTTTTCAATTAATCCTCCAAGCCGAATGTAGATTCCTTCTTCTCTTGATGCCAATTTCAGCTTCTTTGAATGGGTTTATGTAAATTTCTATGGAGTGTGTGTGAATATAGTATGAAAAAGTATGTAAGAGTGTGTGTTAATAGGATGCCGATAGAATATGAGAGAATGTATCTAACATATATGTGATAGATTGTGTATCTATTGTAAAAATATGTGATCTCACGCCACTTGTCACAACCTAAGGGAATAAATCAATTCTATTACGTGACGTGGTGCCGCGACACGAGAAACTGACGTTGTGGTGCCAAACACTCTGTTTTGGCCTTTTGCGAACTAGCACAACGACACGAAATTTAGGGGTTACGGTATGAAACTTCTTCACTAATGGTGCCACGACGCCAATTTCTCGAGCCGCGTAAAGAATAGATGGCGCTGCGATGCGACTTCTGTCAGTTTTTCAGTACTTTCTTTTCTTCAATCATTCGTCTCTATAATTTTTTCTACATATTATTTATAATAAACTAAATACAATCGTTCATTAAATGTATAGAAATATACACCAAGTTATAACATTGAGGGTATAAAATTATGTCAAATTATGAGCTTATCAAGAAAATATTCCTCACTTAAGAGAAAAATGAAGAGAAAGCAAACATACTTTTATTATCACACATTTTCTAATTTATTTCCCCCAAAACAAATTCAAAATAAAATAAAATAAATTTAACTTTTGAATACGAAGTTCAAGACATTAAATAAAAATAAATGAAGATAGTGTATCCCTTATCTTATGCCTCTACTAGGTATCTATACTTCTTAAAATATATTAATGTTAAGAGTATAAGAGACAAAATAGATAGAGATGGCAACGGGGCGAGTTTATCAAAACCGAAGACCCATCCCGTCTAGGTTTTTAAGGACCCGAGACTCGTTCTACCCCTGACCTATTCGATTTAGGTTATACCCGTTAGACCTACTTTATAATTTTAAAATATTATTATTTTTGTTTAAAATAACACAACTAATTTTTTTATTTTTTTTAAATATAATATTAATAAGTACATATATATTAAAATAAAAAATAAATAAAAACTAAATGAGACGGGTTTGAAAATAAAAAATCAAGACCCACTCCGAACCCGTTTATAATTTTAAAAATCCGCCCCGAGTGGGGCGATTTCGGATTTAGACCCACCCCATTACCATCCATAAGCATAGATACATTTGATAATTCTGTTAGTTAAAATAGTGGGGAAGTAAAATTTAGTAGTCGCAAATTCGATAAAATAAAACTCCATTCCGGCATATCATTAGCCTTTTCTAAATCCAATTTTGAAACAAAATAAAAATGCTTGGATTTTTGGATTTAATAATATGAAACAATATTGCGAGTTCATGGATATCATATATCTCCATAATGATATGATATTGTTTGGGCCTAAGCTCTCATACTATTGGAGATATTGTCCACACTTATAAACCCATGATAATCTCCACTTATAGCCGATGTGGGACATTGTTCGCACAACTAACAATCCTCATCTCGAATAAAGATCACCAAGCCTCCCTCAAACTAGTCAATCTTCCTCAAGTGAAGCTCACTGGGAAGATCTTGCTCCATCCAGTTTGACTACTCATTTTTATCCCATTAAGGCGCATGCCTTACATGAAGCACTTGATTACCATTTGTCTCGATAGCTCTCTCTATCTAGATCAACTCTGCCTTGGGTATCGGAGCGTACCGCTTCCATAGATCCCATGGTTTGCCTAGGGCTCATTATCTTTGTTCGACATTGAAAATTTCTTCTATATGATTAAGTTTGGGGCATAAATTTGATAACACTTTGTTATAAAGTACCAAAAATGAAGGATTTATCACAATAATTCAAATTACAACATAATTAGATTTGTGAAGAAAAGTGAACCCAGAAAGGTCTTTATTCATGAAAATTCCTCTCAGTATGAAAGAAATTTGATGAAGATACAGAATGAAAATTTCACACCCAAAGTAAACACTTATGTCTTGTTTCACTTCTACATCAAGCCGTAGGCTCTAACTATTTCCACTAATAAACCAATTCAATTAGCCTAATGAGCACATTAATAATCCCCTATTTCAGTTTGTTGTAAACCTTCACACACGTCTCACTCCTTTTTGCCACCTGTTGTTGAGTTTATAAAATCTAAGCTAACTATATAACAAACAATTCATGAGCAAGGATAATATTATTCCCCAATATTGCGATTAGGAGCAAAGGCATTTTGATTTGGGACAATAATGACTTATTCAACTTGTAAAAGCAATCAACTTGTAAGGGAGACTTGAAGAGTCTTGTATGTACAGGTCCTACAAACAAGAAACCGACTTAATAGCTGTGGTAAATTAAGTAAATATATATCCCGTACGAACTCAAAAGTAACATGTAATAATTTAATAAAATTGGACAAACAGGGTAACATCAATGGGATTAGTAGCGGAATTTGATAGTAAATCAAGACCTATAGAATCTTTTATTATAAATTTTATAATATTTTTTATTATATTGTATTAAACATAGTATATAAATAAATCTTCTAACATGATAGATAATTAATATAATATAATAAAAAATATAATAAAATTTATAATAAAAGATTATGTGTGCAATACTTAGAGGCTTTAGATGGTTACACAACACGGAAAGTTGGAGGGGGAGCTAATTAGAATCTTATTTGGGCACGGATTAGTTTTAAATCCTCCTCTTTAAACACTAATTCAAAGACAAGGCTTCTTACTTTCAGCTCCTATATGTGTCCTCAAAAAAGGACAACAGCCTCACTAATGATTAGGATAGAAGACTTATTTAAAGTATTTTTGTTTGTTCGGCAAGAATATAATTTGAATTGGGAATGTGATAAAAAAAAATTGATAACCAGTAATTTGATTCTATATTATAGTGTTTGGATTAGACAAATTTTATTTTAGTATTTAGTTAGTGTATGAAAAATAGTAAAAGAGTCTATAATTAAGTTTAGTTGACAAAAAATGTCATTACTCTTTATTTGTCTATGCATATATAAAGTTAAGTACTATGTATATATATTCAAGTATAATAAGTTTAACTATTATCAATTATTTTCTTATCTTTTAGTAATTAATGTTAATTTATATTACATCGACCCTTTTTACACATTACAAACTATTTACTTACAAAATTAGTCTGTAATCAACTTAATTATTTTTTATATTAATAGTTATAGATAATAGATTTATGTTAAACTCACTTTGCAATACATAATATAAAAATTAATTAATCTTAATTCTTTTATACAAATAATAAATTAATCACCACATGTATAAAATAAAATTAAATATAATCAGTTATTGAAAAACTTATCATAACTAATAAAGATGTTAATATAATATTGAAATGACAATATTAGCAAATTAATAGATTAAAAAATTTAAAAATATTAACTTGGCAATAAAATTATTTTACTAATACTAAACAAAAAACAATAAGTATATCATATGCAATTATTATTTTAGGTAAAAAATTAATTGTTTAAAGAATTATATATGCATAAGTAAAAAGAAAATATGTATATATATACAGGCATATAAATATATACATCTGTATATGTGAATATATAATATATGTCTATATTTATGTATATGTATATTAGTTAATATATTCGAACTTAATACTAGGATTTGTTTAGATATATATAAATATATGCATATATCTATGTATTCATATATGTAATATATGACTATATATGATATGTAAATTTATTAAGGGTAAGAATGTTTTGTAAAATATTAGTGTCAGAGTACTAAAAAGTAATCATAATATCTTATTGAAATTGAAATGTGATTACCATATTTTAGAGGTGAGATTGTCAATTTTTGAGGACTTACTTTCCTCTACTCAAATTCAGATTTGCTGGTACAGTAAAACATATATAAATAAATAGTTGGAACTAAAAAAATATTATTTTATAGAAGTTATTTATTTATCGATATAGGAATAATTTATTAAGTTATCAGTAAATGAATAATTTATTAATTTATAATTTTTTTTTATCTACTCTTGTACATGTATCCTTTCTTTCACCAAGACTCATGTATGAGTAAAAACAAAGATAATTTAATATGTGTACATAGAGAATTGCAAAAGTTATCATTATATTATTCAAAAAATTAATTATTATTATGTACATGCATTGAAACTCAAAATTGATGTTTACATACATTTAAATGAAAGTTAATAAGTATTTGGAGATACAATGATTGTATATTTTAAATTTAATACAAGGAAAGATGAAGTGTTTCAAGATGTTTTAAGCACATAGTAGAATATCAACTTTATAAATAGTCAATAGTTTTCTTTTAGATCGCAAATCATTAAAATTTTCATCTTTCTCTTTATGGCTTTTCATTTGAAAGGAGCGAAAAAAAACTACATTCACCGATGAGATAAGGAGAATATTGTGTGAGAATAAAAATGAACACCCCTCTTCAAATTAAAATGAATTGCAACAATGACTCCAACAAAAGTTTCTGCTTTCCATCAACCAATCAACAATATTATGAATTACATATGAATTTTTTTATAAATTATTAATTTACATTTTAGTTGGAGCCTAAAGGATTTAAAAAAAAAAACTATTATCTTATGTATTTAGCAAGATTATTAATTTAGTACATTAGTCCGAATTGAGACCATTTTTTTTAAATGAGATAATTAATTATCGAATATTTATTTATCAAGATATTACTGTAATTAAATTCACAATTTAAATAATTTTTCCTGACAAACAAATGGGACTTTAATGTTTTTCTTTGGTGGAGCAGGCTTCAATATCAATTTTTGAACTATGTTAAAGATATATATATATATATATATATATATATACATACATCCGTCTTAAGTTATTGAGCATTTACGCTACAAGTCCAAGGACGTCCTAGCAAGATTTGATTATTTAATGTTATCAGTAACATGTGTTTAATAATAATCCATTTTTAAGCTATAACACTTGGGCACATTTGGTACAAGAGAATGGAGATTTCAGAAAAAAGTCTATTTTACTTTTCTAATTCTACTTCTTATTTGGTAAGATCAAGAGAAATGGAATTGAAGAGGCCAAGACTAACTTCCTCAATCAACAATGAGGAATAGTTTGGGATTAAATGGGAATCATAACTAAGAAGAAAACTTCCTCTTTATCCCCAAAATCTTTGATGGCATACATATACACACACATACACATACCTAATAGATACTATGTGTGTGCATTTGTATAAATATATTATATGTATAATGAGTTGTAATATACAAAAATAACAAATATATTAATATAATATACATGTTTATAATATAACTAATATATATAAGTATTTCTTTTTTATATATCAATTAAATATAATAATATTTATTTATAAAATATGTTTTTATATTTGTACATATATATCATACACACACATATATCTAAATATAATATATAATAAATTTGATAATTATTTACATATGTGAATGTGTGTTCACACGATGTGACTGCGAGTATGTATATATAATATATATATGAATATATATTTATTTGTATCAAATAAATTCTATTATTATTTAAATATGTAAATATATGTGTGCGTGTTCAAATTGTGTGTGTATATATGTACATATATATATATATATGTTTATAAATATATATAAATGTAATGTATACATTTGTAAGATGAATTCTATAATCATTTTATATGCAAACATATATGTGTGTGTATATTCGCATGGTATCAGTGTAATTATATATATATATATATATTATATATATATATATATATAAAATTTAAAATACATATATAAGAAACATGGAGTATGTATGACTTAGCTACCTTTGTCAACAAATATATAATTTTAAAATATATATTATGTTCGAATGATGTATTATCATATTTTAGTATACTAGTATTTTATTTTGTATAGATATGGACGTATATTAAAATATTTTGGTATTTGTTATACATATATAATTCTGTGTAAATATATATCTACCTATATTTGTGTTATAGTTAAAATAATAATTATATTATGAGCTATTATACATTGACTTTTATATTTAAATATGTCTCTATGTATTATAGTTGTCAACATAAAAAGGTATAATAGTTATAACAAGCAAAATTTTATTCCAATCCAATTAGGCAATTAAATAAAGCAAACAAAGGCATGGAAAAGAGTATTTAATTCTAGCTTTAATTCATGTATGTAGGCAAACAATGGAATAGGAAAGACGATTTCAAGTGAAATCCTATTCTACCTAAATTGACATTTCTTGAAATGAGTCATTAGGCCCATTACACACTAGAATGGAAATACGTTTCCACTGTTAGATCATGAACTTGAGGTGGGACAACAGCCATAATCAGACCTAGAGGGTTCAAGGCCATAAAATACCCCAGCACAAATAGAATAATTAACTAGCTAGGACGTCGAGAAGGATTGATAATTTGATAACTAGAACTAGAAGAATTGAAGCAACACATTTTGTTTTCAACTTCTTTAAAATCTATTTGTCTTGATATTAATTTTAATTTTTTTGTTAAGAATCAAATAACAAAATAGAAAAAGTAGTTTATTCAGATTACCTACCTAACATTAGAATAAAAAAAATAAATCAATTGCACGAGAAGTCGACAATACCAAATTGGTTGAGACTGAAAATCTCTGCCCACTTAGAGTTTTGTAAAGTCAACTTCAATCAAGGCCCAAGTGACCGCTTTAATTTCATTCCTAATTTCTAAACCCGAACAGATTCGGCGAATTCAACTAAATCCATGTAAAATTATATTTGTCCTATAATTGATATATAATCGAAGAGAGTAATTAATTACGAAGCAAGTATTGTTGCACTTGTCACATAATTATTGAGTCCGGACAAATCGAATTTGGTTAAAAAATTTCTTTTATGAATTAGATGTTTGTAATGCCTTATGTGTATAGATGGAATAGAAACAATAAATAACAAAACCTCTAAAAAATGCAATTGGCAAAAGAGTGGTTCAAATTCACATTACATATGACACACTTAAGAAAAAGCAAGTTAAAAGAAAGAAGAATAGGTACTAGCATTCCAAAAGCTCTCAATCACAACCACATTCTTCCCCAAGCCTTCATTTATTCACAAAAGTATATATTCCTTGCATATTCGTAGCACCATCAAACCTATGGATGCTGATTTTATTTTATTTTATTTTTATTTCATTTGGATAGATAATAACTACTTAAACATAACTTGGTGAATTGAAGTCCCAACATATTTCTTTTGCACCAGTCCCTTATCCGAAGATATGAGCCTCGATTTCTTTAGTGAATTCAATGAAAAAGTTTTAAGAGTGAAAGTGGGTGGGGATTATCAGCATTGAGCAGCTCGTACTTTATGGTCCATGTTATGAAGTCGACGCCACCTTTGGTCTCGACATGGACTGTTATGAGCATGTTCTTGTACAACTCTAGTAAATCTCCTTCAAGCATCTTATATGCAACTTGCTTCTTCTTCTCATCTATGTCTTGAAGTACTTGTTTTGCTGTCTGCTCTTTCCCATCTACATAATAAAAAGTTAATCAAATCAAAATTCATGTGCTGCTTGTAACTTAGATTATCACATATCCATTCTTCAATAGCTTGAAATGTGCATGCATTTTCATGTGTTCAATACCTTTAAGTTGTATTTGAATGGAATGATTTTGATTTTAGGGGAAGATTTTGAGAAAAAATTTCAAATGACTCAATATAAGATGGATTTAAAATGCACCATAATAACTCAAAATATGAATTCAAAAATTTGAAATCTATTGTATCATAAAATTATTCAAACAAACTCAATTGATTTGTTATTATTGATCTGAAATCCTTTCAAATTCATCAATCCAAATGGAATTTTAAATAATTTCACTTTCTTATGGAAATTGCTCACTATTTACTCAATAGTCCATAGTGTTTTATAGCAAATACCAGACCTTCTATCATGAGTATGCATGCACGCGCCATGAACTCATGCATAACATGTGCATGGACCGTTCTAACCAGTTGAATGATAAATATTCTATTATTGTTTAAAAATATTAAATTTTTAAATAAGATGATCATTTAATAACACGTCATTTCTTTTTAAATAAGATGATCATTTTTATTAGTTTTATGTTTGTATTTTCCGACCATGCTCAAAAAATTTCTAGACCCATTTATGCTTTGTTTCGATGTTAAATTTAATTAAGGAAAGTGAAATCAATGAAAATCAATTTCCCTTATAATTTCAATAAAAAAAGTACTATAGTTTTCAAAAATCTTAGAATGCTATTTGAATATAATGAAAAAAAAAAGAACATATTGATTAACAAATACTTGTCTCACAATTAAGTTCATACAAAAAAATTTCTTTTTTTTTTTAAGTATAAATAATTAAAAAATATATAATATTGGTGCAAACCTGATGTGTTATCTTCATGGTTGAAGAGAATTAACGTCTCTTAATAGTTGATAAAGTAAGAGGATTATGCCTACGACAAGAACAAACAATAAGCGGCGGAATTTTTTCGACGATAACCCTTTGACAATCAACTCAGAATTAGAGCTTAGGAAAATCAATATATGACTGAAAGCTGTATAGTAATAAATGAATACATCGTACTTGAAAATAAAAGGGGTTATGTAGTACTTACAAGTATTCAAATAAGGGTCATACTCCTATGTGGTAGGATAACCATATAAAGATTTCACTAACTTACATACTTCATTTAATTTTAAAACCTTTAGGTTGTTCTATATAAATTTTTTCATTTAACTCTCCATTTGTAAATACAGTCTTAACATCCACTTGATGTATCGTTAACTTATGTATAGATGCCAAAGCTAATAAAATCCTAATACACTAAGTCCTAGCAACATGAAGTAATCTATTCTATCTTGTTGTGTAAATCCTTTCTCTACTAATATTACTTTGTACTTATCAATTGAGCCATCCGTTTTAAACTTCTTCTTAAAAATTCATTTATATCCTAGTGGTTTACTACCAAGAGGTAGATCAAATAAAACCCAAGTATTATTTTGAATAATAAAATTATATTCATCATTGATAGCTTCTTTCCAAAAAGGTGTATTTATAAAAGATATAGCTTTATCATAAGTTTGTGGATCTCCTTCAGCTAAAAATGTGATAAAATCATCTCCAAAATTCTTGTTGACCTTAGTTCTCTTACTTCTCCCCAATTCCTTAGATTCTCATTTCTTAAAATTACACTAGTAGATGATTCACCTCTAGAAAATTTAAGTTTGGACATACATGGCTCATATGAAATAGTAGTTTTATAAGAAAAAATATCCTCAAAATATGTAGCATCTCTAGCCTCAATAACCGTGTTATTAGAAATTCCACTAATTTCAGAATTAACCACTAAAAAATTATTTGTTGTACTATTTTGAACATATCCAATAAAAACAACATCTATAGTTTTAGAACCTATTTTCTTCCTCTTAAACTCAGGTATAACTACTTTTGCTAGACACTTTAAGAAAATTTAATCTTGCAGCCCTCTTTTTTCATAATTCATAAGGAGTTTTGTCATTATTTTTAACAACCACATGATTTAATATAAAACAAGAAGACAAAATAGTTTATCCCCACAAGTTTTCAGGTGCTTTAGAATTTAACAACATTGCATTAACCATATCTATCAAAGTTCTATTTTTCCTTTCTGCTACACCATTTGATTGGGATGAATAA
The DNA here is from genome assembly GCA_019321725.1 of Paulownia fortunei. Taxonomy (NCBI): domain Eukaryota; kingdom Viridiplantae; phylum Streptophyta; class Magnoliopsida; order Lamiales; family Paulowniaceae; genus Paulownia; species Paulownia fortunei. The sequence goes on along the minus strand of CM033107.1, from coordinate 18,204,505 downwards.
GGAGGTATGAACTCATGTATTATACCATTATTTTCACAAAATTTTGTCAACTCTCCCAAATAATATTCTCCTCCTCTATCAAACCTAAGTTTTTTAATCATTTTCTCTACTTGATTCTCAGCTTTAGTTTTATAAACCTTAAACTTGTGAAAAAATTGATCCTTAGATTTGATGAGATAAACATAACAATACTTAGAAAAATCATCTATACAGGTTACAAAATACTTACACATTATAGACATTGCTCATTACTACTTGGAAACATTTCAATTATCACATAACAGTTGTAGGTTACTAGTTGTTAACAAATAAATGTTGCATTTCTTTAAAATATAAACCTTGCAAGAATATGAATATTAACCATTTTTTTCTTTTATCTTTTATCTTTTATCTTTTTGAGTTAAATGATAAGATAATTTAATAATATTTAGAAGCATAAGATGTAACTTTCAAATACTAACAATTCATTAAATGATTTTATAATAGCCTTTAATCCATAAAATAGCCATTAGACTTACCAAATATTCTAATTTAATAATTTTATAAAAAAAATTAGTTAAAAAATTAATTTCTTTTTCCCTTATATCTAAACAATTCAAAAATTCATATCTTGCTAGATATACTCCATATTTCAGTAAAACCAAAGTTAGTGAATACTTAAGATCATGTAAGTAGGGGAAGGAAGTTCATAAATATACCAACCCAAAAAAATATAACCAAACCGAACATACTGATAATCTAAAATTAAATTAGATCTTATCATTAAAAAGTTTATTAGTTCCATCAACTAGTTCAAAGAAGTTTATAACATCCAAATGCTCATGTCTGATTTGCCATCATAATATGCCAAGTTTTGCTTCTATTTTTTTTCCTTTTCTTTCTGAGAAGCTTGATAAAGATCAACCAAATGGTACAAGATACATCTTAGGAATTACTATAGAATGAAATGGTACTACATTCACTTCATGGTTTCTCATCGAAAGCTAATTCTTTTGCTTGACCATAAGAAGACATGCGATTAGTTCAAGATATTTTATAAAATTCGCTCTCGATATTGCTGCTGCAGGAGCATATTCGAGTCACAAACATATTTTCTCTAATATGTCTTCTTTGATGAATTTTTCTTTGCATAATATAATTAAAATAAGAAAAATATACATTTTTTCATATTACAATACTAATAAAAACAGATAATTTATGAGGTTTTAAATTTTATCATATTATACAAAAGTGCACAATCAATTAGACCTTATTATAAGAAACTAACAAATAGTAAAAAAGCATACATCTATCTATAGTAAAGTTGCAACCAAGAACTCATATCAACTTCTTTCAGTACTTGATGCTCCCAAAAAATATGAATAATTGTGTCTTTTTGCAAATAGGCCTTTACTCTAACATCCTTAAGAATTTATAATGGTAAACATAGAAGCCATATGTTAGATTTATTATAAACATCATCATACTACAGCTTATTCAAACACAAATCATAATTTATGGGTTATATTTTTGTGAAAATTTTGAAATTAAATTATCTCCAAAGTTGATAGCAATAAAATCAACTATATCAGCATAGTAAATCAATAATATCAACATAGAATATGAAATAATATCTCAAACTACATCCAAATTTGAAAATACAGAAATTGGAAGAATAGAGTTAATGACACTATAACTACTGTAAAGCCATGAGTGTCTCTTGTATTGGCAAGTTTCGATGGTTGATCGCATTTCCAAAATAAATTTTCATTTGCTCACAATTGTGGGATAGCTGTCTTATCCCATCGCACAATCATCAATAGATTAATAATCAATCAATTGTGTTGATAACGTGTTGTGAAATAAAAAAAATTATTGAAAAGTAAAAAAAGTAAATGAACATAAAAGTAGAGAGGATATCTTTCTCTTGTATTCCTTGTAATTTTGTACAACATTATATCCTTTATTTATAAGCATACTATTATAATTGAAAAACCACAAGATTAATATTATAGTAAATAGGAAAATCAATACACATCATGAGGAGTATGTAAGGTTATAAGATTTATGGTGTGATTAGTAGAACAATCAATACATTAGAACATGATGACGGGATCTTTTAACTAATGAGAGATGAAAACAAATGAACATCCATTATATAATATTCATAACATACAAAGTATTATTTCTTGTAATATTATTTTACACAATGTAATATCTTGTTCGTGTTCGGAGCACTTGGACCTAGTGACTAGAGCACTTGGGTGGACCTCATGACTAGAGAATAACCCCCTCCCCCTAGTAGAGTGGCTATTCTTCAGGAACCATTCTGAATTTTTTGATTTGATATTCAATTATATTTTGATTTTTGGTTCAGTTTATCAAATTGTACCAAATATTAGATCATAATTTTTACATATTATTATATGTACTATTTATATACTTATTATTTATTTTTATAATATTATTTATTTTCTTACTCACCAAAACAAAAAAAAAAATACTAGATAAGGAATACATTTATAATTTTATTATTCAATTTTTAAACTATTTTATTACTATTTTTATATTTTTAATAAAATTTGGTTAACTGAATTATCGAACTAAAAAATTGAAAAAAATTAGTAATAACTAAATTGTGATTTAATATTCGGTATAATATTTTGATTTATCGAGTTGAGCTTTCAATTTACAAAAATTTCGATTCGCTTTTACTAAGTTGACATCCTATCATCTTTCCCCCAACAAAACTCATTATCATTTACGAGTTGAATTGGTGACTTCCCAAGAATACTAAAAGCTTTATCAAACTTTAATTTACATTTTTTCTATATTCACTTCTGACTTTATCTGAACTAAAATAAAAAAGTTTGAAAATATTTTTCTTGTCTTATTTCTTTCACCATAACCAATGATTTAAATATCTATTTTGAATTTGGTTTATAGTATATAAAATATTAACAAACACATCTTGTAGTATTTGATGTAAGAAAAAAATTAATTGATGCAGGTTACCTCTAGATGCTGATGTGGAATCACTTCTCTCCAATATGTATTTTTTATATGCTGCTCCTGGAGGTGGGTTCTCAGCTTGCAGTACGAACATACATTTAGGAAGACACTGGGATTGTCCTAGGAAAACCCCTATGACGTTTAAGTTAGTAAGAATTCAAGATAGAATAAATACTAACTTAAAGTAGAAAAAAATTACGTACCTTACAAAATAAGATGGAGGGGATATTTGTACCTGTTCATATTGGCGAATAGGTGGTTGGCTGGGAGTTAAGAATCCTAGCAAAAGTAGGAGAGCATTTCTGGCATATTTAGGAGAGAATAGAGGTCATTCCTTAGTTTCAGTAGGGGAGATTTTTTCACTTTTATATTTTGAGTTATGAGTTCCAAATATACATATTCTCTTTCAAAATCATAATTTCAAACTTCTTTCATTTGTTCTCTCTTCTATACTAGGGAGCCATGTTTGGGAGAATAGGTTCACGAGTACGTAAGGGAGGGATGAATATTGTTGAGATGACGTCGCATAGGGCTCCAGGGAAGAGACATCGCATGGGCGGTGGCAACTCACTTGGTCGAGGCAGGGAGGCCTCGGTTGCATCCAACTACGGTATGGCTACCTTAGCTAGCCATCTTTCAATTGCTGAGATGAGAAAGCTTTGGTAGCTAGTCATTACTGCTGAGGCACGATAGCGCCACCCTGCTGAGGCTTTTGCGCCTGTGGAAGCCTTTATGCCTTGATAGAGAATTACTCCGATTATAAGAAGAAACTTTTCGAGCAATTTGGGGCTGACTGGTCTTGTGATGTCTAGTTCGATCCATCCCATTCATTTTTATTTTTCTCCTCATTCAGGGCAGGGCTGCACTCCGATTCTAAGAATAAACTCTTCAAGCAGTTTAGGGTTGACTAGTTATGTGTTGTTTAGTTTAATCTATCTTGCTCATTTTTATTTTTCTACTCATTCAGTATATAACCTAAATAGAAGATCAATTTTCATAGAGTATCTTGAGAGAGTATCTCCTGAGTTGAGGGATGCACTTCTGGGGTTGTCCGAGTGTCCATTTGATTCATTAAAGTATGAAGAGTTTAAGTCCCGGGGTGGTAGTTTGAGTTCGTTAGGGGATCAAGATAGTGATAGTAGTCCTGGTGATGGTAGTCAGGATGATCTTGGCCTTAAGAAAATGTCTAAGTTGGGGGAGAATCCCTCCACTCGTGGTTCGGTATCAGTATACTGTAGGGTGGTGAACCCCGATGTATTAGATAATGTTGTGTTTGGGAGAGATCTCATCTTGCTTTGGAAGAGGTTGGATTTACCATTTTGCTTCAAGTTTTTCCTCCATTCCTCTGGCCAAAGGCTCAGGGAGCCTCCCGGGGATGCTTTATTGTTTATATGTCTATCTTTATTAGTAGATTCTCTATACCTCTTCATCTTTTTCAAGTAGAGATCTTACGCTCCTATGGTCTTTATGTTAGATAGCTTACCCCCAACTCCTATATATATACTTCAAAGGGTTTCGACATCATTTGGGAAAGTTAGGTCTTTCAATGATTCTAGAGAGCTTTCTTTCTCTTTTTATTATGAGGAGGGTGACTGTGGAGTCATGATATTATTTCTTTCCTCAGCCAGGATGCAGATTTTTAGAGGGGGTAGTTTCTTCCCGTGGTCCTTGGATGAAGAAAATTTTCTACGTTAAGGATAATGGTTAGGGTTTTTCCTCTTGAGTAGAGTAGTTCTCCTTTTATTCTTTCTATTTTTTGCAGTTCGCATGATGAGTTTAGGGAGCATTGTGTAGCTGCAGGATTGTTTCACCAGCTTTTAGATGTCATATGTTTACTCCCTGTGGTATTTGAGCGCTTTATATTGCTTGAGTATTGGATTGTTTTGCTATATATAATCTACTCCTAATGCATTTTTTGCTTCTTTTCCCATGAAAAGAATTGGACGTCATAACGATCACAACCTACAAGAAGAAGTCTCGAGAGACTAGCGGAATTTTATTTAAACCTCCACCCAGAGGAGTGGGAAAGAGAGGTTCTTCTCACCTCGATGCACTAGAGGTGAGCACAGGTCTTCATCTTGACCACCTGAGCATGGTAGCAACAACTACCTGGTGTGGCCTCCTCTTGCTCCCACCATAAGCAAGAGACAAAGAGGGCAGGCAGATAACACCCTTCTTAGAGGTAGCATTGTCTTGAGCATGTTTTCTCTTGGCATCAACAACCTGAAAGGTATCCCAATCTTTATGGGACACTTCTAAGGTGTCGTTAAGCTGGAGCAGGCTAGGAGCGTCTTTAGTGAGAATGACCTTAGCAGGCTCAGCCAGATGCCTTCATCTAGTTGGGATGTCTTTTTGGCAGGCCCGTGTAAGAAGTTTATTCAGCTTTCATCTATATTGAGAGTATTTTCTATTTTCTTGATTTGTTTCTTCTCTTTTTGGTTAGGCCTCACTATATCCGCTGCGGTTAGTCGCCCAATCACCAGCCTAGAGGAGATAATATGGTGCTAAGGCTACAGTGTAGAACAATGCTAAGAGATTGCCCGCCATGAAAAGAAGGTGGCAGAGTTAACTTCAGAGCTAAAGAAACTGAAGATCCATCATGATTGTGAGATGAGGATTAGGGAGAGGTTTCCATAGTCTTAGGATGGGATTAGTTTCCTAGCCTAGCAAGAGGCTGCTGCAGTAGAGGCCTTTAGTCAAGTTATCTTGGATCGGGCTATTAGGATATATGATCGCACCGTTCGTGATTGTCGACACTTTAAGAGAGGTCGGTCTCTTCACTAAGGAGGACGTGATTTTGCTCATCCCTAACGTGTCTAATAAGGAGAATGGCAAGATCACAATACTTCACAATATTCTTGAGGTGTTTGCGACAATTGAGGCTTTTTGGACATGTGTTAGACTATTTACTTGTACTTTACAGTGATGTTGATATTTTCCAAATATTAGCATGTACATTCATAGCTACTGCTGTGGCTGCTTTTGATCTATGATATGTTGAGTAAGACCCTTTACCTCTTTGCATGTAGTGTTGCTTCCTCGCGTATATTGCATCTTTCTTGTGAATGTTTGAATTAGCTAGAGTTATCTCATGGGGTTTGGAAATAAGTATGGGGTGGCATTATGACTCCATTCATAGGATTTTGTAGTGGTGTGCCTGGGATGGCGTTGAGCCACCACATACGGGACTTTATTGTGTGCCAGAGATAGTTTTAAACCACTGCTTATGGGACTTTGTCATATGATTGACATCGTTTACCAGACTTTGTTGTATACCCAGGATGGTTTTGAGCCACTACTAATGGGACTTTGCCATATGCCTGAGATAGTTTTGAGCCATTACTTATGAAATTTTATCCTATACCTAGGATGGTTTTGAGCGACTGCTAATTGGACTTTGCTATATGCTTTGGATGGTTTTGAGCCACTTCTTATGGGACTTTATTATTGCTTGAGATGGTTTTGAGCCACCGTTTATGGGGACATATGCCTGGGATGAATTTGAGCTACAACTTAGTAGATTTTGCTTGCTTGTTTATTTGTTAATTTCAAAGTTCTAAACTTATTATGCTCCCTGCAGATGTAATCAAAATATTTAACATGTGCAAGCAATAATAATATTGATGAAATGTAAACGCATACAACCATAGACTTAACCAAATAATTTTATGAATGTCATAAAAGTGTAAATCTCCTACAAACAGAGCCCCACAAAAATAATCATAAATACTAAAATGGAATTGTTTATGTAATAAATAGGCTAGAAAAGCAGTAAAGTTCTTAGATACATTTTCAAAATCAATAAATGTCAGAAGAGCATGCATTGTCAAGGCTTGTTGCTGCTCTCTTCTGGACCTTTTGCTTTCTTCAGGGTGGCGACATAACATTCCCAAGCAGTCTGTATGTCACCATGAGCTTTCCTTACTCCATTGAAAGTTGGAAACTTGACCTTCATGTGAACAGTTGAAACAACTGCTCAGAATTAGTTAAGAAAAAGCCACCCTAGGATCATGTTGTAAGTAGAAGAGGTCTTTACCACCAAGAATCTTACAATCTTTATGGCTTGGTGTGGTCCATGTATTCCCAGCATGAGTGGAAGCATGGCCTCTCTTAATGTGTTCACCACTTCTCCAGCAAAGTCCACGAGATAAGCATTTACTAGAAATACTTGGGTCTGATCCATCTTGAGCTTTTGCAAAGCATCGTAGAAGATGATGTCTACAACACTTCCACCATCTATAAGCACTTGTTCATGAAGAAGTTAGATAACATTACTGAGATAACAATGGCATCAACCTGTTGTTGTGCTGCGGGGTTAAGGTCTGCTCCCCAAATGTGATCGCCATGTTTCTCTCTCGAATATGGAGAATTTCTCTAGCAGTAAGGAGGACTTGGGTGCTCCTATCTTTTAATTTATTTTCATAAGTTTTGAGTGTGCTCTTAGCGTCTTTTCCTGAGGGTTCTCCAGAAATTATGTTTATAATACTAGCAATAGTGTTATCCTGCCATCCATCTTGCCTCTAGCTCATGCATGGTTTTTCATGTTGCAATTATCTAGATGGATGTGTTTTGAGGTGAGTGGTCTGCATAAGGGCACTGGTTAACAAACTCTTTTAAGAAGCCCATTTGAATCAACCTTTCAATCTCTTTTTTTTTGTTGAAAGCACTCGCCCGTGGTGTGACCCTTGTCACGATGAAAACGATAATACTAATTAGACTGTTCTTGCTTGGGATTCTCCTTCATCTTCCTAGGAGGTTGTATTATTCGTTGCCAATGAGCCATCAACAGAACTTCTGAGAGAGAAGCATACAAGGGAGTATACCAACGATAGTTAAGCATAGGCTGATGTTGGTCCAGCCTTTTAGAGTTGGGTCTCTCTTCTTTACGGTGCTTTCTCTTGGTCCCCACTTTCGAGTGTGTCACTTCCTCAATACGTATGTGCTTTTCTGCTCGAGCCAGGAGTTCTTCCAGGGATATGGGTGGCTTTTCAGCAATTGACTCCTTAAGTCTTCCCTAACGAAGGTTTTGTTGCAAGATGCCTGCAAGGAGCTCGTGGCTAATATGAGGCACCTCATTCACGGCCTCTATTACGAAATTTTGTAAACGCAAGTATACGTTATCGTATATAAGTAATAAAATGATGAGTATATTATCGTTCCCACGAGAATTGTTGAATTATTAAGTACCGAAATTATGTTAACTCTAATTTTATTTGAATAAATGCAAGAATACATGATGATTATGAACTAAATTCAATTAAACTAAACTAATAATAAAAAGTAATTAAAGATGAATTTCAATAACTAAAAAGCCTAGGGTTATGATTTCACCATAATTAATCCGAATTGATTATTTTATCTCATCAATCTCAATTTATTTCCTAAGTTATAGTCGAGAATCCCTAAATTACCCATTAGCCTCTTTCAAGGTCTAATGAAAATATTATCAATTGCTAACCCACTATATTCCTATGTGAATTACAATAATCAATAATTCATTAGGTTCTATGGATCTCAAACATGACTACACAAACTATGCAAGTATATTCTTATCTTACATGCAATTTATGATTTTCTACATATAGAACTAAACACATATATCACCTCCCAGGTTAATATGATTAGCAAATCATTCAATTAGTGGTTAATTAATTGAAAGCATTAAGAACAATGTAGAAAACTCAACTTGAAAATAAATCAAGAATTGAATCGATACAAATATTCAAAACATCATAACTAGATTACATCACAACCCTAGACAAATAAATTCGTTCATGATGGTAAAAATGAAAGATAATTTAACAATATCCATGAACACAATTAATGAGAAAAAGAGAAAAATGAAATAAAACTTGGAAGATGATGAATTTCTTCCCTTATAGATGTCTTCTTCACAAACCATGGAAGAATTCTCTCCCCCTCTTATTCTTTTTTTTCTTCATTCTTCTTTCTTGGCTTGTTTTCTTTTCTCTCCCTCTCTCCTTCTCTAAAAATCTGATTTGGAGGCTTTTGAAATACTTAAACTTGATGGGAGATGCCCTAAAGAGGGTAAAAAATACCATTTTACCCTTACTTATCCGCCAGGTAGTACCTAGGTGCCAATTTGCAGCGACTAGGTGCTGATCTTGCTGTCCAAGTTCGATCTCTGCTGCGCTTGTATCCTCTTTTAACTACTTTTTCACCATTTTTAAGGCTAAATTGGCTTCTAAGGTCTTCATATGAATTGTACCTCTATGTCTTAGCATTCGACAGGCTCTTGAATCAACTCAATATAAGATCTTTGGAAAGAGTTATGCTTGAAATACTCAGATGTATCAAACCAAAAAGTTTTGCTTAAGTACAGACTCTTTAACTTAATTTTTCTCATTGAAATCAAATGAATTGAATTTTGTGATACACACACACACACACACACACACACACACACACACACACACATATATATATATATATATATATATATATATATCTTGGCTTTCCAATGGTTCAATAGAAAAGTCAAAATGATATTGGAGCAAAAAATTATGATTGAAATACGAACACTACCCTCAATAACACCAAAAAGCGGATTATTCTAAATTTTAATCAAGTTTTATGTTCCTTTCCATTTTCTCCTCATTTTGCTATTACCTACAATATTTCAAACTAAATGCATAAAAAATAATATAAATACTCAAAAACTAATCAAAAAATTAAGCAAATGGTACTCAATTAATGGGTATAAAATCCACTCATCAGCCTCAACAAAGTATTGGATATACTCCCTCAAACTCTCATTCTCCTTTCGCTTTATTGTAAAGATGTAAGCTGCAGTCTTGGGGCACTTCTAGTTTATGGAGAATTGATGCAGGAAAGTTGCATTTAGTTACTCCATTTTAGCAATAGATCCTGCTGAGAGTTGGTTGGACCATGTTAAGTCCCTCTTAATAAGTGTTGTACAGAATATTTTGCAGTATGTAACATTATTCATATCGTACAAGTTCGCCTTGGCATAGAACTTGTCCATGTGCTCATGTGGATATCATGTTCTTGCATATTTAAGAAGATTAGAGGTTTTCACTCTAGTTGGGAGGGGCTTAGCTAATATGCCCGCTGTAAAAGGACTTTTTTTGTGGGGTTGTACTGCTACCGACCGGACACTGTTCTCTGGAAGGATGGAGTGAAGGACAATGCGAGACTCCTCCACCCTGATAGGCCTAGGCATTTGCTTCTTGCTCAAGGGGACCTCACTGTTGCCTCATCTTCTATAGTATATTTTCCCTTCTTCTTCTCTCATCGCGCGACTCTTTTTTTTTTGGTGGGCGCGAGCTTCCTCCTTACCATGAAGGTTGTGGAGGAGGGCCAACCAAATGATCTGTTAAGTATTGAGCTGCTACCTTAGCTGCAGTTTTCTCCAGCAAAGCTTGCGATACTACTTGTTTAATGTAGATCACCGTCTCTGGGTAAGATCCTCCTATCGGGGGTTGTTGCTCAAGGGCTACCTATGCTTCTTGAGGTTGGGGCTTTTGATGTCGCTAGGAGAAGGCCGCATGAGGTTGCTGGTCCACTCTTTCATCATAAGCTCCTTGTAGTTGCTCTTATATGTATCTGCAGTCTCTGTGTAGCGGCAATGATTTTCCACAGACAGTGCCAAAATGATACGGATTATAGATGGATGCTGATATGGAATCACTTCTCTCCAACAAGTGTCTTTTATATGCTATTTCTAGGAGGGCCTTGTGATTGTTCTAAGAAAACTCCTTCGATGCTTAAGTCAGTAAGAATTTAAGAGAGAATAATGACTAGCCGAAAATAGAAAAATAAAGTACGTACCTTATAAATCAGATAGAGGGCGTATTTATGTTGGTTTTTTGCTTATTTCCATCCCACATTGGTTGTATACCAAAGGGATTTGATTACTTAGCCTATAAATAGACATTGAACCTTGTTTTTGAAAATACACCAAAATATTCTCTTCTCTCTATATTTGTGGAATTCCTTTGATTAGGAAATCCTAAGTTGTGGGTAATTTACTCAAGTTGTAATTTGTTCGGGAGATTATTAAAACAGTTGTCGCAATTGCGGTGTTCGGAGACGTAGGCAAAAGTTGGCTGAACTCCGTTATCAAATCTGGTGTGCTTTTTTCTTTTTATCTTTTAATTTTGCATTTAGTATTCTAGATTCTTTTGTTAATTGTTAGTATTCAATATTTACTTGCTTTGGGGTATTTGTCCGCTGTGTGTAGTACTTTTAATAGTAGGTTCTGTCTAAGAAGACTGGGTTTTAAGTGGGACCATTGTGACCCCTCTAGCCTTTTTTGGGAGCTTGCCATAATTAGTACTATTGTTGTATATTTTATACTATCGATACCCCAACAAGTGCTATCAGAGCCGAAGGTGCAGCCTAGGCTCATTTGTTTTGATTGTAATATTGAATACTATTATTTGAGTTCGAAATGACTAATGAATCTTCCACAACCGGAGCATCAACCTCCTCATCCATACTAGGAAGGATGGTAATGCCAAATGTTAGATTTTCGGTGGAGATATTTGATGGTACGGGTCATTTCGGCATGTGGAAAGGCGAGTGCTGTATTGTCTATTTTAGCAAGGTTTAGACATCGCCATTGAAAAAAAGAAACCAGATGATGTTGAAGAAAAAGAGTGGAAAACCATTAACCGCTTGGTATGGAACAATTCGATCGTGCTTGTCCAGAGAGCAGAAATATGCATTCAAAAATAAGAATTCTGCTTACACATTGTGGAAGGCTTTGGAGGACAAATTTCTAAAAAAGAGTGGTCAGAATAAACTTCTCATGAAGAAGCGATTGTTTCAGTTTGAGTACCGCCTAGGTACATCTATGAATAATCATATTACTGCCTTTAATCAATTGGTTGCAGATTTATTTAATTTGGATGTAACCTTTAATGATGAGGATTTGGCTTTGATGTTGTTATCATCCCTTCCTGATGAATTTGAACATTTAGAAACTACTTTACTTCATAGAAAGGATGATGTATCTCTTGTTGTAGTTTGTGCTGCTTTGTATAGCTATGAATTAAGAAAAAAGAATAAAAAAGAAAACAGACACATAACAGCAGAAGATGAAGCATTGGTAGCAAGAAGACGATCGCAAAGCCAAAAGAAGGGAAGAAGTTGGAGATCCCGTTCAAAATCCAAACCTGCCAAAGATAAGTGTGCTTTCTGCCATGAGAAAGGACACTGGAAGAAAGACTACCCCAAATTGAAGAAGAAAGGAAAAGCTACTCAAGATGCATGTGTAGCTGAAGGTGAAAGTGAAGACTCAGAATTTTCACTGGTGGTATTGCCTTCAACATTCCATTCAGACGAATGAATTTTGGATTCTGGATGCACCCATCATATGTCTCCCATAAGGGAGTGGTTCTTTGATTTTTAGGAGATCAATAGAGGAGTTGTTTACATGGACAATGACAATGCCTGTAAGACAACTGGGATAGGTTCAATTCGATTGAAAAATCATGATGGATCGACCAGAGTTTTGACGGATGTTCGGTACGTGCCAGATTTGAAGAAAAATCTCATCTCCTTGGGAGCTTTGGAGTCCAAAGGTTTAGTTGTGACTATGCGAGATGGAGTTTTGAAAACTACTTCCGGCGCATTGGTAGTGATAAAAGGTATCAAAAAAAATAATTTGTATTACTACCAAGGTAGTACAATTATTGAGACAACATCAGCAGCTACTTCAAACAATGACAAGGATTTTGAAGCAACCAGGCTTTGGCATATGCGCTTGGGACATGCCGGTGAAAAATCTTTGCAAACTCTGGCGAAGCAAGGATTATTAAAAGGTGCAAAGGTATGTAAACTTGATTTTTGTGAACATTGTGTTCTAGGAAAGCAAAAAAGAGTGAAGTTTGGCACTGTTATCTATAATACAAAAGGTATTTTGGATTATGTTCACTCAATATTTGGGGATCTTCCAAGACACTATCTTTGGGAGGAAAACATTATTTTGTCACTTTCATTGATGATTTTTCCAGACGAGTTTGGGTGTATACTATGAAAACTAAGGATGAAGTGCTTGGAATTTTCCTTAAGTAGAAAACACAGATTGAGAATCAGACTGGAAGAAAGATCAAAGTTTTCAGAACATATAATGGTGGAGAATACACAAGCGATCCCTTCCAAGATGTTTGTCATAAGTATGGCATTGTTCGACACTTCACAGTCAGCAGGACACCACAACAAAATGAGGTGGCAGAACGCATGAATTGAACCTTGGTAGAGAAAGTTCGATGTATGTTGTCCAATACTGGGTTGGGCAGACAGTATTGGGCTGAGGCTGTGACATATGCACAACATCTCATAAATCGATTGCCATCATTCGCAATAGGTGGTAAAACACCTTTAGAGGTATGGTCTAAAAAACCTGTTGCTGATTATGATTCCTTACATGTTTTTGGTTCTCTTGCTTACTATCATGTGAAGGAATCAAAATTAGAACCGACAGTAAAGAAGGCATTGTTCATGGGAATCATCTCTGGCATAAAGGGATACCGACTTTGGTGTCTTGAGTCGAAGAAAGTGTTGTTTAGCAGAGATGTTACCTTTGATGAACTTGCCATGCTGAAGAAAGTAACACGTGAAAAGACCGACAGTACTCCGCAACAGGTGGAGCATACACCAAAGCAGATGGAGATAGAAGGAATGATAAATTTTTTAGCTAAGTGTGACAATCCAGTAACAGAGGATTTGTCAGATGAAGAAAAAGAAGTTCAGACCCAAGAATCATTAGAGCAACCTGAACCAATTACAATGAGAAGGTCTAGACGTGAAATTCACAAACCTGCTCGATTTGCAGAAATGGTGGCTTATGCATTTCCAGTTGTAGATGATGATGTTCCATCCACTTTTCGAGATGGAGTTCGAAATTCAAAAAGTGAGAAGTGGAAAGGTGCTATGGAGGAAGAGATGCAGTCTCTTCAGAAGAACAAAACTTGGAAGGTGACGCAACTACCAAAAGGCAAGAAGGCAATTGGATGCAAATGAGTATTTGCAAAGAAAGAAGGATTTCCTGACAAGAATGATATGCGCTACAAGGCAAGACTGGTAGCTAAAGGCTACGCTCAGAAGGAAGGAATTGTTTATAATGAGGTATTTTCTCCAGTTGTTAAACATTTTTCCATTAGAATTTTGTTGGCCTTGGCAGCGCAGTTGAATTTGGAGCTAGCTCAACTTGATGTGAAGATGGCGTTCTTGCATGGTGATTTGAAAAATGAAATCTACATGACTCAGCCAGAAGGATTCAAAGTTGCTGGGAAAGAAAATTGGGTCTGCAAGTTGAACAAATCGTTGTACGGATTGAAATAATCTCTGAGGCAATGGTACAAACGATTTGATAAGTTTATGATGAGGCAGAAGTACACTCGAAGCAAATATAATCATTGTGTGTATTTACACAAGTTTCAAGATGGATCTTTCATTTACTTATTTTTATATGTTGATAATATGTTGATTACATCACATAGCCAAATGGAGATTGACAAATTGAAGGCCCAATTGAATCAAGAGTTTGAAATGAAAGATCTAGGGAAAGTCAAGAAGATTCTTGGAATAGAGATAAGCAGGGACAGAACGAGAGGCAAGCTTTGTTTGACTCAGAAGCAATATTTGAAGAAGGTACTACAACGTTTTGGTATGACAGAAAGCTCAAAGTACACCGCTTGCTCCTCATTTGAAGATTAGTGCCCAGTTATTACCAAAGAATGATGAAGAACAAGAGTACATGGCCAAAGTTCCGTATGCTAATGCAGTTGGTAGCTTGATGTATGCAATGGTGTGTACGAGACCTGACATTTCACAAGCAGTTGGAGTTGTGAGCAGGTATATGCATGATCCTGGTAAAGGTCATTGACAAGCTGTGAAATGGATTCTACGGTATATTTTTAATACTGTAGATGTTGGTTTAGTTTTTGAGCAGGATGGTAAAATTGGTTAAAGTGTAGTTGGATATTGTGATTCTGACTATGCAGGTGATTTGAATAAGCGAATGTCAACGACTGGATATTTGTTCACTTTTGCCAAAACACCAGTCAGTTGGAAGTCTACTTTATAGTCGACGGTTGCTTTGTCTACAATAGAGGCAGAGTATATGGCGGTCACTGAAGCTGTAAAGGAAGCAATTTGGCTTCAAATTTTGCTTGAAGACTTGGGAGTTGGTCAGAAGCACATTATTGTGCATTGTGATAGTCAGAGCGCTATTCACTTAGCGAAAAATCAAGTCCTTCATGCAAGAATGAAGTACATTGATGTTAGCTATCACTTTGTACGAGAGATTCTTGAATTCATACTACAGAGAATCCTGTAGATATGATGACTAAAGTAGTGGCAACAGTTAAGTTTAAACATTGTTTAGACTTGACCAATATTCTGCACATTTGAGAAATGCGCATTTGGAGGTACTGCAGAAGACTACTTCATTTGCTCAGAAGACAAGAAATTTGAATTTCAAGTGGGATTGAGAATACGTAAAGGCGGAAATTTGTTGGTTTTTTGCTTATTTCCATCCCACATTGGTTGTATACCAAAGAGATTTGATTACTTAGCCTATAAATAAGCATTGAACCTTGTTTTGAAAATACACCAAAATATTCTCTTCTCTCTATATTTGTGGAATTCCTTTGATTAGGAAATCCTAAGTTGTGGGTAATTTACCCAAGTTGTAATTTGTTCAGGAGATTAGTGAAGCAGTTGTCGCAGTTGCGGTGTCCGGAAACGTAAGCAAAAGTTGGCCGAACTCCGTTATTAAATCTGGTATGCTTTTTCCTTTTTGTCTTTTAATTTTACATTTAGTATTCTGGATTCTTTTGTTAATTATTAGTATTCAATATTTACTTGCTTTGGGGTATTTGTCCCCTGTGTATAGTACTTTTAATAGTAAGTTCTGTTTAAGGAGACTGTATTTTAAGTGGGACCGTTGTGACCCCTCCAACCTTTCTTGGGAGCTTGCTATAATTAATACTATTGTTGTGTATTTTATACTATCGATACCCCAACAATTTATACCTATTCATATTGGGACATAGGTCTCATGGGCTTTCAATATAATTTGGGTCTCTTAGACCTTTAAGCTTGTATAGGCTACAATTAAATAATTTTTGGGATATAATAAATAAAATAAGCATACATATCAATAATACATTTGTGTATACCTATAGGTGAAAATATTGTCCATTCTCACACTTTTTTTTATCATTTCTACTATGCTAAAGAATTTTTTTATTCGATTTATTTAAGACCAAAAAAAAGAAAGAAAAGCCATGATTTTCACCAATTCATTTTTTAAGTTTTTCCTTTAATTTTGTCACACAAACAATAAATTGAATGCAAAATGCAAGGCATACGGATTAATTCTATGAAGGAATAAATTGGTTAGGCCCTCTGGTCCTTGGAGGCTAGATCAGTTCCCCCTAGAAATTAGTAGGGCGAGGCCCTGGATATCCTGAGTTATAAATATATATATATATAAAAGGTAAAACAAGAAAACAAAAGCAAAGGATTCTTAAAATTAATCAGGAGCCCATGTTCCCAAAAGTCTTCAAAGAAGAGATAATAATGATCACTAAAGAGATTCAAAAATTTCAAGGCATCATCAAAAGAATGTCATCAAAACTTTTGTCTCATTGAAGTTCTACCACAGAAAACGAAAACACATTATATCAATCATAGCTTATTTCAACTTTAAATTTAGTACCTTCTAATTATGTTTCAATTAAGGATTCAATGAACACCTAGGATATTACAATTCCAAAAAAGAAAAAAAGGGAAACAATTCAGCTGCTCACATATATTTTTTATTGGTGTAGAAAAAGAAGTTGGGAGTATAGCAAAATAAATTGTCCTCATATTTTTTAAATTGAGTTAGTTTGTATCTTTAACCGGTGTATAGTTTTAAACTATTACTTGATATGTACGTTTGTTATATAATTCATTTATTTGTATAAAATTTGTTGGTTTATTATAGTCATATTAAATGAAGGTCCAACTCTCTTATCTGCGAGATGGAAACATAATACTTATCATTAGTTTAATGAATAACCCATAAAAATTGATTGACCCGAATACTTGAATTGAATTTTTAGGAAGGAGTAATTTTTGTTGGATAAAAACGTACCCAACCAACATCATCCTTCTCCTGTTTAAAAAGATGCATTTCATTGCTGTAAATGTCATGAAGAATAAAGAAAAAGGCTGCGAATACATATGCATTTTTCATGCAAAAATGAGGGCTTAAATTGAGAACTTAATTGTGATCAAATTTGAAGAAAAAACACCACAATTAGAAGTATTTGGGTTGTGGAAGTGAACTACAGTGTTCAGACCATAAAAAACATTGTAAGTTAGAACACAGTCACTAAATTAACTCACAAAAAAATCCTATGTATGAAATTAGATTTAATCCGAAAATTCATGAAATTCAATTTTTATCTTAGATCGAGTATTGATAGTAGCAATATTGCACTCATTCTCATAAGTGGATTTTTATTGAAAATATTTAGAGGATAAGGGTTAATAGTAAAAACAGTGTTCTTGTTGCCAAAAATTGAACTTGTATTTTCACCAAATATTAGTGCAAAGAGTATTTTAATTTGGTCATTTAAGTTAAATTCATGGTGATATTAACATATTCATAAATTCATGGTGATATTAACATGTTATTCAGTCACTGTTTAGCCACAAAATTAGAGAAATTTGATTGGATTGCACTTCGTTTAGAAAAGCTAATATCACTTTAAAAGTTCGTATTGTATTTTTATACAAGAAAAAGGAATGATTGAGTGTTAGTTATACCTAAATTAGCAATAATGCGTTTGCCATAGTTGTCTATTAGTGAACTTCATTGCAGTTGCTTCTTTCTGCTTGCAGATGTTGGCCCACACACCCACCCACCCACCCACCCACACACACACACACACACACACACAAAAAATTGATTTCAACATTTAATTGTTTCTCTTGTAATAAATATATATGAATTTATTTACAGACGTATATATCTTCATTAATGAAAGAATTTTCAAATGACCAAGGACTTAGTTTGAGTTTGAACATTCATTTATATATGCTGGGTCATAGCTAGTATAGTTCTAATTCTAGTTCATATTATTACCATTTTCTTAAGTAATCAGGAAAATCTCCCTCTATGGCAAAATACTTTTACTCTATCGAACTCTTTTTTTTTCCCACTAATTTATCATATTAGTTTTTCAGAAATTTTGATGCTTCTCAACTTTCAAATCTTAATATGCCAGTTTTTAATATTATTCAATTATTTATTTATTTTAAATTGATCGAATATTTATAATTACACTGAGGAAAATAATCAAATTGACTTGTCAACTGTTATAAGGAGCTAAAGGAAAAATATTAGAGCGTCATTACTATACTTTGGAGAGTCAATATCAGTTCTACGAACTAAAATAATATTAATTCAAAAATTTCAAATGATGTTGAAACGGTTTTTTATTTATTCATGATAATACAACATCATTAAACCAAGTACTTCAAACTTCACAAAAATACATAATAGACACTCTTACACAACCTTAGCCAAGCTCTCTCACTTATTGGTAAAAACACATACCTTGAAACAGAGGACTTAACACACCAGCAATTATTCATACACCATTTTTAAAGTTGGAAATATAATGCATAGTGCATTACGAACATTTGATTCAAGGTTTCCCAACATGATGAGTCTCGATATCTTTGGTGAGGTCGATGAAGAATGAGAGCAATGAAATGGGATGTTCAACATCTTCATTAAGCATCTCATACTCTAAAGTCCACGTAACCAAATCAATGTTACCCTTAGTCTCGATGTGGATGGTTATGAGGAATGCTTTGTATTGCTCCATCAAATCTCCTTCCAGCATCTTAAATTGGATCAACTTTTTCTCCTCGTCAATGGCTTGAATCAATTGTTTTGCAATCTTCTCTTTCCCATCTATGCACCACATAAAATTGTGTAAGATAAAAAAAATTACACGAAAGTTTTTATTTATGAGATTTACTTTATACTATTTTTATCCAGAATTGAATATATAGTTGATGATATTGAACAATCAACTTGACTATTTTTATGAATGCAATAATGAATAATTTATTTTTTTTAAAAATAATAATTAACTATGTGGCAAATACTAGAATTTGGAAGTTTCGTAACATTAAAATTGTAAAATACCAACATAACATTTTGGTTAAAAAGATTAGAATCTTTATTTTGTGATGTAGCCAATTAAAAATTCAAATATGGATGGAGAAAGTATCATTTAGAGATCTTATTATATGCTTATTATATGAAGTAATAATTAGTTCGAATGCTTCTTTTTCGAATTTGCACTTTTTATTGTTTTTTTATATTTATTTATTTTGCATATTTTTTCAAATTTCTAAATGGTGAATTGAATGTACCATTACACATTAATGCCAATTGCCAAGTTCTAGGTGAGATCAGCCAATCCAACCAATATTGACCAGATTCAACTCAATTATGAATTTATGATAGTATCTGGGAGCTTTTCTTTTCTTTTCTTTTTTTTGGATAAGTGATGGTGTTTTGGTTTTACCCACATAATAATTCGAGTACTTCAGAGTCCAATGTCTTCAACTATACAAATAAAATTTCTATTAAATTTCTTCAAAGTCCAATTTCATTTATATATTTTTTTATAAGTGATGGATTAGACTGGTAGTTGATTCCCAGTTGAACCAATCTGATTCGATCCAATTTTTAAAAATAATAATTAATGCTTCCATCCAAACTAAATATGTATTTGGTGTTATTGACAAGTAAGTTGAATTTTCTAGGAAATCTAATATATTAAATAATGTTATTAGTCTATCTATTTCTATATAACAACATAAACAAACATATATTATTGTATAGTTTTCCAACAACAAAATTGTTAAAAAATCAATATATAGTTTTATATATTAGCACGAAGATATTATTCACAAATGTTAGGTAACATAATATTTGTTATTTTTTATTAACAAGATTTAATCAATATAGCGAGAAAAAGATATATTTCTCTCTCCCAACCACGGATTCTTACGTTCCCCTTCAGAGAATTTTACCACAATAATAAAATTCTGAACTAGACCTGATCTGATCACCTGTACAAATAATTGCAGTCACAAGTATGTATGAAGTGAGGAATTTTAACAATGATGTGAGAGTGGATTTTTTTCAAAAAAAATAATGAGCCAAAAGATTTTTTTCAGTTAACTATGTGTAATTTTGTCATTTTAGGGAAACAAATTTAAACATTAATAAATCCATTTGATTAGACTGTCAATATCAACAAACCATTATAAATTAGGCATGAAAATTTGAAAGCAAAAGCATGGTAGATAGAGTAGTACTCACCATGGGTGTACTTCCAGGAAATGATGGAGCCAACACGTCCAAATTCACCCTCATGCAGATCACATCCTTGCACTTTCTCAGGGCTGGTTGTGGAGACATGGTGTGGCTTGTGCCTGAACAGTTCATGAAACACATCTCCCCCAGCCTTGAACTCTATTGCAGCAACCAACTTACCAGTTAATCCCATCTCCAAATCTTCCTAAAGACAAAGCAAGGTATATATTATAAGCAAACTATCAATGAAAGCTCCCTATATTTAGTAGAAATGGACTAAGTGTTGCTGAAAGGTGCAGAGAGGTCCTTATGTCTTCTCTTCTTTATATAGATGAGGCTGAGCGCTTCTGAGGTAGCCACTTGATTTTTCTATTCTTACTTTGTTGTTTAGTTTAGGGAAAATGATTAGTCCTCTAATTTTTCTTGCTTAGTATAGTAAAGATGGTTGGACACACACTGTCTTTTCACAGTTTTTCTTGATTTTCTAATTAGCCACTTGGCACAACCTAATAAGATTGTGAAAATGTTACATTATTAAGTGAGATCATATCAGCAGATTACTTCAAGATATTATTATATACGTATTTAATAGTGATGTGCTATCAATTTTATTCTTTCACTTCTAAATTGGAAAACAATTGGGACGTAGGTTACTACCTGCTCACAACAAGTCATTAGGGGCGTCGGGGTTGTCTCATCGAAAATCTTCCGACACTCAAATCAGAATCAACCCAAAGAGAATACGAAACTAGTAGTTAGGAAAATATTTTGACCAAAATAGATTGTATACCTTGTTTGAATGGTGGTTGGAGGTATTTATAGAGTTTTCGGTTAGGGCTTTTACTCAGTGAACTTGGTGCATGGTTCATGGTTTATGATAGGCCTTGCAGCCCATGAACTGCAATTATAGATATTGGATCATCTTGGGCCTATAGGGATTGGATCCTTTCCACATTATTAGCCCTCCACTCTCAATCAAACTTTTCCATGATATGATTGGTTGAAAGTATCTCTTCTAGGATAGGTCTCTTCTTCTCTTTTTTCTTTTTTCCAAGAATAAGATTATATGAAATTTCTTTCCAAATTTAATCTTCCTTGAGAATAATATAAAATACTTTGATTTTGGGAAATTTGGAGCTATCTAGAAACCTTGAAAATTTGGCCTCTTAGTATATTTCTTCAAATGGTTCCCAAGGTGAGTAAAGTCTTTATTTCCCTAATTCATTTTTTTTTTTTTCCTTTTTCTTTATTTTCCTCCAAGTTTGAAAACACTCTTCTTTGGGGCATTATGTCGAATACCTTTGGTACTGTTTTGTTTCCAAAAAAAAGGAAGAGGGTTGTCATCACCATTTGAGTTTTAGGTTTGAGTGTGGTGGCGTGAGGTCGCCACTGTTGATTTCTTGCTTGCATCCCGTCGGCAGAGGCATCGGTCCCTCATAGATTGTAGGTCGAGCTAATAACTCAACTTGCCCAGCCATATCCTTCCCCACCGTCGCGCCCACTTTGATACGGAAAACAGATGCGAGGGGCAGATTAGCAGCTCGAGCAAATCGCTCGATGTGGATGCGGTTACCCTCGTACGCATGAGCAGTGCGTGAGGGTCCTTCGGTGTCGAGAGGTGGCAATGTTCGCATCTCGCCACCTCAGGTCAAGGCAATGGCTTAACCTACTCTCCAGGTCGAGCCATTGGCTCGCTTGCCCTCTTTCGGGTCGAGCCAGTAGCTCGAACTAGCATGGTCATCGCGTAAGTCTTCCTTTGTTGCCGTCATCGTTTGCTTCGAGTTATGTCGTCTCTTCATCTTGTAATACCCAAGCCTCACACTACTCACTTGACCAATATGATTCATGCACTATATGCTACTTATATGCTAATTTGCATTAACATCAACATCGCATGCTTTATAGCATGCTTAATCATTATACCTACAATACTATCACTTGATATTAGTGGTTGAGATCCTACAACCTAATTAAGTGATTCTATATAATGTTTTCATAATCGGACCGGTGATGAAACCGGTCTTGTTAAAATTAGCGGTTCAACCGGTCGGACCGGTTCAATCGGCGGTCGGATTATATTTTTTTATTTTTTTTATATAAAATAATAATATAATAGATTAATTGTTATGTAATATATTTTAAATATAAAAATAAATAAATAGTTACATAAAAATACATATAACAAAACACAAAAATCAAATAATCACATAAATATAATAAAATATCAAATTTAAACCTTTATAAAAAATTAAAATAAAAAAAAACATAAAAATCTGTCAAAACCGGTTTTGAAAACATTGATTCTATATTTAGATAAGATAAGGAATATATTGATCAATATAGTGGATATTCATAGGTTGTATGTTATAATTTTAGAAGTGTTAAAGGTGTCACTAGTAAACTTATATGATTCGATTCGATTTGATCGAGGTGTTTTAAAGGTATACATCTATAGATTAACATACTTGGGATATCAGACATGATATAATGTGATTTAAGTATCATAATACAAGGTTCATATGTGCATGTGATTTTAGAAAATAAAAACTAGACAATCATTTAAGAATCGGATGTCGATCGGTTTGAAAATCGAATGAACAGTTAAGAAATTAGGGCATAATATATTATATGATCATATGAAGATTAAAGTAGGTTGTACATAGATACATAACTAATGAGAAACACTAGATTAGAGCTATATAAGGTGTGAAAAATATCAGATTTGAACCACAACTTGACACCTCAAGCTTCCACCTCAAGCTTTCTTCATTTCTATCCTTGAGCCACGACCAAAAACTATTTTATGAGATATTTCACTTCCAAAGCCTTCATATTGATGTTAGAAATTTCTCTCACGTAATTCCAAGTAAAGAAAAAAAATGAAGGAAGCAAAAGGAAGTACTGAGGAGCAAGTTGAATCTAAAATCTATACATAGGTGAGCTTTAATTCATGTTTTTAATTTAAGTTCTTGAATTTTTTGAGGATTTATGATTTTTAAAGATTCTATTATTGATTATAATCATGTTAGGATGTTGTTTGTGGTCTTTTAGTTCACAAAAGAAGGATTTTTCAATTGCAAAATCATAATAAAAATCAATAGGGACATAAATTGTATACTTGCTGATTTTTGATATTTATGCTTTATATATGTATAATAACTTGATTAAAACCTGTGTATTTCACCATATATGTGTTTATATATGAGTCTAGGTGATGTATGTAAGTTTAGAGAGGTTATAAATTATAATATAGTGTGAAAATTAAAGAGGTGCTCAAAACTGTCTTCTTTGAAATTCAGATTCTGTCTTATGTGAATGGTACTGATTTTACATTAATAAATCCATTAGTTTTGGTAGTACTTTGACCTGGTTGTCTTTTTATATGTGTTATCTAAGTATGGTGAAAATTTGAGAGTGATTGAATGTACTTAAAGGGTGCCAAAACCATTAATGTCATGAAGTGTGCAAAACTGTCACGGTAGGAAAATAATCTGTTTCAGTATGTTGTGAAGAGAGCTGAACTTGGGGAAGCTATATCCATGAGTTTTAGAAATTCTATGATATGGTTATATTTATATACATGTTATCTAGGAGTGATTGGATATATTTAGGGATGTCAAAATTATCATGTAACTAAATTGGACAGCAAGTAAATATGAAAATGTGAATCTGTCCAATTTGATAACTTAACATATTTCAACCTAGACATGTTGCTATTGAGTGTTAACAATTAGGTACATGATATTAGAGTTATAATACTTCAATTATATGATATTTACATGTATCTAAGATGAGAAATTAAGGTATTTGAGGAACTAGATTGGGTTCTAGTTTGTAAAACCTAGATAACTTGGTGTTTAAGGTCTTAGTATGATATTTATGCTTTCAACTTTCCAAATTGGGAATGGTGCTTGATGTTGGGTAATATTACAAGATATTTTACATCTAAGATTGGAGGGGAACAATAAAAAAATCTAGACTAAGCCACCAACCAAGTGAAAGGTAAGTAAAGATCTATTTGCAACTACAATGCATGAACATAGTATGTCTTGAAGCATTTATACCTAATGTATTGATGATATTAAATTTGACTGAGAGTCTTATGATTCTTAAAATATGTCGAGAGCAAGATGACTTGCATTTTATACTGAACATACCATTCATGAGCATTTACATGTGCTTGCACAATATATGAGTATAGTGGAGGTTCTTGCATGCACGATATGATTTGAGACATGATTTTCAGAAAGAAAATATTTTGGTTGGCCACTACTAGTATACCGAGGCATGCGAGATGTGCTTATATGATATTTTAGGGCACTGCGAGTGTTACTTCTTGGAGGATCACAGGGGTTGACAGGGGGTGTGCCTCTGGTGGTCACGAGAGGGTGGACCACTTGACTGTGCCCTTATTGGCTCCGCCAGTTGGAAGACTTCTGGAGGATCACAGGGGAAGACAGGGGGTGGACCTCTAGTGATCCCAGGAGATGGCCCTTAGACTGAGTCAATTTATTTATGGCCATGTGATTATTGATGTTATTCAGAGCTCTATCCGATGCATAGTAGGTGGGCCAATAGCTCAATAAATAAAGAGATTTTTTAATAAAAACTCTTTATTTTATGAGTACTCAATTTGACACATTTATAGTATCATTTCTTAGAGTTGAGTTGCATGAGATTTTATATCATACTCTTGTCATGCATGATTTTTACTTATTTAGCGTTAGCTTATATAGTTCATGCATTGTATGTGATCATGGTGAGACTTGAGACCTCTGGTTTACTGGCTGGCAGTGGAGCTCATATAGGCTTTTAAAGATCAATGTACTTAGATGACGACCTGTTAGGCTATTTTGTGGGCTGTGTTTTTGATTTTACAGTTATTGTATTATATTATTGACTTTATCCTATATATCACTTTCAAACTCCTCTGTGATAGAGAGTTTGGGTTTGTAATGGTTTTGATAGACTTGGTTAATGTTTAATAACTACATATGTATATACAGTGTGACAGGATATGAAAGCACTTTACTTTTATCAATGTTTTGTTGAACTGAGTAGAAAAAAAAAGTTATACACATGCATACATACACAAATTATGTTGCATAGGTTGTTTATATATATAGTTTATACATATTGTTGGGAGGTTGTGACATACCTCCATGTGTTTCTCATTGTCAATTTTCTCTGGGTGGTGGTCCAGTTAATCCTGAGTACCTTGAAAGGTTATTCTCCTGAAAGGATAGAAGCTATTCTTAACCTTTTAGAGTATGATTGTGAATCTGAGAAGTCTATTGAATTGAAATAAAGGGTTTCTGAGTTGGGTAATGGGGATTGTTTCATAGATTGTGATGAGTTCGTGGTTGAAGATGTGGAAGGAGGGTCTCATCTTCAAGGTAAGTATATCTCTCCCGACATGCTGGATTCCCATGTCGTTAGTCGGTCTAGTTCAACTCACAGTCGAGCTATTGACGTTGTAGGTTGTGATACATGTTTAAGTTTTGGGGATCTCAAAATGCTGCGTAAGAAACTTGGTCTATCTTCTCAATATAAATTTAAACATCCTACTATTGGTCAAAGGACCATGTCTCCTCTTGATGGTTAATTTACTGTTTATGTGGATCATTTTTCTAGCGGGTTTACTATTCCACCCAGACCTCTTCTAGTAGAAATGATTTGAAGTATTGGTCTATACCTTAGTCAACTTACTCCTAATGCTTTGATGTCTTTGAGGGCTTCTATCATAGGTTAGATAAACTTAGGCTGACCATTATTTTGGATAGTTTTCATACCTTATTTGGGGTTCATAGAGTTCCTGAAGAGTGTTTTTTATTATTTCTATCTATGTGGGAGATGTAAATTCTTAAGTGGTTATTCTTTCTCATGGGGGCATTAGAAAGAGAGATTTCTTTACGTTAGGGATGGGGGTTGGAGATTTTTTTCGGGATGAAGTAGTTCGCCATCTATAATTTATCTTGGGGAGGTTCATCATGAATTACAACTCCAGTTTACTATTATCAGGTTATTTGAGACTTCATTTGGTGTTGGGAGTTTATTTCTTGTCGGTATAAATTCACTTTCTTTGGTTTATTAATTCTATCTTGTTGCATATGCATTATCTTCTTATTTACCTCTTGCACTCATTGCTTTATTTATCTTCTCATGGTTGTTCTTGTTTTAATTATAAATTATGTGATTGATCTTCTTTTGGTTTATTCCTCTATTTTGTTTAAGGTAAAAGGTTTGATCTTCCATATCTTCGCTCTCACAAGTATTCGGAGTCTTCAACAACTCTTTCTCACCCTCCCACTCAAAAGAGCGCTTCTGCTAGTAAAGATGATGTGAATCGTAGTGGAAGGACTAGTAGTGGTAGTAGTAGTAATAGGCCTCCGTCTTCTCTCTCTCATCGGGATGGTGAACGGAGGTCATCATCACGATATGTGTTATCTAGAGATGAGGGTTGTACTGGTGATGATCGAGTAGAGGCTAGGCATAAGAGGCCACATGACAATAGTCATAGAGTGGATAACACTGAAAGGGTTGTTCAATTGTGGAACCAATCATGTGGAAGGGGTCAAATCTTTGTGGGACGAGCATGATCATGGTATATGATGGAGGAAGACTTGCGCTCTTATGAGCTAGAATGACATTGACAAGCTCAGTGTTTATTCTGATACTACTATTGATGAGGCTCTCGCTGGGGAATTTGCACGGGTGAGTAGATTTCTTTATATTCCAAACATTTGTTGCTCTTATGTCTTCTCTATATTTATTGATATATCAATGGTTTGCAATGTTGTTGTTAGTGTATCACTTTGGCGACCATTGTCGGTACGCGGATGGTGAGCTATTAGGAAGTCGTGGAGTTTTTGAGAGTGATTGAGCCTAAGGTTCCTGAGTTGGATCGTGATGCTATTGATAAGGATCCTCTTCCTGCTCCTGTTGGAGTATTTAAGGGTGATCTACCTATTGAGATTGTGGATGTAGTAGCCCCCCAGGATGATGTAGCTGGCTTGTTGGCTTGCTTAGTACTTTTATGTTTGGATTTTTTATGATATTCAGTATTGTTTTCGGATTCCGTAGTTTTATTCTTGTAACTTGCGCTTTTTGGTTATACAACCATTGGGTTTATATTTTGATTGGGTTGTAAGCAAGATGACTCTTTTTAAAACATTCTTTACTTTAGCTGGTTTATTCATTTATTTGAGTTGCTATTTTTTTATGTGATGTTGAGTGTATAGGTGTTTATATTCTTCTTCTTTGTTTTTTGTTTGTTTTTTGTTTTTTTTTAAGTAATGTTTGAAGTAGTTAAGCAAGTTAGATATGAAATTAATTATCTCAAGTGGATCTTTCGTATTACCATTCAGGGTTTTATAATTTACAACCTCAAGGAACAATAAAGTATCCCAGGATATTGTTTGCCTATTAATCTTAGGGAAAAATAAGCTTACAGGATTCTAGGGTCGAGTTGGCCAGACTCTTTATTAACCTCAAAGAAATCTCGTCATTCTTCCGGGACTGTGGCTATAGAAACTCATGGTTCAAAGTTATAATTCAAATATGGAGCGAAATCCCTTAGGACAACATAAAGCAAACATTCATAATCTTTAAAACATTATCAAGATAAATGCATTATCAAGACAATATAATGAGCATAAATAAATTCTAAGATTTATAAAGGATATTCTGAAGTAGCTGAAGTAGAAAATGACTAAGTAGCTCAACTCCTCATCTACTGTTAATATTTCTTCAAATTTCGCACACTCCAAGTACGCAGTACTTACTTGGTATGGGGTCCTATCTTCTTTTACTACCACTTGCTTGCTCATGGGCGCGATTTTTTTACCTATCAGTATCAAGTTATCGGCTTTTCTTTTTTCTTCCCTTTGCTTCTCCATGAATTCTGTCAGTTATTCTCTTCTAATGAGTTTCTCAATTTCATCTCGGAGATGATGGCATTCCTCAGTTGTGTGCTTGTTGTTGGGATGAAAACGATAATATTTATCAGATTTCTATCTCCTCAAATTTTCTTTCATTGGATGAGGGGGTTGGACAAGTCCACATCATTCCGCTATGACAAAGATGTCCAAAAATTCTGGCATTCAATGGGGCGTAATGATTGTATCCAAGTAGAGGTACATGCTTTCTCTCTTTTTTGTTTCTTCCATCCACTTTCTATTCTTCTCTAAGCTTCCATTTACTTGACATATTGATCCCAGTAGTCTCTTCAATTTAGATATATTTTTCAGCTATGGATATCAGTTCTTCCAAAGTACTAGGAGGCTTTCCTATAATTGACTCTTTAAACCTCCTATGTTGGAGGTTCTGCTGTCGTGATTGACGTGTGGCACTTCATGCACAGTCTCCACAAAATACCTCATATAATCTCGAAGTGGCTCTCCTTCTTTCTAAGCTATCGTGAACAAGTATGTTGCGGTTTTGGGGTCATTTGGTTTATAGAAAATTGGTGTAGAAATCTTTGCGTCACTTGCTCAAAGCAGGCAATATATTAAACCAAGTTAAAGCAGGTTTGGTCAGTGTAGTGTGAAATGTCTCGTAGTATGTAGTGTCACTTAGGTCGTAAAGATCTGTCATAGCATAGAATTTATCAAGGTGTTCATGTGGATCATCAATTCTATCAAATTCTGGAAGATTTGCAACTTTGATTCCGACTATGAGAGTTCTGCTAGAATAGCTATATAGAATTGGCAATGTTTAGGTGGCGCAACTGTAAGTGGGAGGTATTCAACCATACGTCCATGTGAAGTGGATGGAAGAGTTGGTGTAGCAACATACGCCCTTCTCACTTTTTCTTTCTCCCTACTAAATAATGTTTCCCTCGACTCCTATCTGACAGTGTGTGCTTCTCTCACTTTAGTTTCTTTCAAGGGGATTTTTCATACTACTAGCATATGCGTAGGTGCCTTGTTGTCTGTTCTCATCTCACCTCAACTTTGTCCTCTCGAGAGCAAGAGCATAATCATGGCTCCACATAGGAGGCAGAAGGGGCTATTCTCTATACGTATTCTAAACAAATTGAGCCATTACCTGAGTTGTAGCCCTCGCTGTAGCATTCTCAATAAGAGTTCTCAACGCCTCTTGAGTGATCTGTAATGTTGTTGGTCGATCAGCATCAACTGGTTGAGGTTATAGTTGTGGTCGATAGTGCTATGGAGGTGGGGAATGACGTTGATCAACTCCTCATCTATTGTGATCTTTTGAATTAGGTGCACATACTAACTCCTCGGGCGGCTCTAGACCTAGTCTACATTCTCCGTGCACAAGGAGTTATTCCCATAGAAGGCGCCAAAAATGATGTGGTGTCAACTTGATTCCTTCACTTCCAAACTGAAAAATAATTAGGATGTAGGTCACTACCTGCATCACAACAAGACATTAGGAACGTCGGGGTTGTCTCGGTGAAAACCATCCGATGCTCAAGTCAAAATCAACTCAAAGAGAATAGGGAGCTAGTAGTTAGGAAAATATTCTGACCAAAATAGATTACATACCTTTTTTGAATGGTGGTTGGGGTATTTAGAGAGTTTTTGGTTAGGGCTTTTACTCGGTGAACTTGGTCTATGGTTCATGATGGGCCTTGCAGCCCATGAACTGCAATTATAGATATTGGATCATCTTGGGCCTTCAGCGATTGGGCCATTTCCACATCAATAAATAGTTTACTCAATTCAAAAATTCTATATAACATCATAAGTAATGCTTTTAGTATGTTTTATATGTTTATGTCTCTTATACAAGCTGTGTTAACTAGAATGTTAACTAGAATTTTCCCTTACATAGTATGTTAACAATAGCATGAAATTTCCTAACGAAGTTGACCAGACCATAATGTATAATTTGAAAAATGTTAAAGCAATCCATTAACACCGACTATTTGCTTGCTATTTATTTGTTTAATAAACTACCAACCAAAATACTCTTTTTCGCATCGACCCAAAAGTCCAAAGACAGTAATTGAGGGTGCATATAGTACGATTTTTGCTATATTTTGAAGATATTTATATTCTACCATTTTTCAGGTTTTGGAAATGTTGGAAAATAAATTTCACTTTGCCAATACTGTTGGCATTATGTCAATGCATATCTTATAGTTCCAGTATGGTTAGAGTTATTATTGTTTAAGGTTTTGCGGGTCAAGTTCAAGTGTGAGCTCCTGCAAGATCAATAAACCTCCAAAGATTAGGTAAATGAGGAGAAGACTTGAAATGACAAGATTATTAGATTTTTTGTGGTGGCCCCACTCTAGATACTCTGTTGCTTCAGTTAGTAAGTGATCAAAGCAATCACTAGGAATAAACAAAAATGAAAAGGTTGAGAGAGTGAAGTTATCTTTTATGGTTTTAGTTGTGGATATATAGAGTAAGAAGAGTCCCTTGACATGTCAAGTGAGGAGACAGGTGTTGGGTGAGATCTCGTCAAAAAATCCACGATCATGACTTTGTGTAGTGATCTGACTTTCAAGTTAGTTAGGGTTAGATCCATGTAAAAAAATATGGATCCTAGTCAGGTTGGGCAATACTTTTAATGTCCAATCAACTAAATTCCCTGAGAGATTTTCCTTATTATTTGTTTCGGCTCATCTTTTTTAAACCAAATATTTGATGATATGAATATATGTTCTCTGTAGGCTTGTTATTTAATTCATCTTCCTGACATGAATACTTGATGAGCCATCGGATTTCTATTTTTAATGTCCCCCAAGACTGTAGAGGAAAGAGAAAGAGTTACTTGTGTACCTTATGCATCCGTGATAGGAAGTATAATGTATGTTATGCTATTACAAGGCTTGATGTTGCTTATA
Source organism: Paulownia fortunei (assembly GCA_019321725.1). NCBI lineage: Eukaryota > Viridiplantae > Streptophyta > Magnoliopsida > Lamiales > Paulowniaceae > Paulownia > Paulownia fortunei. The sequence goes on along the minus strand of CM033107.1, from coordinate 18,173,306 downwards.
CTCTGAGTGTCACGAGTTGTATCGATACAATCCAAGCAAAAAGCACCGAAAGGCTGTGAAGTCAATCCTTAAGTACTTGTGAAGAACTAATGATCTCTTTATTATCTATGGCAATGGAGAATTAAAACTGGAATTACTTAATAGATTCTAGTTTTTAGTCTTATGTAAATGACTCAAAGTCAACATCTAGATTCGTGTTCATCTTCAATGGTGGTGCAGTTAGTTGCAAGATTTCCAAGTAAGAAAAGACCATGCATTCTATTACTGAGGTTAAATACATTGTGATATCCGATGTTGTGAAGGAGGATCTTTGGATGGGGAACTTCATCTAAAAGTTGGATATAGTTCCTTTTATTCTTGATCAAGTGTCGGTTGGATGTAGTTCCTTTTATTCTTGATCAAGTATCGATATACTGCGATAATAATGGTGCTATTGCACAAGCAAACTAGCTAAATTCTCATCAAAGATCCAAGCACTTATTGAGCCCATACCATTTGATTTGAGAGACCGTTGGTAGAGGCGATGCTAAAGTGGAGAAGGTTGCCTTGATAGAAAATATAGTAGGCCCACTAAAAAGCCTTTCACAAAAAAAATATTTGAAGAACATCTTGAGAAGATGAGCCCTAAATATATGAGAAATTGGCTCTAGGACAAGTAAGATATTGTTAGGGTATTGCCCAAAAAGTCAATGAATTAGGCAATTCTTCATCTTTATTTATGCTTTTTACTTAAATTTAGATTAAGTTTCTAGATCATACATAGCTACGGTGCATCCTTCGCATACGATATCATTTATGAAATATGCACCTTCGGCTTTGATCCTAAATTATTTCAAGTCAAAGAATCATTGAGATGGGGCATCAATGATTCGACTACACTTAACATATGATGCATGCCTGTAAGGAGAATGTTTTTTTCATGGATATTGGCATGGAAACACTAGCATATGTATGTGGGCGCTTGTTAGAGAACAAGTTCACTGAACTACTTTGCTAAGAATTCTAAAGTGAAAAATTAATATTTGTCAAGGATGAAACTTTTGCATTACGATAGTGTAAAATTAGTTTTTTTACCTTGAGCCACCATGATAACCTTGTACGTAATTTATTATACTTTGATGTATTATATGGGTAACATAATACCCGAGTCTCGCGCTACTCACCCGGCCAATATAGTTCATGCATTTCATGCTGCGTATGTGTCATTTGCATTTTAATTGATATTTCATAATGCATTATATTTTATACAATATTTTAATAATTAAACTTTTGAAGTTGTCACCAATATTAGTTTCCAGATTCTTTAACCTAATTGGTTGAGTTGGTACTAAGATACGAGAATTTAGGTATCAACTATCAGATACGATTACGATACACGTAAGTGAAGTGTGGCATCGTTGTATTTATCGGTGTAGGATAAACTATGCAAATAAATATATATTAATTATATATATATATATATATATATAAATATAATATATATATATAATATGTATAGATGTACGAAATATATATATATAAGTATATGTGTGTAGTATAATATATATATATATATGCACATATATGTATACACGTGTTATGTTAAGGGTAAACATATATATAATATATTGTGTAGTATAATATATATATATATATATATATATATACATATATGTATACACTGTTATGTTAAGGATAAACATATATATATATATTGTGTAGTATAACATATATATATATATACATATATGTATATGTGTAGTGTGTAGTGTGTCGTTATGTTAAGGATAAGTATATATATAATATATTATATTATGTTTTCTTAGTAGTTAAGTTATTATAACACACACCACACAAACACAAGGCTAAAACACCTCACACACGTTCACGGCAGCAAAGGAAAGGAAAAGAGAAAAAAAACAAGAGAAAGAAGATAGAAAGAAAGAAAGAAAAGAGAGGGTGTTCCAACAAATTTCAACAGTAGGAATTGGAAGAAATTTTGGGTAAGTCCCTTTTAATTTTTGTACAGATAAACATATATGTTTATATCGTTTATTTCTAATTTGAAAGAAAGTTTTTGATTTAAATTAACTAGTTATCTACCTGTGAGACAATAATTAATATACACCTTTAATTCAAAATTAGTTACAAGGATTTGATTTTATTATCTTGTATTAATTGGATGACGGAGTTAATTAAATTGAGGGATTAGTTACAGGATTATAGCATATCAATTAAATAATATTAGAATAAATTTAAGACGAGATATTAAGGTATTTAAAAGGTTCTGATTGGGGTGAAGTATAAAATTTTAAGGTTTTATTGTTACTTAATTAAATTTAAGATTTAAGATCCCTTATGAGATTTGATATAGAAACCTATTTATTAAAAATGAAAATTAATACGTTATACTTTTACAGGCTGCCTTATATCTAAGGTTAGGGAGGAGAATCTTGTTAACCTTCAGTAGGATATCAAAGGTGAAAGGTAAGTGAAAATCCATTTGCAACTACAATGTATGGACATAGTATTTTATGCATTATCTATATTAAATATGATCCTTGTGTCTTGATGTGTATATTGTGAGTATTATACATACCTTATAGTGCATATGTTGCTTGGATGATGGAACATATGATCAATTGTGTCATTGGATATGCCATTCATTAGCATTTACACGTGCATGCACAACACGTGCTCACAGTTGAGGTTTTTGGCACGAATGACATTATTTTCAGAAAGAAAATGTTTGGTTAGCCACTACTAGTGTACTGAGGCCCATGTGTGACTTATTTATATGATATTTAGGGCACCGCAAGTATTATTTCTTGGAGGATCATAGAGGTTGACATGTGGTATGCTTCTGGTGGTCAAGAGAGGGTGGACCACTTGACTGTGCCCTTATAGACGCCGCTGGTGGGAAGACTTCTGGAAGGTCACAGAAGAAGACAGGGGGTGGACCTCTGGTGATATCAGGAGATGGCCCATACTGTGTCGATCTGTTTATAGCCATGTGATTATTAATATTGTTGAGAGCTCTATCCGGTACATAGTAGGTGGGCCAAGGGTCCAGTGTTGGAAAATGATTTTGATGCATGAGTTTGCATTGTTGTCATGATCTCATAAAATGTATTGCATTTATGTTGGATTATCCCTTCAGCATGCATGATTTTCATTTACTGAGCATTAGCTCATGTAGTTCATGCATTGTAGGTGAGTTTTATGATACTTGAAGCCATGGACTTTCTGAGCGAGCGGCTGGAGCTCCTACAGGTTCTGAGGATCAGTGTACATGGATAATGACCTGTTGGGCTGGTTGTTAACTTATTTGATTTTGGAGTTTATTATATTAGGTTTTGAAATTTGTACTGTGTGTTACTTTTAAAACTTTTTTATACATGGGTATGTAAATGTTATGGTTATTATGAGTCATCTGCAGGTATATATATATATATATATATATATATATATATTAGTTTGTGAGTGAGAAAAATAGTTTATTATTTATTATGCGGTTACAAGGAAAAAAATATATATATTCCATGCATACACACAGGTTCTATCATGTCAAATTATATTATATATATGGTTGTGTATTAATGAGGGTGTTGCAGAGTGGTATCAGAGCGCAGTTACAGGTTTTGTAAACTGTCTATGTACATAAACTTGGAACTTATGGAAGCACCACCTTGCTCGTAAGTTTTATTTTATTATGTGATGCATTATTCTTTCATGAATTATATTGGCCATGTTATAAAATAGTATTTCAGTCATGACAAGAACAAGGAGTGAGAGTAGTAGTGGAGGTAGAAACCAAGAAGGGGAGACACATATGTCAAATGAGGATCGGGAAATATTATAAACCGAATTACAGAACTCATTCAGCGACAATCAGAACAAATTCAACAACTCATACAGCAGAGGGATGTGAGTGGACAACACAAAGCTGAAATGAATCAAGTACAACCCCGGGCAAAATCAGTAGAGATAGCTGGGGAAAGATTTAAGAAACTCAATCCACCAATATTTGAAGATGCGGTAGATCCTAAAGCCGCAAAGAATTGGTTGAGAACCCTAGAGAATATGTTCCAATATAGCAGAGTCCCAGAGGAAGAGAAGGTGATATGCGCCTCGTTTATGCTTCGTGGAAGTATTAGGCACTGGTGGGATACAATGAGGAGTATAGATGATCCCTTTTCTATGACTTGGGAAAGATTTAAAGAGTTATTCAGGAACAAATACTTCACAGCTCTTGTTCGTGCAATGAAAATAAATGAATTTATACAGCTGCGGCAGGGAGCTATGACAGTTGGGGATTACATTTGAAAATTTGAACACCAGGTTTGCCGCGCATATGATCAGCACTGATGCACTGAAAGTAGAAAGATTCCTTGAAGGCTTGAGGCCAGAACTATACAGAGATGTTAATATGGGGGGAATTCAAGGAGTCACCTATTCACAGATTTCTAAGAGAGCATTAGTTGTTGAGCAAGCTGAACTTAGAATTATTCGTGAGCTGGAAGCTCATCATTAATTTAAGCAAGGACAAGGACAGATGTGGGTTGGAAGTGAAAATGAGAGACAATTCCAAGCTCATGGCCAGAAACCCGAATTCCAATCGAAACCAGGGCAGCAACAGTGGGAGCAAAATAAGAGACCAAAGATAGAGCAGGGGAAAGCGCCAATGCCACAATCTATGTGTCCTAGATGCAGTGGTCAACATATGGGAAACTGTCCTACAGATCCTAGAAGGTGCTATGTTTGTGGAAAGATTGGCCATATTGCCAGAACATGGTTGGAGAACCCAAACTCTGTAAAGCAACAGAATGCACCCACTAGAGTTTTTACCATCACTAGAGCAGACGCAGAGGCGAATCCATTGGTAGTGATAGGTAAACTCTTTATGCATGATACTCCAGCATTCATACTATTTGATTCAGGAGCTACACATTCATTTGTGTCCACTGAGTATGTGAAGAGGCTACATGGGAAAGGAAAGATGAAATGAGAGCCAAATACCCAAAGTTTTTTTTTTTGGTAAGCAAAATTTCGGGGATGAAATTTTCATAAGAAGGGAAGGATGTAATACCCGAGCCTCGCGCTACTCACTCGGTCAATATAGTTCATGCATTTTATGCTGTGTATGTGTCATTTGCATTTAAATTGATATTTCATAATGTATTATATTTTATACGATATTTTAATAATTAAACTTTTGAAGTTGTCACCAATATTAGTTTCTAAATTCTTTAACCTAATTGGTTGAGTTGGTACTAAGATACGAGGATTTAAGTGTCAACTATCAGATACAATTATGATACACGTAAGTGAAGTATGGCATCGTTGTATTTATCGGTGTAGGATAAACTATGCAAATAAATTAAATAGCGATAAAATAGTGATAGTAATAATAATAATATTAATAATTAAAGAAAATAAGGACATTATCATATTAATTAAGATGGTGTAAATTCTTACTAGAAATAAATTTGGAGGTTTATAAATAAATATCAAAATATTATGTATTATATATATATATATATATATATAAATATAATATATATATATATATACATATATATCATATATACGTATAGATGTATGAAATATATATATATATAAGTATATGTGTGTAGTATCATATATATATATATATACACATATATGTATACACGTGTTATTTTAAGGGTAAACACATATATAATATATTGTGTAGTATAATATATATACATATATGTATACACTGTTATGTTAAGGATAAACATATATATAATATATTGTGTAGGATAACATATATATATACATATATGTATACGTGTAGTGTGTAGTGTATAGTTATGTTAAGGATAAGTATATATATAATATATTATATTAAGTTTTCTTAGTAGTTAAGTTATTATAACACACCACACAAACACTAGGCTAAAACACCTCACACACGTTCACGGCAGCAAAGGAAAGGAAAAGAGAAAAAAAAAAGAGAAAGAAAGAAAGAAAAGAGAGGGTGTTCCAACAAATTTCAACAATAGGAATTGGAGGAAATTTTGGGTAAGTCCCTTTTAATTTTTGTACGGATAAATATATATGTTTATATCGTTTATTTCTAATTTAAAAGAAAGTTTTTGATTTAAGTTAACTAGTTATCTACCTGTGAGATAATAATTAATATACACATTTAACTCAAAATTAGTTACAAGGATTTGATTTTATTATCTTGTATTAATTAGATGACGGAGTTAATTAAATTGAGGGATTGGTTACAAGATTATAGCATATCAATTAAATGATATTAAAATAAATTTAAGACGAGGAATTAAGGTATTTAAAAGGTTTTGATTGGGGTGAAGTATAAAATTTTAAGGTTTTATTGTTATTTGATTAAATTTAAGATTTAAAATCCCTTATGAGATTTGATATAGAAACCTATTGATTAAGAAAAATTAATAAGTTATACTTTTACAGGATTCCTTATATCTAAGGTTAGGGAGGAGAATCTTTTTAACCTTCAATAGGATATCAAAGGTGAAAGGTAAGTGAAAATACATTTGCAATTACAATGTATGGACATAGTATTTTATGCATTATCTATATTAAATATAATCATTGTGTCTTGATGTGTGTATTGTGAGTATTATACATACCTTATAGTGCATATGTTACTTGGATGATGGACATATGATCAATTGTGTCATTGGATATGCCATTCATTAGCATTTACACGTGTATGCATAACACGTGCTCACAGTTGAGGTTTTTGGCACAAATGACATTATTTTCAAAAAAAAAATATTTGGTTGGCCACTACTAGTGTACCGAGGCCCATGTGTGGCTTATTTATATGATATTTAGGGCACCGCGAGTATTATTTCTTGGAGGATCATAGAGGTTGACATGGGGTATGCCTCTGGTGGTCACAAGAGGGTGGACCACTTGACTGTGCCCTTATAGACGCCGCTGGTGGGAAGACTTCTGGAGGGTCACAGAAGAAGACAGGGGGTGGACCTCTAGTAATATCAGGAGATGGCCCCAGATTGTGTCGATCTGTTTATAGCCACGTAATTATTAATATTGTTGAGAGCTCTATCCGGTACATAGTAAGTGGGTCAAGGGTCCAGTGTTGGAAAATGATTTTGATGCATGAGTTCGTATTCTTGTCATGATCTCATAAAATGCATTGCATTTATGTTGGATTATCCCTTTAGCATGCATGATTTTCATTTACTGAGCATTAGCTTACGTAGTTTATTTATTGTAGGTGAATTTTATGATACTTGAAGCCATAGACTTACTGAGCGAGCGACTGGAGCTCCTACTGGTTCTGAGGATCAGTGTGCATGGATGATGACCTGTTGGGCTGGTTGTTAACTTATTTGATTTTGGAGTTTGTTGTATTAGGTTTTGGGATTTGTACTGTGTGTTAGTTTTGAAACTTTTCTGTACATGAGTATATAAATGTTATAGTTGTTATGGGTCCTCTATAAGTATATATATATTAGTTTGTGAGTGAGAAAAATAGTTTATTATTTATTATGCTGTTACAGGAAAAAAAATATATTCTATGCATACACACAGGTTCTATCATGTCAAATTATATTATGTATATGGTTGTGTATTAATGGGGGTGTTACACGTAATCACAAAGGAAATATTTGGAGTGCAAGTTAAGTGTATATGGAGATTTATGAGTGTCAACAAATGATCCATCACCTATCTAGTTGAATAGGCATAATCTCCTAAATTTATTTGACTTTTGAAGTTATTGGCCAATACAGGATGATGATTTGAAAATATTTTCCTAATTTCAACATTTAGTCAAGATACTATTAATTAGAACATACTTATTATGTTATTTGAGTTTCGACTAATAATTCATACCCTAAATCTAATTTGGAGATTTAATGATGGAAGGATCTTACTTGCATGCTACTCGTAATTGGAGATGTTTGCTAATTCACCTATATGTAGATATTCACTGCATGTTGCTAGACATTAACCATGGTTGGCGGATTCTTAGATTTAAGGAGTTAATTAAATTAATTAATCAAAATAATTTAAATTATTCATTTAAGTTGCAAGAATTATGAGCCCACTAATAGCTTATTGGCCAACTTAAGGGTTCACACACTTACTTGAAAAAAGTTCATTTTTTTCTAAGAAAAATAATTAATTGTTGGATTAAATAAATTAATTATTAAAAATCAATTTATTAGGCTTTAATTAATTCAAATATTGGATTAAATTATTTAAGTACGTACAAAAAGATTGTGTTTTTTACTTCTCTAAAATCTTCATACATTTTGCTTTTAGCTAGGAATCATTGAATCAAAATTACTACCATAACTTTGATATGAAGAAGACATCCAAGTTGTGGGTCAACTTTAGAAGAGAAATAATTGGAGCTCTAAGTTAAACAAGTCTAAGTGCACGAAGAGGTTAAGTTCTTTTGAGCAGATATTCATGGATCACAAATTGATTCGTGTGACCAACCCACTTCATCAGCTGAAAGCATTTGAGATAAAGTTTTGAATTTTGCCCACGTGAGAATTAGTTTTGCATAATTGATCAATCGTGATAGTAGTGGGATATGACAGATTTAATTATAATTATTATAATAATTATATTTTTGAAAATTTTAAATTTTTGTTGTGCTATGTATCTCGGGCCAATGCAAACCTAACATTATATTTTAACTATAAATACTTGTTTTTTTGTCACAAGATTTCTACCATAAAGATTTTATGATAACCCTGATCAACATTTGTTATGCAGAATAGTGCAAAACCAACCGTAGAGTCAACCAATTAGTCAATTCTTGGCAATGAATATGGGTTTTTTAGGAATGCCTTGTTTAAATCAATAAAACCAATGGACATTTTCCATCATCGTTAGGCTTATAGGACACTGACAACATTATACAACCATTCAATAAATTGAATTTCAACAACATATCATGTCCGTATGAGCTTGTTCATTTACTCTTGCATGATCTTGTTTCATTCAACTCCAAAATTTTATTTTTTCTTATTTAATTGGCTTAGCCCACGATCTGCATTTATTTTATGCATAATGATTTTTAGATCAATTACTTCAAGATGATAAAATTTGCTAGCATCAATACGAACACATCAGAGTTCTTTTTCAGAAACTCGATGGTCGTCAACTAAGTTTTTGGATCATCTTAGAACCAATATGGGTAAATTTTTCTAGGTTTGCAACCTGCAGTTCCATGATCTTGTTCTCTTCTGAAGGCTCAATGCAAAGATCTTTGCTTTTTATCTTTTTATTCATCCCATTATCTCTGAAATCTGGTGTTTCTAGTACTAAAATAATTTTTTTCCTCTTTAAGCTCTCCCCTAGCCTGATCTCTCTCTTTTTCAGAGAGGTGTTATTAGATTTCCTAGCTATATTCTAGTCATATCTTACTTCACCAAACCCGATCTTAGTGGAAAATTTCATCTTTAAATAGTAGGTGGAGACTACTAATTGGAATTGATTAAGACTTAGTCTCCTAGTATGACATTATAGGCAAATGGTGCATCCACCACAAGAAATTTCATCATGGCCATCTTTCTGTATGGCTGTGTTCCAAAAATAGTTGTAAGATCAGTCATTCCTAATGGTACGACCTCAATACTTCCAAAACCAATCCACGGGGTGTGACTAGTTTTATGAGAGTAGTATCAATCTCCATCTTCCTTAAAACATATAGAAATATTATATCGACTGAGCTTCCATTTCTAAGACCTTTTGAAGATCAAAGTTGGTTATATCCATTATGATAATTATAAGGTCATTTTGCAGCCCATCTACTATTCTTAAATTGTGATCATCATATACTATGGGATATTGGTTTTGGATGTTCAAAATATGTGATGAGGTCTATTGTGTCCATCACTTGATCTAAAGCTCCTTGCATACTTTTCCCTTGAATTGTTAGATATTCTTAAGTTTGGAGCTCCCGACTATCATATGAATAATTCCCATCTTGAATAGATTGTAGCAAAGAAGATCCTCTTATCAATGACAAGTCTTTTGGTCTTCTCCCCTTATCTTTATTTACATGTCTTTCTGTTCTTCGAGAACAACTTCTAGATCAATGGGAACATGATCGTTGCCTAGGACAAACTTCTTCAAATAAAAATCTTGACAAATTAATCTCTTAATATCATCTCTGAGTTGATAGCACTCCTTGGTGTCATGGCCTTGATCACAGTGTAAATGGCAATACTTCCCTGAGATCTTCTTACTTGGGTCTCTCTAATCTTCTTAGGCCATGGCAATATATTTGAATTTTCAATAGCCTTTTATTCTATGAGTTTACTTTGTGGTGAGAGTAGTATAATTATGAATTTTCTAAATAGAGATATGGGGCGATCCTAATCATTTTCAGATCACAGAAGTTGATGGCCATCTTTGTTATCCCTTCTATCTCGAGATCCTTAGATATTTTTAGTCCATAACATTTATTTCTTCCTCACGAACATACTGTTATGCCATCTCCATAAGTTACTGTATATCAAGAGATGGTTTTGTAGGTAGTGCTAACGCAAAAATGTATTTTCTTTAACCTATGAATGAGAATGCTTATCATCATGTTAGATCTAAGTTCTTGCAACTTAAAGGCCTCATTATTGAACCTATTAATGAAACCCCTTCTACCGAATAGTAAACAAATATGTGGCTAATCTCTTAGACTTTTTTCACATGCGAACTGGAATATGAATTTTCTACTTAACTGGTCATATGATACAACTATTCCTAGTGGGAGGCTAGTAAGCCATTATTGTGCTTGGCCCATAAGTGTTGTAAAAAGACTCTAGCAATATAGTTTTCGTTTGACCATAAAATTCATCACTAGTTCAAATATTGTCAATGTTAGAGTAGTGCCCGACGAGTCAATTAACGACGAGCTTTTATACTCTTGTAAAATAGTCTTATTCATAATGTTTAAATAAATAAAAGGTACTTCTTTATCTTTATTTGTTTTTATCAATTAGATAAAGTCCCTATATCATTTTTAGATATGGAGCATGGTTACGCATATAATGGTGATCATGGAATATGCTTCTATGGCTTTGATCTTAAACATATTCTGAGTTTGGTGTTCATTGAGATGGGATATCGATAAGGTTGATAGACTCACACACACGATACGTACTCGAAAGAATAATGTCTCATTCTATAAATATTGGCATAAGAATTCTAGTGTATATGTATGTGTGCTTGCTAGGGAACGAGTATACTAAACGGCCTACTGAGAAATTCTCAATTAGAAGGTATTATTTGTGGAATGAAAATTTTCTAGTTATAATAGTGCATTAATTAGTCCTTTGATTTGAGGCACCATAGTGGCCTTGTGCTAGTGGCCTTGTGCACGATATCATACACATTGATGTATTTCCTAATTGTATGACAATCATAAGAGACATATGTTGGGTATATAATCTTCGTGTATGGAGGTCAATGAATAGTCAATAAATGATTTGTCACCTATCTGGTAGAATAGGAGAATCTCATGTGTTTTCATAGTCCTTGATCCTGAAAACCTTGGCCAAGACAGGATGAATACTAGACGTAGGGTTTTCTAGTAGTTCATCAAAGGATGAATGTGACTTGAAATAGAATCATAGTTAATCTATGCCCTACACTTCATTGGAAGATTAATTGACAAAGGGACCGTATTTGCAAGGTTCTCATAATAGAAAAGGATCGCTTGCTATTCACCTAAGACTAGGTAGTCGAGATGCAATGTTATGTGTTTCCCTTGATTCATGAGGTTCTTTGAATTAAAAGGTTAATTCCAAGCGGATTAGTTAATTGGATTTTTTAATCAAAATATTAAATTTATTCATAAGTTGTAAATGTTGCAAACTCACATTAGTTTAACTGTGAACCTAATGGGTCACACACAAATTACGATAATCCACTCTATATCTATTTTTATAATCCAAAGTGTTGGATTAAATTGATTAAAGGAGATTAATCAACTTGAGTTATAATTAATTTAAATAGTTAAATTAATTATTTCAAATAAATAATATGATTATTTATTTGAACTTAGTAATGATTAGGGGCTCTTAAGAGTGGATTAATTAATTGATGGAGACCAATTATATTAGCTTGACCTAAAATTAATATAAGGATTTAAATTAATTTAACCAATTAAAATAATAAAGTTATTTTAATTGGGCTTGATATAATTAGGTGGTCTATGATGGAACCAACTAATTAATTGATTGGATCAATTAATGGCCACACACAAATCGAGATAATCCACTTCTATATCTATTTTTATAATCCAAAGTGTTGGATTAAGTTGATTAATGGAGATTAATCAACTTGAGTTATAAATAATATAAATAGCTAAATTAATTCATTTAAATAAATAATATGATTATTTATTTGAACCAAATAATGATTAAGGGCTCTTGAGGGTGAATTAATTAATTGATGGAAATTAATTATATTATCTTGACCTAAAATTAATTTAAGGAGTTAAATTAATTTAACCAATTAAAATAATAGAATTATTTTAATTGGGTCTAATATGATTAGGTGGCATATGTTTGAACCAACTAATTAATTAATTAGATCAATTAATATTATTCAACTTTTTAATTAATTGATGGAGATCAATTAATTGAACTTTAATAAATTAATTAGAGTTAATTATAGTCCAAGCCCATGGGGTTAGAGGCCCATTAGGATTTTTTTAATTGCAAGAATTAAATAGTCCTAATAAAGATGGAAAGAATTTATCTTGAAGTGAAAGAAATAATATATAAGGAAAGAGAAGGTTGACCTAATGGGATTATATGAAGACTACACTGTGTATATAAATACACAATGTAGGGGCCAAAAACTACAAGCAAGAGAGTTAGAATTTTCGGCCCCCTCACCTCTTCTCCTTCTCATTTTTATTTTTTTGTGTTCTATTTTCTTACTTCAAGAAAAATTACTCCATCAAAAGGTTCCATTCCCTTTTTGATTAAAAGGTTAATTCTTCCATCATTTGTTGATTCAAGAATTAATCTTTACTCTCAAATAGATTTAGAAATAAGAAGTTCAAATTCACTAGCAAAGATTTGAAGCTTGTTGATCTGCTCGAAAGTATAGATATCGTTAGAGGGATTACACTTAGAGTTCTTGGTGAACGTTTTGAGAGGCCGTCGAAATTGTTAGAGAGGAGCTTGAGGAATCTAAATTCCTTCTTACCCTTCATCAACCAGATTGTTTGAAAGGTATAATCGCAAAACTTTAGTTATTTAATTTTATTAAACAAGCAATCAGAAACGCAAACCAAAAATCGCATCAAATTTAGGATATTGATATTTACATATGATGTATAATTTTAGTTCAATTGTTGAATTTTTTTAAATTTCTACTATGGTTGCAATCCTGCGATTATGTGAACCCAACAGTCAAATGCTCATGAAGGTCTTTATTTCCATCATACTTTGGTAGGTGAGAAAGTTTGAAGTTAGGTTTTACAGTTTCAACCAGGGTCTTTGGTGTGTGAATGTGGAACCCCTCTTTTGCAAAATGGATGGCACTTCCTCCATTCATTTCAACTTTTCCACTCTTCAACTCAAAATTTCAACTTGATCACTAATATCATTAATGTCTTCTCTTAAAGATAGTCTATGTTAGAAACAATTTGTATAGATTTTGATGATTGCTAGGTTACTCTAGGAGAAACCTCAAAAAACTCTTGAAAGATATTTTGTGTCTGTAGGATCTTTATAAAGGCTACACTGCTTAGGCAATGCTTGATAAACAAGACTTAACCTATGAATAGAAAATATGGTGAAGAAGCTTATGGTTAGAATAGTGATGAAAAGTCAAAGAGTAGAAAGTTCAAAACTAGAGCGAAAAGCTCAACGAGGCTAAGGGTTCCAACAAACGTGAGGACTAAATAAGTTAAGTGAGGATTTGAAGTCACTTAGAGATCAATTGAGTCAACCACGTCCAAAGAGCTGAATGAATAAAAACTAGATTTTGAAAAGAGACTGAGTTTAGGACCAGATCAGTGCACTTAGCAGAGCTAAGGGGCTACAGCAGCATGAGGACATGTGTATTTTCAAAGGATTAAGTTTATCAATAGACCTCGTATTATTAAATCTCTATATTCCTAGCCAATAGATAAAAAATTACAAACAAGGTAGAGAGGACGTAAAGGATGACAGCCTGCAAAGTGTCAGACTATGACTACGCAAATGTGTGACAAAACTGCTATATTAGTGATATGAGAAAATTAGGTGCAACAACATAAATGAAAATTCCTATAAACGAGAAGCTGAAGAAAGAAGATAGAGGCTCTTTAAACCTTCAAAGAAAAAAATGCACTAGAATCATTCTCTATCTTCCTGAGTGAAATATGCGAAGAGACATAGAAGCAGTCTGAGAGAGAAGGGACTTAGCAACTTAATGTGTAATTTTTTTTCCTCAGTGTTACATCATATCTTCAGAAAAGAGTCGTTGGGGTGAACTTTGACATGTGTGGGAAAAATTTAAAACTTTGACCTATGAGGAAAGTGTTGAAGCTTGGGCTTATGTGGGAAGAGCATGGGAATCTGACCTACGTGGAAAGATTCAATAGTCAGATATCAGCGAAGTTTGGGGAACGAGACACAGAGAAAAAATCAGAGACTTAATTCCAAGAAGTTATTATAAGTCTTAATTTGATCTAGTAGGTTCATCTTGTATGTCGGGAGTAGAGTGTACACCAAATGATTACCCCACCTTCAAACTACTATAAATTGTTATGTTATTTATATTTCTGCATATTTCGTTTTAGCAATTTATTTTCCTCGCCTTATTAGTTTGCTTCTCCTTATGCTTATTCATTCATTTCATTTATAGCTGCACTGCATACAAAAATAATGCCAGTGCACCTAAGTATTCAACAAAATTTCTCTTTACAAATATGAAGTTCATTGAGTCATTTCTTTCTAGCCATACCATCTTAAACCTCTCGGTAAGCAACACAGTTTCTTTCTAACTAAACTAAAACCAGGCACCAACATTTTCAAAGAAACAAGTATAAAGTTCAACAACTAGCATTCAAAAAAGAGCCTTGAAATTTTTGTTAAAGTTTTGAAAGGTCTATTCACCCCCAACCCCCACCTCCATCTCCCGCTGGACCCTTTCATACCACTTGAGACCAACAATATGGCTCTTTCTTAGGACATAATGGCACATCCTACAAAGTCTGTCTGGGAGCTCTTTGAGGTACTTTGAGTATAGTGATTCTACTTGTTACTTCTTCTAACTCCATGATATCTTCATATCTGTATCTCTTGGGCAAAGATCAGTCGATTCTTGCTCACAGTTAGGCTGTGAGTGTTTCATTTGAGGTGTTTGCCTATAAATCGGCAAATGTGGTAGATTGGTTGTAGGAGGGGGAGGTATTGTAGTTGTGCCTACGCTTCTTTGTCATCTTAAAAAATGCACTTCCTGAGTTTAACATTATCTTTTCGAGCTCTATCTTCTTTCTCTAAATTATTTAATCAGGTGGAGAGTTGTGAGAAGGAATTTGTAGAAAGGCTGAAGGTGGTAGGGCGAAATATTGGAGCTTCCCTTGTCTTCTTGGATGTTTTAGCCATAGGTAGCTTACTCTTTTTCTCTTTTACCCATCATTCGGGTCACTATCCCATAGACAAATGCAACTAATTTAGGTTACTTTTACCTTAGGTCTATCGAATCAATTTTGAGTGTGATCTCTTGCAGCAAGGGTAAACCTTCAAACATCAGATAAACAATGAGTATACCTAAAATCACAAGATCGTTAGGCTCATTAGAGTAGTCCCAAGAGTCCCGATACTTAGGAATTGATGAGATCGCTAAGAATGGAAAAAATGGAAAAGTAGAGAGTATGAAGTTAACTTTTAGGATTTAGGATGTGAATCAGTGTTTTGAATACTCGCACCAATGATCAAATCGATCTTGCTGTCGGTAAGTGATTGAATCGATCGGACCGATCCAACCAATCTATTAAAAAATAATTATATTTTTTAATTATATTATGTAAAATGGTTATATAATATACTAATTGTTATTAAAATATTTTAAAGGTAAATAAATAAATAACCAACTAAAAAATATGTAAAAATTCAAATAATCACATATATATAACAAAATAATAAGTTTAAGCTTTAAACTTCCTCAACAATTAAAAATAAAAAAACAAAAAAATATAAATATAAATATAAAAAAAATGGTTTGACCAGTTTGGTCGATTTTGATCTGTTTAACCGCAAAAATAGTTATTTAGGGTTAATGAGACCGGACCAACCATCAATTCGCAGTCGAACCAGATCGGACCGGCTAGTCCGATCTGATTCTGAGAACACTGTTGTGAATATATTTCCTAAGAAAAGTCTCGTGTTGGGTCACGTGAGGAAATGGTTGTTAGTGCCTCATTTGATTTAGGTGAGGTCTTGTCAAAAATCATTTGGTAATGACTTATGTTGTTACGCAACTTTCAGATAAGATCGAGTTGGATATACGTGAAACGACGCGAATATTGCTTATTTGGATAATATTTTTAAGTGGTGGGGGTATTTTCATTTCTTCTAGCTAAAGAAAATGATGAATACAAGATCACTATTATCTATTAAAATGCTCATCAAAATTGATCGAATTAATAAATCTAATGAAAAATAAGTTCATTTATTACAACTCTATAATACATATATAACATAAATGTTATTACATACTTAACATAAGTAATGAAAATTGGCATTGGTAGTTACAAATTTTGGAAAAATTAAATATTGGTATTTTAAAAGCCAATTAATTTAACATATGTTATGTACTGCTTCCACTCTTGATATTTGAATGTCTACTTGAGTGAAGTACAAAGTCCAAAAAAACTTATTTATTAAATGAATTTTTGACAATTCTAATTTTATAAAATTTTCAAATTAGAGTATTTATTATCTTATTTGTCAAGGCAAAATACGATAACACCTTTGAACTTGATATTGGGTCGCATTTACTCCTATGGACTTGTTAAGATAATATTTACCCCCTAAATCAAATTTGAGTTTAATACTTGGACAAAATTGCCCTTAATAAAACGACTTTATATAGCTTTTAGTATATTTTGAATATTTATACCCCAAATTTAATTTTAATTCTTTATTAATTTGAAAAAAATATTTTAAATTATTCTTTTCTGAGAAAAATATTTTATAACTTAGGTAATTCTAATATTGAAAAACCACAGTAATAATTGAGTACAATAAATACACAAAAAATATTAAATCTTAAAAAATTATTTTGATTATTTGAATTCAAAATAAAGTATTAATTATTTAATCTAAATGAATTTTAAACTCTTTTAGATAAAGATGAATAAATATATTTTTGTAAATTTAATTTAATTATATATGTATTATACTTCTCTTTTTATTGTTTTCTTTTTTTCTTGGACAAAATTCCTGGTCCAAAATATAGTATTAGTAAATCGTCTTTTTTAATGAATACTCGATAGATTCGTGAAACAAATTGAAAACACATCTAATTAGTTCTGCTGTGAAAACTAAATCTTGTTATTTGAGCAATGATTGTTAAAGATGTTTAAACACTATAAAAAAATGTGTTATTTTTTTTTCATATTAAAACGTTACATATACCATTTTATTGGAAATATAAATTATCAACAACTTAAAAAATTATATATATATATATATATATATATTAAAATTAAGTATACAAAAATATACTTATTCATCTTTATCAAAAGAGTTTAATTTTTTTTAAGCTTAAATAGTTAATATTTTGTATTTAAATAATTAAAATGATTTTCATGTTAAATATTTTTGTGTATTTATTATACTCATTTATTACCATAATTTTTTTGAAATTTGAATTACTTAAGTTACTAATTATTTTTTAAAAAAATACAATTAAAATATTTTTTTTAATTAATAAAGAATCTAAAATTGAAATTGGGTTATAAATATTAAAAATACACTAAAAACTATATGAATTCATTTTATTAAGGGTGATTTTGTCTAAATATTAAATTCAAATTTGATTAGTAGGTAAATATTATTTTGACAAGTTCAAGAGAATAAATGTGACCTAAAGTCAATTTTGTTGTATTTTGTCCTATTTATTATTATAAAAATACTTTTGAAAAAACAAAATCTACACTACTATTTGATATTGTACTTTTTAGAAAAACTAAAAATGAGTGATTAACAATACCAATTCTAAACATACACAAGTAGTATTTTTTTGTTATTGAATCAGTTATATACATCATTAGTTAAGAATATCAATAATTAAAAATTAATTAATAATTAATAAATTAATTATTATTAAAATAAATAACCAAAGTGGGTATCAATATCAAAACCTGTGTTGTCGAACCTCATCCTTGGCAAAATATCATTGGCCTAAGTGTTATTAACTTTAGTAGGTGATCTACCACTATCGTTCATGTGCGAGAATCCTTTTAAGTGGCCCCATGATTTTATAGTCCACATAAACCAATGGCTTACAAACAGCTCAACTAATGACAATATTATTTAATTACACCCACATACCAAAACACTTGTTCATTGACCACCCTCTGGATAGGAATTGGACCCGCGGGTAGGGTGGTCACGAAGCAGTTCAATGATTTTTTTTATTAATTTTAAATTAAATTATCATATATAATTTTATTAAAAAATAATTTTAAATTATAATTTTATCAAGTAAAATAAAAGTACGATTTTAAGCGGTTACAGACGATTTGACGATTTTTTATCAATAAAAAGAAATGATTAAGGTTCAAAAAATAAAAATATTAATAAAAAAAATTATTTGAACATGAAAATAAGACCATGATCTTTTATTCCTAAAATAATAGCATATTTTTTACCTAGATTATTTTATTATAACTAAAAAGTTCCTATCAACAAATAAAAACTTGATATTTTCATTTTATAAAATTAGGCAAATAAATGGAATTTCATCCTATGTAAATCACCATTTAATAATTGACTGGGACCCTATTATTTTGAGGTGATATCTTAATTAATTTTATTTTTTCAAAAAAAACATCATGCATAATGGTACTTCAGCCTAGATTTGAATGTCCAGTTGATTATTCACTACTAATTATTCAATAATTATTTTGAGGTGATATTTTCGGCTTTTTGACTATTTAATTATTATTCATCATATTATATATTCTTGTGGCACCAAAATTACATGCACGATTTCATACATACCATAATTATCACGATTGGAATGTGACTCGAGTACGATAAAATAGTCCAAAGATAGAACTAATAATATTTACGCGTCAATCAGCACCAAGCATGGAGTAGATTGAAGATGAGTGGACCAGGAGAGCAATTGTCTTTTCATAGAAAGTTGATCTGGCTTCCATGAAACTTCTCTGACGACATCAATTATTCATTAGCCGACAAACATGTATGGAATATGGTTTTTATACATATTGTTAAAGATTATTCGACTTAAAGAGGTAAGAATCAAAAGTTAAATTTTTTGTATATTTTCATATTATTATTTTCAAAATGGCGAATGGCAGTTAGTATTATTACTTTAATTGTGAAATAAATTTTTGAAAAAAATAATTTTTATTTTGAAAAATAAAATTTTATTTTAAAACGTTAAGGTATAAATTTAGGACTGAAGTACTTGCAACATTTTCTTTTCCTTATCTTCAATATTTTGGCAAAAATTTGCAGTGTGCATTAATTATTTACATGGGGATGAGGAAAATAAATTTTGACTTTTATAACTCAATGGTTAAGAGTGTGGTAGTTGAGATATTTGGACCCACTGTATCTCTATCCTTACCTCATGATTCACACCCCTTATCGATAAAAGAGCCAATAAATTCATTTTATTAAGAACAACTTTGTCGGATATATTAAATTCAAATTTGATTAGGGAGTAAATATTATTTCGACAAGTTTAAGACAATAAATACGACCTAAAGTCAATTTCATCGAGTGATGTTGTATTTTGCCTTATTTATTATTATGAAGATACTTTTGAAAAAAAAATTCTACAATACTATTTGATATTGTAGTTTTCAGAGAAAGAAAAAATGAGTGATTAACAATACCAATTCTAAACATAAGTAGTATTTTTTTGTTAGTGACTCAGTTAAGAATATCAATAATTAAAAACTAGTGAATAACTAATGAATTAATTATTATTAAAATAATTAAACAAATACCCACATAAGTGGGTATCAGTATCAAACCTGTGTTGTCGAACCTCATCCTTGGCAAAATATCATTGGCCCAAGTGTTATTGACAGTAGTAGGTGATCGGCCACTATCCTGCATGTGCGAGAATCCTTAATGTGGCCCCATGATTTGGTAGCCCACATAAACCAACATCATGGGGTTACAAACAGCTCAATTAATAACAACAACATTTAATTACACCCACATACCAAAACACATGTTCCCTGCCATGGTCTATCTGAAGGGCCACTCTAACAATACCCTGCCCCCAAATCTTATCTATATGCTGTTTAATTGACTATTAAACTTGGTTTAATTATATTCTAATTAAAATTTTACTAATTCTAAATTCAAATTGGGGACAAATAAATAATTTCCCAAACTACCTTTGACATAATTATATCATCGATCATAACTTCTTTTGTGCGTATTTAAGAGACTTTGATGACACAGAAAGAATTTAAAGTTGTAAATAGCATTTTTTTTTATCTTAATTTTTTATTGTTACTAAAAAGTCCTATCAACAAAATAAAATCTTGATATTTTCATTTGGTGAAATTAGGCAAATAAATGGAATTTCATCCTATGTTAATCACCATTTAATAATTGACCATGACCCTTATTATTTTGAGGTGATATCCTAATTATTTTTTTTTTTTCAAAAAATCATCACGCATAATGGTACTTCAGCCTAAATTTGAATGTCCAGTTGATTATTCACTACTAATTATTTTGAGGTGATATTTTCGGCTTTTTGGCCATTTAATAATTATTATTCATCATTTTATATATTATTGTGGCACGCATGATTGCATAATTATTACGATTTGATTATGATTTGAGTATGATAAATTGGTCCAAAGATAGAACTAATAATTATTACACCAAGCATGGAGTTGATTGAATAAGTGGAGCAGGAGCGCACTTGTCTTTTCATAAAAAGTTGATCTGGCTTACATGAAACGTCTCTGACAACATCATTAATTCATTAGCCGACAAACATGTATGGAATGTCGTTTTTATACATATTGTTAAAGATTTTTATGACTCAAAGAGGTAAAAATTGAAAAATTAAGAATCTTGTATATTTTATATTATTATTTTCAAAATAGAGAATGACAGTTAATTGTATTATATTATTACTATGACATTAATTTTTGCAAAAATAAATTTTTATTTTGAGAAATAAATTTTATTTTAAAACGTTAAGGTATAAATTTAGGACTGAAGTAGTTGCAACATTTTCTTTTCCTTATCTTCAATGTTTTGGCAAAAATTTGCAGGGTGCATTAATTATTTACATGGGGATGAGGAAAATAATTGAACCTTGACTTTTATAACTCAATTGTTAGAAGTTGAGATATTTGTATCCACTGTATCTCTATCATTTACCACAAAATTCACACACCTTATCAATAAGGGAGCCATTATTGGCGTTTTGTTTAATTTTTGTATTCAGTGATATAGTCAAATAATTGTATTCAGTGATACAGTCAAATAAACAATGAGGTGTGGATATCAATAAGAAATTTGAATAGCAAAACCTACATCAAATCTTAAAACGTCAATCTCGACACTTGAATTTAATATCAATGGCAGAATTTATTTGATATAAAGTGTTCGGTAATTAATTTTCCACTTGGCCATTTTATTCTTTAGTAATATTTAAATTGCAGAATTGATGATGACTAAAACAAGAGAAAAAGATAAGATAAATTATAAAAATTATTCCTGTGATTTAATTTAATCACAAAAAAAATTATTTATTTTTTAAAATTATAAATACTCTTTTGAGATATTATAAATACCTCGTGAGGTTTGTTTTTATTTTATAAATAATTGCTCAATAAATATAATTTATAAAATAAAAATTAAATATTAATAAAATATTTATAATTTATAAATTTAAATATTTTTTAAAACAATTAAAATCTCAAGAATAGTTATCCGAAAAGATATGAAGTGATAATACTAGTTAAAACTGTCACCCTTATTCTACGCCTGATACAATATATGTGTCGTCGCATGAGGAACTTCGGAACAAGTTGTGCAGATGAAGAGGTCAGATCTGGAAAGCTAGAACACGTCATGAGGGAACTGAGTTGGCAGATACGGCTAGAGAGACCACATCCTCACCTTACCCCCCAAGTTAGCAAATGAACAAACCACAATGCTTTGGATGATTGGAACATTTTTTAAATGAAAATTCATATATAAAATAAAATTTTTAATATGATTTTTTTTAAAAAGTATTTATAAATATTGTTAAATATTTGATAAAAATATATTTTAATACCCATTTAGTATAAAGATAAGAAAAAAAATTAAAACTCATAATTTTTCATTTTTTCAAAATGTACTTTTAAAAAAGTTACTTATTTTAAAAGTTAATTCAAAAATAATTATCAAACACATAATATTTTTACAAATAGACTTTTATATCTAAAAGTACATTTGGAATGAGTTTTCATACACCCTTTTAATAAATTTAAACATGTATAATAAAACGATAATGCAATTCCAAAAGTGATGCGATTTTTCTATTTGTATTTTGATTATTTGTTTTAAACTTTAAGTGAAAATTTTGTAATTTATATCTAAATAAACACTTTACTCGTAAGGTATGAAACGATTCAAATTGTTAGCTCCAAATAAAAAAATTAATTTGCAAGGAATTAAATGATCTTTTCTCTGCGAGTACTCATGTATCGAGCAAATCATAAAACATGAATTCTTGCTAGAAAGTTCAAATTCTTTGTTTATATTCTAAATTTTGGAGTGCATAATTAATTATTAAAACAATTAGTGATTAGAAAAATTAATTTAAATAGAAATGGTGGAATCTTTTGACGAAAAAAATGCTAAACTAAAGATGAAGTGGTGGTTTTTCTTGTACTAAGGTGGGCGAATTTTAGCTTCAATAAGCAAGCAAAATTTGGCCCCTATCCGTGTGTATACACACTTTTTTTCTTGCCCAATTTGAATTATGTTTCTATTACCTTCTATCTTTATCTTATCCCTTTCTTTCTATCCAACACCGTTGTATCCAACACCAGAAGTCTTTGACTTGCTCACCAATACTTCTTGTCGCCTCTCCTACGGGCCTACAAATCGTGGGCTTTGACATAAGTAATTTAATTAAGTCTATTTAATTAATTTTTATCAATTAAACAAACTTAATTTAATTAGTTGACCCCATTAATTTATTAGTGAGTTCCACTTAGGCCACCCAAATAAATCAACCTCAATTAAATAATCACATTATTTAATTAAATAAATTTTTAACTCCTCAAATTAATTTTTGTCTAATTTTTATTCAATCAATTTTCTAATCTTAGGTCTAATTAAATAATTTTGTTATTTAATTAGATAAATTAATTTAACTACTTAAATTGATTTTAGTTTCTATTAATTAATTTATGTTAATTATTGAATCCAATACCTTGGATTAACTTCTAGATTAGAAATAGATTTTTTCGATTTGTATGTGATCCCTTAGTTTCATAAGTAAACTAGTAGCGAGCTTACAACTCTTGCAAGTTAAGTGAAAAAATATTTGTGATTTATTAATTCAATTAATCAGCCGTCTTGGAACTAACTCCTTAATTTTGAAAAATTTCACAAGTCATATGAAGCATCTAGTAGTGCATTATGACTACCTAGTCATAGGTGAAATAACAGCGAACCTATTTTAATTACAGGTACCATGAAAATATAGTCATTCCATCTCATAATCTCCTAATTAAGTTTAGGGCACGGATTGCTAATTGAAATATTATTTGACTTAATAACTATGATTGTATTTCAAATCTCATTGACTCTTTGATGAATTATTAGAAAATTTTTGTTTAACATTTATATTATCTTGACCAAGGTATTTGGAGTCAATGACTATAAAAACATAGGAGATATCTGACAGATTCAATTATTAGCCACTTATTAACCTTCATATACGAAGATGTTACACCCAACATATTTTGCTTCTGATTATTAAGTAATGGGGTTATACATACATCAAAGTGAAATATTTTGTTCACAAGATTAAGGTAGTTCCTCAAGTCTAAAAATTAATTCTTGCATTCTCGTAATTTGAAAATTCTCATTTGATGAACAATATTTTCAATTAAGAGTTTTCAGTGAGTCTGTTCAGTGTACTTGTTATCTAACAAGCATTTAAACATATGAGCTAGTTCCCTATGCTGATGCCTATGAAGCAAGACATCCTCATTTCGAGCATGTTGTTGGGTTCGTGTGGTCTCGAAAAATATATACACATGGGAATTTAAAATCTTTTAATAACAAAAATAAACAGTACACCATATATATAAAAAACGAATCTCAAAATCCATTCACAATTACTCAGTTGTGCGTTTTTTTGATAACTAGGATAAAGAGGTTTCAGAAACCTTTATAGATGATGAGTGCAACGATTTAAATCGTTCTCTCCACGAGCAATTCCCAAGTTTGATCCAAACCCCCCATCATGGAAAGATTTGCTTAGAGTCCCAAGTGTAGGAGCGGAGCCATGATTTTCAATATTGGTGGACGAGATTAAAATTTTCATAATAACTAATTATTCAAGAAAAAGGAAAAAACATACAAATATAGTACTTTATATTAACTCAAAAAATAACAATATTATCATATTTGCATATATCTTCCAACAAAAAGTTATTTCTAAACAAATGGAAAGCAATCCTAATTTAGAACTATAAAAAGTAAAAATAAAATTACCTAAAAATTGGAGCAACTCTAATGCCAAAGTTTTCAATAAAAAAATAACAACGATCATTATGCTCCATCATGTTACTATAAAGTTTCATTGAATGATGGCAATCAATTTTGCAAAATGAAAGGACAAGAAAATAATAATTCATTTATATTATAATACAAAAATCAATCTAGAAAATTCAGATTTATAAAAAGTTGATAGAAGCATAATATAGTATAAAATCTACCAAATCTCCAAAAATATACATATAGCATTCAAGAATGTACAACTTGATGCTAAATAAAGCATATCTACTAGTCTATTTATTTAATTTAGGCATCCTAAATTATGCTTGATGTTTTTTCATAACATCAAACTCATCAATGATTGAGTCAGTACTAAAAGTTTGAACAATTTCTTTCTCAATATACATTAGTAATGAACTACCCAAAAAGTCATCTTCCATCTTATTCATTAATCTTATCTTGACAAACTTTATGGATGAAAATGAAAACTCTATTATTGTTGTAGTGGAAACCGAAAGAGTTTAATCAATCTATCCACAAGATAGTAATGCACTACCTTCTCTGTCTTCGACAATACTTGACACAATTTTGAAAGTATTAACACATTTTGAAAATGGATATTACATCAAATATTAAGTTGAAAAAGCTCCAACTGATACTTTATATGCAATTTCTCTTGACTAGTGAAGTCACTAGGATAAAACTTCTCAACAAGTTTGTAAATATCATTAATGTTGAATGATTTATATCCATCTATTGGAACTAAAGCTGAGCTGAGTCTAAGCAATTCTGCTGTATTTTTATCAAATCGATAACTCATCTCTTGTAATGTAGAATCTATTGTCCCTATAAATCTATCAATTCGATAATGATATTCCAAGGTAATATGATTGCCTTTATAAAGTCGATCTCTACCTAATCGACGAGGAACATTCATGTCTGGGATAATCTATCTTATGTTTCTCATAAAAACCTTTCACTTTATCAAATAAATTATCCCATCCATTCTTTCTAAATTTCTGAACAAGTTCCTTTGTGTTAGCAACTACATCTATTGCATTCAAAATATCTTGAGACTTGCATTGTAAAATTCTACAAAGATCATCTGTCATTTTCAGTAATTCAACCATAAAATGCAAGATAAACACAAATTCAAATGATGTCATTACGTCATAAGTTCCATCAACTGATGCTTTGGTAGATAAACTATTTTTATCATTGATGATCGCACTTAAAATAAGAAGAATATGATCAAACACATCAAGTAAGCTAAGAAGAGATTTTAAGTGAGAGCCCCACCGTGTATCCCCTGGATGTTGTACAGTCCCAATTTGATTTTTCCCTTTCCAGTTTCAAGCTCGTTGGTGGAGGTCAATTTCGTAATTCAGATAGTATTAGCAATTTGTAGTTGATCAGGCCATTTAGAAGACGAATCCACTAAATTCACAATAACAACCAAGTGTGAAAAAATGCTCGATAGGTATAACACTTTGAGTTATTGCTACTAATGTTAATTGTAGACGATGAGCAAAGTAATGAACATAATATGCATTTGGGCACTCATTCAAAAAGAGAGCCTGTAAACCATTCCACTCTCCTCGCATAGTACTAGCACCATCATACCATTGTCCTCGAATATTTTGTAAGATAAGATTATTGTGAGAAATAATACCAAAGATTTCTCTTTTCAAAGTAGAGGCTTTAGTATTCTCTACATGAACTACATCAAAGAACCTTTTTTTGAATAAAACCTTCTCTGCCTACAAACCTTAAATCAATGGCCATTTGTTCTCTTTTTGACTTATTTCTAGATCCATCCACAATTAGGCAATATTTTGCATCACCAATTTCTTCTCTAATGAATCTTTGAATTCTACTTGCATAAAGTGATAAGATCTCCTTTTGAATTTGAGGAGAAGTATAGAAAGCATTTTGAGGAGCATTTTCCAAAATAATGGACCTCACCTCACCATTGTAAGAAGTTCTATATTTTATGATTTCTAAAGCATTGCCATGATTATGCGAGTCTAAATGCTCATTATGGGCTCTAAAGGCTATACCTTGAAATACACATAACCTTGCAACATCAATTGAAACTTTAAGCCGTAAGCGATTCTTTGCAACTAACTTTGATGGTCGCTTGTCAATAACCTTCTCAATATGTTGCAATGGGTTCATCAAATCATGGCAATGTTTCACAACTATCTTGTGTGAAGAATTGAGACTATTTCCTTCATGGATAATAAAAGAACAATTTTTACCATCATTCACTTTTTTCTAAGATTGAAATCCATCAGTGGTAAATGCATTTGCCCTATAATATGTAGACAACTTAACAAAAAGATAACATGAAAGACAATATGCAGTCTTTTTTTAAGGAGAATATTCCAACCAATCAGGACATAATTTGAACCAAGAATGTAAAAACCTCCTACTATGCTTATCTACATATTTAGGGGACTTTTCTGGGATACCTTGATAAGGGCCAATAATTAGATAAACACGTCTAATTTTATCTCGTTTATCTATCGGATAATCATATATAGACTTATGCAATCCAAGATCCCATTCAATATGAGGACAATTAGAACTTTGATCAATCTTTTAAACCTTTGTTGGAGAAGACACTAGGATAGAATCTTAATATTTAGAAACAACATTATCCAAATTGATTGTTGAAGTCTCAGGATTAGGAGAACTAGCACTATCTTGAGAATTCCATTTCTTGAAGTAAGAACCAATTTTCTTGTTACTCATAGTATGAACCTATATGAAAAATTATCAATTTTAAATTATGACAAACAATAAAGGAAAAAGACTTTACTAAATTATTTCACAAAATAATGTTCTCCAAACTTTTTCAAAAAAATACAAAACTAAATTGCACAAATAATGAAAAGAAAATTTATATAAGAGTCTCTCCTCAATCCAAGTAACATCAACCAAACACTCAAATAACATTTAACAAAAGAACAATGAACATAAAATTAAAAGAAAAAGAAGAAGAGAAGTTACCTTAGTACTTGTAGATGTGAAATCTTAAAAAGAGGAAAAAAGATAAGAGTTTAAAAAGGGGAATAAAATAAAAAAATTAATTTGGGAGAATGATAAAGAGGGGAGAAAAATGGATGAGAAATAAAAAAAAAGCCCTAGTGTAGAACAAAAATTTCTAATAATATGAAGGCTAAATTAGTCATTTTAGGGTGGGCAAGTTTTCAGATTTTAATAAATTTATATACATAATTTAAATGTATAAAATTTTGATGGGGGGAGGGGGAGGGGGAGGGGGAGGGGCGGCAACTGCCCTCTCCTCTGCCCAATTGTGACCCCTCTAAGTATATCCATACCTTAGATGCCCACTTGAAGTCGTTTCTATGATAGTAGGATCTCAACTCGATAATTCTAACTTAAAAATAGGTTTTTCTGGTATGGAACAAACAACAAGTATTTTAGGTACTTGTTTTGATTCTATATTCAATACATAAAACTAAGAACCAAAACAATAAAGTGTACGGAAGAAGGTGGTGGTTTTTAGAGAATAAATAAGCCATTTTTGCTTGCATGAAAAATAATTTTCTTCATCAAGAGGGAGGGTTGGAGCACGAATTTTGCACCAAAAATGCTGCAAAAAACATCTAAGAAGGTGGAGAAATCATCCCCTAATTTTCGGCCTAAGAGGATATAAATATCCCCTCCAAATTCCATCGATATGGAATCCTTTCCTTATCCAACTTCCTTATGTTTACACCTAGTGTTCACACATAGTAAGTCTTCTTATCATACAAGAATACTTATTCCTTATTTAACTCTACTCGTGTTTGCACCTAGTGTTCACGTAAGGTAAGTCTCCTTATTATATAAGGATACTTTATCCCTATAAGATAAGTCTTCCAAAGCAAGTAAAAGACTTCAACCTTAACTTAATTAGGAGTTAAATCTTTATTTAATTTCTAATGGGCTTCCTACAAGTCTACACCTAATGGACCTAGAACCAATTAATTAGTTAAATCTAATTAATTGATTTAATCAATTAATAGACCCACTATATTTAATTGATTTGATCAATTAATTATTTATTCTAAAATGACTACCTAATTCAATTAGGTCAATTAATTAATCTAATTAAATTAATTAAATTACTTGAATTAATTAGGCCATATTTAATTAATCACATTAAATAAATTAATCCAACCTTTCTTAGGTAAGAAATGAACTTGTCTGACTTTGTGTGTGACCCCTTAGGTTCATTCTAAACTAACCGTGGGCTTACAACCCTTGTAACGTAATAGAATAATTACTTATTTTGATCAATTAATCTAATTAATTTTTTCACTTTGAATTAACCCTATAATTCTAAGAACCCATAAGTCATGGGAAACACTTGGCAGTGTATCATGACTCCTAGTCTTAGGTGAAGATGCAAACCTATTCCAATTACGAATACCATGTCTGTACGATCCTTTCGTCATCTAATCTCCCGATTAAGTGTAGGGTATGGATTATTAGTCAAAACCCCATTAGCTCAATAACTATATTTTCATTTCTAGTAGCTTGACTTGATGATAAATAATTATAAAAGCCTAGATCTAGTTTTCATCCAAATTTGGCCAATGATTTTAGAGTCAAGTATAGTGGAACATATAGGAATTCACCTATTCATCCTGATAGGTGATGGATCTTCTATCGCTACTCATTAACATCTATACATAAAAATATTACACACAACACAAATTCCTTATGATTGTCATGCACAAAGTTACAATGGTGCCTCAAGTCCAAGGACTAATTCTTGCATTATCGTAATGAGGAAGTTCCCATTCGACAATAGAATATTTTCAATTGGGAATATTCAGATGGTATAGTTTAGTATAGTTGTTCCCCAACAAGCACCCATATACATGTACTAGTGTCTACACACTAATGCCCATAAAATGAGGCATTCTCTTTTCGAGTCTGCATCATATGCACAAGTGTTAACAGGATCATGGATATATTATCTTAATAATCCTTGATTTGGAACATCTAAGATGAAAACCTTGGAGCACATTCCACAATCACCATTATATACGTAACTACACCCCATAGCTGTGATCTAAGAACTTCATCTAATTCTTTTAATGAAATTAAGATAAATATTATCATTTGAATAATATTAATATGAATAAAATTGATTCACAAGTGTATATGGATGCCAAATCAATTAGCTCATTGGGCACTACTCTAACACATGCATCATGTGTCCAAGTCTTGATGGGATTATCGATGTTCTATCTCCATGAACCCTTAACTTGCAATTAATTTAAGACAAAAATTATAGAGACATATTCCATAACTGCAGTAGACATATGTAAGATAGCTCAACCCTTGGAGATCCTCCAAATATCCTCTTTTGCTGCATCACATACAATGATGTATTTAATCTCGATAGTGGAATACACGATCATCTCCAATTTGGAACTCTTCTAAAAGAGATCAAATGAGCAAAAAAAAACTAAATAAGACAATGTGTTTCGTGAGAAAATTGGTAGATAATATTTTATTGAATCAATGAACCATCACAATTAGAAGAAAATGACCATTTTTATATAAGTCTATCATGTATAGATTAAAACATATGTAATAAATCACTTGGACTTTGCAAGTGATTGTTGGACTTGTATTAAATTCAAAATCAGCATGTTTCCAAACTTACGCAGTTTTTGTATTTTATACATAACTCCATGATTAAAAGCTATATGAACCTAAATTTTACTTCATTTGAAAGCCAAGAAATAGAAGTACAACTTTGTTATTGGAAGCTCATCCAGTTCAGCCAGATAAAAACATAAAATTCATCTACGTGTGTGCATTGGAAGGGATCTATCTATGTTGACATATCTTCTTAAATCAAGCATAACTTTCTCCCTAGTGGTTGGAATTAGGTGATTCAAGTTGAAAAATAAAGTTACAGATAAACCTACAAAGTTTATATTGACCACTCTTCCAAAGTAAGCTGACTTCATGGAGAAAAATATGCAATAATATTCAAATCTAAGAAAGATATGTGAATTTAGAGTGAATTTGGAGTGAATCTATATATGCTAATTTAGGGCACTCTTCTACCTTAAATAGAGCCTCTTGGATGTCATTCAACACATAAAAAATTTAAAAAGGAAAGAGAGCTTTAGGTTACAAAAAAAAAAAAAAAAAAGAGAAGAAGAGGATTATAAAGGGGAGATTCATCTACCAGGGGTATTCATCCATATTTATGTTCTTATTCCCCTTTTACCTTTTCAATTTCTTGAATTCCTAATGTTGTTAGTTTTATTTTTCTTATTATTTTCAATTATGCTAGGCTATATCTACAATTTGAGTAAGGGTGATTCCAAAACCCTAGGCATGAATTTGTGCAATTGAGTATTTGATATTATTCCCCACTTTTCTAATTGAGATCGTTTATGTTCTTCTATATTTAATTTCTTCATGGTTATTTTCTTGTTTTATTTGGGTGCACAACTAAGTAGGGCTTGAGAATTATCTAAACTAGATTAGAAATCTTGATCTATAATTATCTTGAAATTCTAATCATAAGTAGTGAATTGTGATTAATGATTAGGGGATATTTTTGTTAATCATGATTTGGAGCATAAAATGAGTTGAACAATCTAAACTTGTATGTTTGTTGCTTAGATCAATCAATATTTCTCATCTTAATGCTTCTGTTAAGTTGAATCTATTGAGTTTGTTCTAGATTAATTAATGATTAAGGAATTAGGTAGAAAGCTTGTTCCATCTAACAAAAAACTAAGAAAAAATTAGGACAACAGAGTTTGTTGTTATCCACGGTTGGTAATTTCAATGGAAAAGTGGGAGTAATATTAATATCAATTCACAATTCATTGTCTAGTGGTGGCAAATGAAACTTTGATCAAAACCTTCATTATTTTTGTGTCTATTTATTTGATTTTCATTGATTGGCATATTCTATTTTAGTTTTTTTTCTTCTATAATTTAGTTAATCAAATCAAACCCCCCTTTATATTAAATTTTCTAGTAATAATAAAAATATCTTCTCTGGTTTTTCTTCTATATTTAGTTTTATTTTTTTATTATGTCTTTCTAAATTTTATTTGACTGAGAAGAAAGGGTGAACCTCTTGATAGAGTAAGTGGAACGGTTATAAAAATGTATAATATTTAAATGTGTTGTATTATTGTCTTAATTTATGATAAAACCCTCCTTGTTTAGTAACGGCTTTTAATTTATGTATCATTAATGACACAATAAATACTTGAGTTCATTTAGCTAGATGTTTGATTTTACTATACTGACTGCTAACATAAAATTCTAATTTGTTGTAGATAAAAATATGCATAAATACTTAATCTCATAAATAAGTACTGGCGTTAAAAGATAATTTACAGACAGTAAGACAATGTCATTATTACCTTAATACATGATCTATCTGATAATATTTTTCCATTTGAACCTTCATTATTTATAGATTCCAATAGTAGCATTTAAAAAGATGTAAAATAATAATAAATGTTCATTTTTGTATCCAAAACTCAAGAGCATATCCCTAATCTTCAGTATTTTATTACTTAATTTTTTAATTATAACATATTATTAGTGAGTCGAGTTTTTAGTTATAGAATCAATAATAAATTAATTAACTTTAGTTTTCATGGGATCAACCCTTACTCATGCTATACTTGTAAAATTATTTTAGTAGCAAGCTTTTATTTTAGTTTGCCTAACGACACGCATCAATAACATTTAAATATGTTGTATTATTATCTTAATTTATGATTAAACCCTTCTTATTTAGTGACAGTTCTTAATTTATGTATTAGTAAAGATACAATAAATACTTGAGTTGAGTTTATTTAGCTAAATAGCTGGTTCTACTATATCAACTGCTAACGTAAAACCTTGATTTATTGTAGACAAAAGTGTGCATAAATAAATATTTGATCCCATAAACACGTGTTGACATTAAAAGATAAATTACAAATAGTAAGGCAATACAATTATCACCTTAATGCATGAGCTATCTAATAATATCTTCATATTGGAACATTCATTGTGTATGGATTCCAATAGTGACGTTTAAAAAGAGGTAAAAAAATAAATAAATAATTGCTCCTCTATCCGAAACTCAAGAGCGGATCCCTCATTATTTTATTACTTTGATTGATTAATTATAACATATTATTAGTTGAGTCTTTAGTTATAGAATCGATAATAAATTAATTAGCTTTGATTTTCGTAGGATCGTCCCTTACTTGTACTATACTTATATAATTATTTTATCGTTAATTAACTTAATTTGTATACCTACATCCCATATTGATTCTAAATATAAGTGTGAAACTTGTGTTGATGTAAAATTGACAAGGTCATCTTTCTAATCTATTGAAGAAATACTGAACCACTTGATTTAATTCACAGAGATATATGTGATTTAAAAGCTATACAAATATGTGGTGGGATGATATCATAAAATATTATTATGTATATCTTCTCAAAAATAAAAACGAAACTATAGAGAAATTTGTTCTCTATAAAAATAAAGTTAAGAATCAACTCAATAGAAAAATTAAGGTGCTAAGAAGTGATCGAGCATGTGAGTATGAATCCCCATTTGCTGAATTTTGTGCACAACACAGAATCACACATGAAATAACCTCAACAAAAAAATACTGCAGAACGAAAAAATTGTACAAAGAAAAAAATGATGAATGTACTGTTATTAAGTTCTGGGTTGCCTTAAAACATGTAGGGTGAAGCTGTGTTGTCAGCTAGTTACCTATAAAAAAAGGTGCTCCAAAAGAAAGAGGACAAAAGCCCTTGTGAGTTATGGAAAGAAAGAAAGCCTTCCTACAAATATTTATGAGTGTGGGAGTATCTTGCCAAAGTGGTTGTACCTACACCAAAGAAGGTGAAAATTGGTCCAAAAACTGTTAAGTGCATTTTCATTGGATATGCACATATGGTGGTGCTTATTGATTTCTTGTGTATGATTTTAAAATTCCAAACATCCATAAGAACATGATAATGGAGTTGAGAAATACCTCGTTCTTCGATCATGTGTTTCCATATAGATCCGAAAAGGATGCAAGTTCTTATAAATGGACATATGAAACAATGAAACAAGAATAAAATAAAGAAGATGAAGTTGAACCTAAACACAGCAAAAGAGCTAGGACAGAAAAATCTTTTGGTCCGGATTTTCAGACCTACATGTTAGAAAGTAAACCTCACAACTTTAAAGAAGCTGTGAATTCTTTTGAAGGACTTCAATAAAAAGAGGCAATTAATAGTGAAATAGATTCCATCCTGCAAAAACATATATAGGAACTGGTGGATTTTCCTCAAAGAAGAAAACCACTAGGATATAAATGGATTTTCAAGAGAAAAATAAAAGCAGTTGGAGCAATTGATAAATATAAGACTAGACTAGTGATTAAAAGGTTGTAGACAACGAGAAGGCCTTGATTACTTTGATATATATTCTCCAGTAATGAGAATAACCTCCATTAGGATAATACTTGTGAACTTGTGAAAGATTGAAGTACATCAAATGGATGTGAAAACTATTTTTCTAAATGGAAATTTGAAAGAAGAAATCTACATGGAACAATTTGAGGGTTTTTTTCTCTAGGGCAGGAAAATATGTCTTGAAAGAAGCACCAAAACAATGGCATGAAAAATTTGACAATGTTATGATAGAATGTGGGTTTAAAATCAACGAATGTGACAAATGTGTTTATGTTAAAGATATTAAAAATGGCATTGTTATTTTATGTCATTACGTAGATGACATGCTTATGATTGGCAATAATGATAAGATGATTAAATCCACAAAAAGATATATTGAACTCAAGATTCGACATGAAGGATATGGGTTTAGATGATGTTATCCTTGGAATTAAAATCTATAGAACATAATTAGGACTTATTTTGAGCCAGTCACACTATGTGGACAAGATTCTTATAAATTTAACAAGAATGATTATGTACTGGCTAGAACCTCGATAGTTACAAGTTTACATCTGTTGAAAAACAGAGGCGAGGATGTCTTTCAAGTAGAGTACTCCACAATTATCGAAAGTTTGATATACTTGATGAGTTGTACAAGACCAGACATAGTCTATGCAGTTAGTAAATTGAGTAGATACATGAGTAATCCAGGGGCTGACCACTGGAAATGGATAGTGAGAGTACTAAGGTACTTAATATATACTCGTGATTATGGGCTGCATTAAACTAGATATCCCCCTGTTATTGAAGGATATAGTGATGTCAACTGGATATCTGATGTCAAAGACTCAAAGTCTACAAGTACATTGTATTCACGCTAGAAAGTGCAATTATTTCATGGAAATCTTCTAAGCAGAGAGTTACAGCCAGATCCACTAATGAATCTGAATTTATAACCCTAGACAAGTGTGGTGAAGAGGCTGAATGGCTATGCCAATTCTTAGAGGATATTCTGAGATGGCCAAAGCCTGTGCCGGTAATTTTTATTCATTATGATAGTCAATCTGCAATCGGAAGGGCATAGAGAAATATGTATAATGGTAAGCCTATACATATACATCATAGACACAATATCATAAGACAATTACTCTCAACTAACATTATCTCTATTGACTATGTGAAGTTAAAAGATAACCTGACGGATCTATTAACGAAATGGTTAAACAAAAAGTTAGTTGCAAAATCTTAAAAATGAATGGGACTTAAGCCTTTGAAAGAATAAGTTGATACAACGGAAACCCAACCTAGCTGACTGGAGATCCCAAGATCTAGGTTCAAATGTACAACCTAATTGTAAAAACTTAAAGGATTACTGTAGGGGTTATCTCCTATCAATTCCTATTATGTAACTATGATGCCCATGAGAAAAGGATAAGCAATAGGCTTTTAATGATTCTTATGCGTCAAGAATTCGAGTAGAGTAATGTAGGTTACTCTTAATTAACAATCACCTATGTGAGAATGAAGTGTGGTCACTTTAAAGAGAATTGTATGAGGCTCAACTCCTTGAAACTCTCATAGAAACATGCGCATGTTCATGGCCACAAACGAACATAACAATGAGAACTGAGTTATGTTAGGCAGAATTCTGTGTGAGGTATATCATCGTTTACACAAAAGGCAGAACAGTTCAAGGGCATCGTATCTACTGATCAACTAGTAAAATAAATATACTCTCACGAGGGAAGGTTTAAAGGGTAACACCTACCTATCCTATGTAGGTTTCAACTATGGAACCTTATCTCCAAGTCTTTCATATCTTTACAATTTTCATCCATACGGGGGATTGTTAGAAACATGGGTCTTTTATTGCTCAAATGTGAATGAGAAAAATGGTGCACGGATAAATGAAAAATTATTGCTCAATTGTACATCATGGATGACAACACTTTTGAATGTGTAATGGATAGAAATGGTCATATTAAATGTGTAACCATCAATAATATTTACATTAAATGTGTAACTGTCAATAACATTTAGGAATGTTTAGTAACGTTCGATCATATTAAATGTATTACCATTAGTAACATTCACATCAAATGTGTAACTGTTAGTTACATTTAGTAATATTAAAAAATATTTAGTAACTTTTACTTTGAATTGAATGAGGTTTACCCATTTTGCCACTTCACTATATAAGAAGAGTTATTCCTCCTCATTCTTCACAACAACTACAACATACAATTCCATCATTATGTTTTCTCTTCTGGTTCCTCTTAATCATAAATCTTTTGGTGAGATAGTTTAAATACATTTGCTCAATTTGTCGGATAGTAGCTATGTTGTGCTAAGTGTATTGTTGGTCTAACCATTGTATCCTGGGAGACAAACGCTCAAAGTTTCTTAAGTACTTTACACCTCCCTTAAAAAGAAGTGGACAAAAATAAATATTAGTCAACTAACCCCATATATGGAAAATACACAAATACCTCGCAGACAGAAATCTAATTTTTCAGCAGCTTCAAAGAAGGGATCAATTCCGAGTAGTAGTAATTCTAGTTGACCCCAAGTACACACCGCATCACTAACAAATTTTTATCTCTATATGTCTTGATATTTTCAGTTTCAAAATATAACATGATTTGTTTGCAGCTTTCATTGAGCCTTGAAATATCTTAGTTACTACGAAATGGGAACCACTCAAATATTAAGTTCATATAACTATTTCTAGTTACTACTCAGCTTGGAGCTAATTCTTGAAATTTCTTCGGACTTTGATGTTTAGTATTGATAGTGGCAATATTTCACTCATTTTCTTAAGTGGATTTTTAATGAAAATGTTTAGAGCATAAGGGCATAATAGTATAATCAGTGTTCATGTTACGAAAATTTAAGTTGTAATTTCAATAAGTATTAGCACAAATAATATTTTGATTTGGTTATTTAAGTTAAATATTCTACAATAAAATTGTGCAAAAGTATCAGCAATGCGTAAAATGATTGCGTGCATACATGGAATGAGAAATGGCAGGTGCCAAAATATTTTAATAATTAAGGAGGTAGGAAATAAAGAGAAAAAATGAAATGAAACTGAGTACTTATCAAGTATTATTTCTTGTAATATCATTTTACCCAATGTAACATCTTTTACTTGTTTGGAGCATTTGGACCTATTGACTCGAGCACTTAGATGGACTAGATGACTAGAGAATAAACCTCCCAATACAGAGTGACCATACTTTAGGGAACTAATTGAATCGAATGAAAATTAAAAATTCAGTATGTGATGAATTCAAATCAAAAAATTTAATTTGGTATTTGGTTCGTTTTTATT
This sequence comes from Paulownia fortunei, assembly GCA_019321725.1. Lineage (NCBI taxonomy): Eukaryota > Viridiplantae > Streptophyta > Magnoliopsida > Lamiales > Paulowniaceae > Paulownia > Paulownia fortunei. The sequence continues at coordinate 18,135,569 of CM033107.1, read as the reverse complement.
TTTTATTTTAATTTATCAAATCATACCGAATACAAAATCATAATTTTTACGTTTTGTTATACATACTACTTACATACTTATTATTTATTTTTATATTATTTTTTTATTTTTATTCACCAAAACTAAAAAATACTAAATAATAAATACAGTTATAATTTTATTATTTTAAACTTTTAACTACTTTATTATTTTTTTATTTTTTAATAAAATTTGCTTAACCAAATTACCAAATTGAAAAACAAAAAAAAGTAAAATCAGTAATAATAAAATTGAACTAATTAATTCAATCCGATATTCAATATAGCATTTTGACTAATTGACTTAAGCTTTTGAATTACCAAACTTTTGATTCAATTTTACTGAATAAACATCCTACCATCCTTTGCCCGAACAAAATTTATTATCATTTATGAGTAAAATTGGTGACTTCCCAAGAACACTAAAAGCTTTATCAAGCTTTCATTTACATTTTTTCTATATTTTACTTCTTATTTTATCTAAGCCAAAATCAAAAAGTTTGAAAATAACTTGCCCGGTCTTATTTTTTTAATGATAACCAATGATTTAAATATATATTTCAAATTTGGTTTCTAGTATATAAAATGTTGAAAACTACATCTTATAGTAACTGTTGTAATAAAAAATAAATATAATAAATTCGTGCACAGATAATGAAAAGGAGAAATATTATGTCACTTCACACAGTTTTCTTTTTTTTCATCATTTATACTATAACGACGAATTTCTTAATACGATTTATTTAAGATCAAAAGTAAAAAAGAAAAGCCATGATTTTCACCGATTCATTTTTTAACTTTTTCCCTTGATTTTCTCACACACAAATAAAAAATCCAATGCAAATGCATGACACATGGATTAATTCTATGAAGGAATAAATTGGTTGGGGCCCTCTAGCCAAATTTCGTAAAGTCATTAACTTTTTATGCAAGTAAAACAAGTTAAAACAAAAGCAAAGGATTCTTAAAATTAATTAGGCCCATGTCCCCAAAAGTCTTCAAAGGAGATAATAATGATCCATAGGATTCTTTATTTTGTTGATATAAGATAATTGATAAAAAATATGATAAATTATAATATATAAATTGAATATTATATATATTTGGATTGATTGTAAATATGATATTTAATATAAAATCTTATCAAGCATATATTTTATAAGATAATTATTGTGATCATGGTCATATGACCAAAATGTCCTTAGCCTGCATTTGAATTGATGTATTTTTGGACCTGGTGAATATTAAATCTATAACCCTAATGAATCTGGGTATTTTAATTTCCTTCCATTGGCAGATTTCAACCCATCTTTTAAGGGGTCGTTTATTTTATTGGATGGGATATAAGATAATGGATAAAAAATTTAATAACTTGTGGAATATGATTAAATTATCAATAAATATTGTATGTATTTGATTTTAATAATAATATTTTAATATAAAATATGATCAAATATGTATTTTGTAGGATAAATGAGTGTGGATATGAAAATGACCAAATCGCCGTTAATGATAAATGGCCAAATTCATTTTCACAATAGTAAATGTTTCTCTTCCTTGGAGGCATTTTGACAAACAGCTTCATTTCAGACCTTCACAGTTGAATGCGTTGAAAAATCTTTAAGGATCACATAAGAACGCGAATTTAGAGATAAGAAACACACAATTCTAAAATCTAAATCCATTGTCCTCTTTAGCAACAAAAAAAAAAAAAAATAGTTTAAAATTTTGTAGGAAAAATTCCCTATTTCTTTCTTCTTATTCTTCCTTATTTCTTTCTTCTTCTCTACATATTTTTAAGGCTTAAGGAACTCCATATAAGTTATACACCTTCTTGTCGAATGCTCTTCTTGCCCTAGTACTCCTCCTTAAATACTTCCCCATCAATTCAAATTGGTGTGCGATGAAGTTTTTGGTGCAGAATTCATTATTATACTGCATAAAGGAGAATAAGGCATGCAATAGATGGGTGGACAAGTATTTCAAAGACTGCCTATGCAATATGAGAGATGAATTGGTGTTCGATTTTAGGCTGATATGCCTTGTTTGCTTGGGAGTAGCTGAAATCCCACAAATCATCATTAATTTCATAACAAAGTTTCGGTTTTGGGCTGATATGCCTTGTTTGCTTGGGAGTTGCTGAAATCCCACAAATCATCACTAATTTTATAACGAATCTGCCTGTTCCTTCTCACTTGGATTGCTGGTTTTTTTTGGATTTGATACCTAGGCAGCACATATAATTTCACATTGAATACAAAAATGATAATTTAAGCTTAGGAATATATAGTGGGCCTGGTTGGACAAATAATCACACCTGAGCCGGATTGTAATCAGATCTAAACATTTAAAATTGTGCCGAGCTTTTAATTATCAAGGGGGCCAACATAAGGGAAAGTATTAAGTGGAGTAAATCAGGCCTAACAACCCAAAGTAAACACGGCCTAAGTGGATTTGGAGGCCATCTAAAAGTCTGTCGTTTCACATCCGTTGTTGTGGTCCGTGAAGCAGTGAATCAACGGTAAGCTCATCTCTCTCCACTTCTCCCTCTGTCTCTCATGTTTCTTTTTTATTCTCTATATCTTTTCAAGATGGTAACTCTCTCTCTCTCTCTCTCTCTCTCTCTCTCTCTCTCTCTCTCTCTCTCTCTCTCTTGCTATCACTACAATTCCAAACCTCATTTTTTCATTTTCATTATTTTAAGATCTGAAATTATTTTGTGAATTCACTAGACCGAATTATGTGTGATGTGTGTTGTTTGTTCCTTTCTATGTATTGGTAATTTATATATGTGTTTTCTGTTATTTTTTCATATTTTGATTTCTATACATATATATTAACATAGTCACAAGCCAATTAAGTTCAATTGGAATTAAATTCGATAAAGAAGTACGAGTATTGATACTTTTGTCTTCTCTACCAGAAAGCTGGAATGCTACTGTCACACCTGTGAGTAGCTTGTCAGGAAATAATAAGTTAAAATTTAACGATGTTTGTAATCTGGTTCTCAATGAAGAGATCCGACGAAGAGAGTCGGGTGAATCATCAATCTTTTTAGTTTTGCATACAGAGTCAAGAGGAGGAAATTCAACCAGAGGAAATGCACGTGGCAGATCAAACTACCAAGGTAGATCAAAGGATATGAGGTCCAAATCTAGGAATTCCAATAATTCTCATAACTCGAAAACCATTAAGTGTTGGAATTGTAGAAAGACCGGGTACTACAAAAATCAATGCAAGAATGCATCGAAGGACCAGGAGACGAAGACATAAGAAAATGTTACTTCCACCTTAGGAGGAGATGATGTGTTGATATGCTCTTTAGAGAGCAAGGAGGAGTCTTGGGTGTTAGACTTTGGAGCATCATTCCATGCTACTTTGCAGAAAGAATTCTTCGAGAGGTATGCCCCCAGAAACCTTGGAAAGGTATATCTTGGTGATAATCAACCGAGTGCTATTGTTGGCAAAGGTGTAGTGAAGATTAAGTTGAACGGGTCTGTTTGGGAGCTGAAGGATGTCAGGCATATCCCTGACCTGAGAAAGAACATAATCTCAAAAGGGTAGTTGGCAAGCGAAGGCTACACTACGATCTTTCATGATAATGATTGGAAGATTTCAAAGGGAGCAATGACGGTTGCTCAAGGCAAGAATAGTGGTACTCTTTACATGACAGTAGGAGCACGCTGTTCGATTGCAGTTGCAACAAACAATGAAACTCCAAATCTGTGGCACCAGAGGTTAGGCCACATAAGTGAAAAGGGAATGAAAATTATGTACTCAAAGGGGAAAGTTTCAGGTTTATAGTCAGTTGAAATAGACATGTGCAAAGATTGCATATTTGAAAAACAGAAGAGGGTCAACTTTCAAACAAATGGTAGAACCCTAAAGAAGGAAAGGCTAGAGCTCGTTCACTCTGATATTTGGGGACCAACGACCGTCTCATCCATTGGTGGGAAATACTTTTTCATGACTTTTATCGATAATCACTTTCAGAAGGTATGCGTTTACTTTTTAAAGCATAAGTCTAAAATGTTGAGACTTTCAGGATATGGAAAGTTATGGTTAAAAATGAGACATATCTCAAGATTAAAAGGCTCAGAATCGATAATGGTGGTGAATATAAAACACCAAATTCAAGAAATTTTTCTATGAGCACGGGATCAAAATGGAGAGAACTGTGTTAGGTATACCTCAATATAATTGTGTAGCTGAGCATATGAATCGAATGTTGATAGAAAGAGCCAGAAGCATTTGTATACAATCAGGTTTACCAAAGCAATTCTGGGCAAAAGCAATCAACACAATAGCTTACTTGATCAACCAAGGTCCATTAGCTCCATTGGAGCACAAAATACCAAAGGAAGTATGGAGCAAAAAAGAGGTAAAACTATCACATCTAAAAGTTTTCGTTTGTGTAGCATATGTGTATATTAGTGATCAAGGCAAAAATAAACTTGATCCCAATTCCAAGAAATGCAACTTCATCGGCTATGGTGAGGATAAATTTGGCTATTGTATTTGGGATGACGAAAACAAGAAGGTGATCCATAGTAGAGATGTGATTTTTGACGAAAGAGTGATGTACAAAGACATGCATAAAATAAACCCAACGATTCAGTACAGAGTGAGCCAGTATTTGTAGATGTAAATACTGATGATATTCTAGATAGTCCCATAATGAAGCTAATTGTAGTAAATCCTCAACTAAATGAACTCGTTGGACAGAGCAGTGCGCAGCAGTTAAACATACCGCAGCCTCCTACTCTAGCTCTTGTATTGAGAAGGACTTCTCGCCCTTATGTGCCTAATAGAAGATACATGAACTATCTGTTGTTGACTGATGGAGGGGAGCCTAAATGCTATGATGAAGCTTATCAGACTAAAGATGCCAGCAAGTGGAAGGTTGCCATGAAAGAAGAGATGAAGTCTCTAATCTCCAACTAGTTATGAGAACTAGTTGAACCACCCATGGGGAAAAAGGTGCTTCACAACAAATGGGTGTACCGGTTGAAAGAAGAGCATAATGGTTCCAAGAGATACAAAGCTTGACTAGTTGTCAAAGAATTCCAGTAGAAGGAAGGAGTTGACTACACCGACATTTTTGCTCCTATTGTGAAGCTTAATACCATTAGAATAGTATTAAGTATTGTTGTCAGTAAAGATCTTCATCATGAACAATTGGACATGAAGACTGTATTCCTTTATGGAAACTTGGATGAGGAGATATACATGCACCAGCCAGAAGATTTCTCAGAAACTGGAAAGGAGAATATAGTGTGCAAACTTAAGAAGAGCTTGTATGGCTTGAAGCAAGCCCCAAAGTAGTGTTACAAGAAATTTGACGGCTTCATGTACGGGGAAGGTTTCCAAAAGTGCAACACCGACCACTGTTGCTACTTCAAGAGATATAGCTCTAGCTATATCATTTTACTACTATATGTCGATGACATGTTGGTAGTAGGTTCAAATATATGATATCAGAAGATTGAAGCAACAATTGTCAAAGGAGTTTGACATGAAGGACTTGGGTCCAGTAAAGAAGATTTTTAGAATGCAAATCATAAGAGATAGGCAGAGAGGGTTCTTGCAGTTATTTCAAGCAGAGTACATTAACCGTGTTTTACAGAGATTCAACATGCGATGCTAAGCCAGTCAGCACACCATTGGCTAGTCACTTTCGCCTATGTAAGGATCAGTCCCCTCAGATGGAGGAAGAGAGAGAATTCATAGCTAAGGTTTCTTATGCCTCAGTCATTAGAAGTTTGATGTACGCAATGGTATGTATGAGACCAAACATTGGCCATGCAGTGGGAGTTGTTAATAGGTTTATGTCAAATCTAGGAAAAGTTCATTGGAAAGTAGTCAAGTGGATTTTGAGGTATCTACGAGGCACTGTAGAAAAATATTTATACTTTGGAAAAAGAGAATTAAAAGTACAAGGCTACGTAGATGCAGACTTTGGAGGTAAAGTCGATCACTGAAGAAGCACCATCGGTTATATATTCACTGTTGGAATTACAGCTATTAGTTGGATGTCGCAATTATAAAAGATTGTCACTCTATCCACTATAGACGCTGAGTATGTAGCAGTGACTGAAACCACTAAATAGATGATATGGTTTCAAGGTTTGTTAACTGAATTGGAATTCAATCAAAAAATATTTTGCACAGTGATAGTAAAAGTGCGATACACTTGGCGAAGAATTCAACATTTCATTCCAGAACCAAGCATATTAGACTTTGTTATCACTTTATTAGATCTTTATTGGAAGATGAAGTACCAATATTGGAGAAGATCCAAGAAAGTAAGAATTCAATAGATATGTTGATAAAGACGGTGGCTATCGATAAACTGAAGTTGTGTTCAACTTTAGTTGGCCTGCAAGAGTAACAAGACCAAAAAGATCTGTTGTATAGATCGAGGTGTGAAGATAGATTGAAATCCGTCTTTAAGTAAGAGATTGTCAAGAAAATGGTCAAACCATTTTTGGTTAAAAATAAAATGTGTCTAATTTAGGCAATTATTAATTAAGGTGTCTAACATAATTTATTGTCTAATTTCTTACCTAAATTTCACCAACCCATATTTTTTGAAGCTTATATAAACCTCCCTAGCTCTCATTTGTAGAGCATTCCAAAATTAGAGAATTAGAGAGAGTTTGAGAGAAAAGTTTAAGAGATAGCCTGTGAAAGAATTTTGTGAATAATTTTTTTTATGTGGGTTGTGAGTTGTAAGTATTGTAAATACTTGTATTTTTCTCCATTTAGTAAAATGATTTGCACCAGGTCCGGAGACATAGGCATATTGGCCGAACTCCGTTATCAAATTTGTGTGTGTTATTTTCATTCTCACTAATCTGATTTATCAAAAATTTTCATAATTTTCCAACACTTTCCATCCTCACAATTGAGCACCACCACTCCTCTTTCTTTCTTATTTCTTTTCTTTTTTTTTCTCTAAATGTAACCGAAAAAGTAGGATGATAAATTTAGTATAAGAGTACAAAAAAATGCCCAAGTGTTTACTAAGTACATATTGAAGTGAGACTGTTGAAATTGGATATAATTTTGGGATAAAAAGTTAGATACAATGATAAGTAGAGAATTACAAGGATTTCAGTATAATTTACTCCTAAGTTCTAGCTAAACAACCACGGAACATTTGGACAATCAATTTACAAATGAAAGAAAAGAAATGTACCATCTATATTTGTAAGTTTTGGATTCCAAGTGAAGATTAGGTCTCCACCACTTGTGGATACAATGAGCATATTTGAAGTTTCGTACCAGAGTGAGGTTGACCATTAAAAGGGTATATATGTTTAGTGTATCAATTATGGTAGGCTAATGTGGATTGTTGCATCAAACCCGGGTTGTGATGGCATATCCAACAAAATGAGCATTTTATGCCAGGCCTACCAAAAAGCAATTAGCCACCATCCAAGAAAGTAACAGTTCATTGGTTTTCATCATAATGAATAGTTTTCAAAATTTCACTATTTGAGAAGCCCAAATCATGTTTGATTTTGGGCCTTCTCAATGAAAAGGCCTTTCCCACTAATTTTTCTATCCAAGACAAAGCCCAAAATCGTACGTCAAATATTTTCCAAGCCTACTCTGCAATGTAGTTGGAAGCTGTCAATCAAACCTTGCACATCAATCTTGTCCCATCTGTGTTGGAAGAGAAGAACCCAACTATTGCCTTTAATGTTTCTACTGCATAATTGCCTTCCCCCCTTCTACACACTCCACAGACTCAGAAACCAAATGAAGAAAAAAAATCAAACAATAAATCCATCTCCAACCATACTATACTATCCATGATTTTCGTCCCAACTTACTTCATTTAATTTTACAACTCGGGAAAGAAAGCACAGAAGTGACAAGAGTAGGGGCCGCAACTATTGAGTTAACCCTGTTCCAAATCGTTGTTATGTGCGGAAAGGAGTGAGAGGATGTTGTTATGAGTGCTTTTTCATGTTACTTTAGTTTATATACAGAGAGCGGCTATTAAGGTTTACAATAAATACGATTTCTATTGTATGAGAAACATCAATAGATGCATCATGTGACTTTACACCTTCCTTGTAAAGAAATGGACAAAAATAAATATTGGTCAACTAACCCATGTATGGCAAATTGAATGCGACATGGAAGTGGGTTCACGTATGTGAGCCCAAATACACCCTGGTCAAACCAACATCACCACATGCTGTGTAAAAAAAGATTGAGGGCCCACCACTTACAATTATCACAAGATTTTCAATATTTTAAAATGGAAAAAATAGACAATGATACTGAAAATCAAATATGGTTTTCGTTTTGTAGGGTGATCACGATTTTACAAAAAAAAATTAACTAATTTCAAATTGAATTGTCATATACAATTTTGTTAAAATATAATTTTAAATTGTGGTTTTGTGAAGTAAAACAAAAGTGTGATTTTGGACGGTTAAGCATTTTTTTACCAATAAAGAGAAATAATTAAGCCAAAAAAATAAATTAAGATATTAATAGAAAAAAACCACTTCAACATAAAATAAAATCATAGTCTTGATTCTGAAAATAATAGCATAATATTTATGACACTAATTAATAACTACATCGATGTACATAAATTTCAACTCCTTTTATATATTCTATTTATTCATTTAGTTTCATTTATATTATATAAACTATAATAGGTAGATAGAGAAAATAAAATAAAAATTCTCAATATTTCAAATTGCAAATATAAAAAAATTATTTGAATATACAAATATTATTAACACAAAAATTCTGTAAACAAAAAAATACTTATTTTTTTTCATATTCTAATTCTTGGAAAGAAAAATTGACTCATTCATATTCCATAAAACTATAAAAGAAAAGTAAACAATTGGAAAGTAAGTAGGAAAAAAATCTTGAAAAAATTAAATAAACCAACACTTCTAGAAGAAAAAGAAAATGCTAAACTTTTTAATATGGAAATTAAACATACATATTCTTTGCATCACAACTTGATATAAATGAAAAATAAAAAACTTTATGAGAAGTTGATACACACATAAAGATTTAATTCTGTAAAATTTAAATAAATATTATAATTATAAGTTAGTTGTCAAAACTAAAATTAGTATTAATTATTAATAAATTTAATATACATATATAGGTGGCGCGGTTCGATTTATTCAAACTCCAAACCGTCACCAAATTATATAAGGCAGTGCGGTTTTAATTGAATTTTTAAACTGTGGTTTATATAATAATTTAATAAAAATAGTTTGGTGCGGTAAGGTGCGGTCGGTTCTGGTAATTTTTGAATTTTTATGATTACCCCTAATGTCTTGGGCATGATTTGTTTGAAAAAAAATAAATCTCCAATTCAATTCTTAATTAAATATAATCTCATTTTCAACCTTATACATTTTCCATTCAAAATTCTAAACAAAAAATATTTTCATTTTTCACATGAAAATCAAATATATATATCCAAATCTCATTAAAAATGTTGGAAATGAAAAGATCTCAACAAAAATAAGATCAAATGAGCCAAAATTTATATAAGTTGTCTATTAATGATCTTCATTGCAGTTGCCAAAAAAAATTATTTGATTTCAACTATACAAATAAATACTCTTTAGATTAGTAAATATTAGTATTTTTATAATCAAATCGATAATTAAATTAGTTTTGTTATTGATCTTCGATTCAACTAATCGGACTGATTCAACTGTCGGTCCGATCGATATAATAAAAATTGACTATATATTTTTTATATTATGTAAAATGATAATATAATAAAATTAATTATTATGTACTACATTTAATAAAAAAAGATAAATAATCAATTAAAAAAATCTAACAAAATCTAAATAACCACGTACATATAAACAAATATCAAGTTAAGCTTCTCAAAATAAAATAAAACAAAAAGAGATTTTGACCGGTTTAATTGAATTTCTGTTAAATTAAATTAATCGTACTGTATTGACCATTGATTTTCAGTTGAACCAACTGGTCGGTCATCAAAGCCACAATGGTGCTCCGATTTTCACTTGTCGCAGACAAATAATTACAGTCACAAGTATGGATGGAGCGGGGAATTTTAACAATAGAGTAAGATTGATTTTTTTTTTAAAATGATAGACGAAAAGTTATTTTCATAAAATTTGTTATTTTAGGGGATAATATTTTAAACTTTAATAAATTTGTGTATATATATAGGCTTAAATATATTTCGGTCCCTGGTTACAAAACAACTATAATTGAACTAATGGCTGTGTAACCCAATTCAGATTCGAATTAGAAGTTCGTATATAGAAATTATTCTGATGATATCGACGTCTGCAAAATTATTTGAGGTGTTTTTAGATTCAGATGCTAGCATCTTTCGTGAAACTTTCAGAGAGTCAATATGGACAAAACCGTTGCAAATTACTCTATGAAAAATTGATAGCAAAGGCATGGTAGATAGAGTAGTACTAACCATGGGTGTACCTCCACGAAATCTGATTTGGGTGAGATCTTGTTAGAAAATCAACAATCATGATTTTGGATTGTAATCAGACTTTCAAGTCAGTTCGAGTTGGATTCATGTAAATATGACATGGATCCTAATCAAGTTGGTCAATATCTTTGAAGTGCTTGGGGTTATTTTGGTCCAACAACTGAATTCCTCATCATTACTCCCCAATTTCCAAGAGTAGCTGATGAGTGTGATTGTGTATTGTTTCATTTTCTAGATATATCATTTTATAAAAAAATAGTAAAAAAAATAATTTTGAAGAACAAAAAATAAATTTTGAGAATGTATTTGAACGTGAGATAAAAGTATATTGATTATAATTGATATGATATTTTTAAAAAATTATATTGTGATGTGGAATATTTTTGAAAAGTAGCGTGTTGATAAAAAATAAAATTATAATATTACAATTAATGTGATATGTTTTTTTTTATACAAAAATATCTCAAAACCAAACAATCAATAGCTGTGTTGGCTAGAATTTTCCCTTGGATAGTATGTTAGCAATAACATGAAATTTCCTATCAAAGTTGACCCGACCATAATGTATAATTTGCTAATTGTCAAAACAATTAATTAACCTTCAATATATTATTTTATTAAACTATCAATCAAAATACTCTCTTTGTATCTGCCCAAAAGTCCAAAGACAGTAATTGAGGGTGCATATAGTACGATTTTTGCTATATTTAGAAGACATTTATATTCTACCATTTTTCAGGCTTTGAAAATGTTGAAAAATAAAATTTAGTTTTCCAATAATGATGGCATTATGTCAATGTATATCTTACCATTACTGTATTATTGATATTGATTGGAGTTATTATTGCCAGAGGTTTATCAGGTCATGTTCGAGTGTGATATCATGCAAGAAGGGTAAACCTTCAAAAATCATGTAAATGAGGAGAAGATTTTAAATCACAAGTTTGTTAGGTTCGTTAGGTTGACTCCCATCCAAAATGCTTTAATGTTTAAGTTAGTAAGTGATCGAGGACATCGCTACAAACACATGGAAATGGAAAGATTGAAAGAGTGAAGTTACCTTTTGGGATTTTAGCTATAAATATTTATTGTAAGAAAAGTTTCGTAAATACATCATGTGAAGAGACAAATATTAGCGCCTTATCTAATTTGGGCGAGATCTTGTTAGAAAATCAACAATCATGACTTTGGATTGTGATACACTTCCAAGTGAGTTTGGGTTGAATTTGTGTAAAAAGACATAGTTCTTAGTTAGGTTGGGCAATATTTTGAAGTACTTGGGGTTATTTTGGTGCAATCAATTAAATTCTTCATCGTTGCTCCCCAACTTACAATAATAGTAGTTAATAGGTGTGATTGTTTGTCATTTTGCCTCATTTACATTACGTCACAATGTATTCAACTTCAGTTGTAGAATCCATAGTTTTTTCTTAATTACAAATATTTCAACTGACTGCACTACCATTAAAGGTGAACACGAATACAAATGTTGACTTTGAGTTGTATACATCAGACTAAAAATTAGAATATGTTAAGCATTCCATTTTCAAATTTCCATTGCCATAGAGAATGAAGAGATCTTTAATCCTTCACAAGTACTTAAGAATTGACTTCACGGCCTTCCGAAGCTTTTTTGCTCGAATTGGATCGATACTGCTCATGACACCCATATTATAAGTGACATCAGATCTTGTACATAGCATAGCGTATATTATATTTCGATCATAGATGTATAATTGGTTTTTGATTTCATTTTTAAACTCATTTTTATATTTTTAGCATTTCCAAGATGGACAATATTTTCACTAATTTTTTGTATAAACATTAAAATATATTTGGATTAGTTATGTTTTTATGTTGATTATATAGATTTGAAAATACAATATATTTGTCTTATTGTATTTTTTGCAGTAAAAGACACAAATATTAATATGTATGAAAATAATTTTGAGAGTTGCATGAAAATATGTGAAATATTAATATGTTTGAAAATGAATTTTAAAAATAGAAATAAATTGTACTTTGAACAAAATAAATACATTTTAAAGTTTTAAATTGTAAAAATTAATAAGATTCCATTGAAAATAAAAACAAATAGCCTCATAATGTACACAAGTCATTCTTTCTCATTTCTGTAGAGTCTTCAGTGACAGTAGAAAAAGAAATTCAATGGTCCAGAATATATTTTCAAAAGATGAATTAAATAAATCAAAAGAAAATGGACAAGCCTACTGAGAACAGAAAATTTCTATTACCATATTTCTGGTGTGAAAAAGATGAGCTGGAACAAAAAACAAGGAAAATCTCTTCAAGTGTCACTCTAATCGCCCATGAAATATCTTGGAGGTGAATATGAAGAATGCCTAATATCTATCTTCATAGGGCTTGGGGGTGGGGGTGGGGTTTAATAACCTCTATCCAACAAATGGTCAGGAATTACTCCCCCAAGACAGGCGGCTCGGATTGGCCCAACAACGACTCTATATCTTCCTAGAGTAGCATGAGTTTTAGGTTGTGATTCATGTTGAAAAATTTGAGAGATTTCATCTATGAAAAGTTTTTTTCCTAAACTTTGTTGGTTTTGAGTTTTTTTTTTTAGATTCAGAATATATTTTCACACTTTTAAATAATAATATTTTTTCATAAAAATAACATATAACATCAACTGTAATAATTATACTTTTATTTTTTATTTCTACATACTATTTTCAAGAAATATTTCACACTCCAATAAATTTTTTTAACAAAAAATACAACATCAACTGTAATCAATACACTTCCATCTCACATCTAAACACACTCTTAAAATTTATTTCTTTTTATACAAAATTACTTTTTCTCACTATTTTCTTTGAAATACATATCTCATGAAAATTTTTATCCAACAGTTGGTATAGTTCCTTTTATTCTTGATCCAAGACTATTATACTGCAACAATAATGGTGCAATTGTACAAGTAAACAAGCCAATATCTTCTCAAAGATCTAAGCATTTATTGAGACAATACTATTTGATTTGAGAGATCATTGGTAAAGGTGATATCAAATTGGAGAAGATTGTCTTGATAGAAAAAATAGCAAGCCCACTAAAAAAGCGATTTGCAATAATAAAATTTGAAGAACATCTTGACAAGATGAGCTTTAAATATAAGGGAAATTGGCTCTAGGACAAGTGATAAATTGTTAGAGTAATGCTTGAGGAGCAAATTAGACTAATCAATTTTACATTCTCATAATTAACTTTTATACTTTATCAATGAGTTATGGAACTCTTCATCTTTATTTATGCCTTTTACTTAAATTTAGATTAAGCTTTTAGATCATACATGGCAACAACATATAGTCTTGTATATAATATCGATCATAAAATATGCATCTATGTCTTTAATTCAAGTCAGAAAATTATTGAAATGGGACATCAATGATTCCACTAGACTTAACATATAATACATGCTTGTAAGGATGATATCTCTTTTCATGAACATTAGCATAGGAACACTAGCATATGTATGTGGGTGCTTGTTAGATAATAAGTTCACTGAACTACTCTTGCTATGAATTCCTATTCGGAAAGTTAATAATTGTCAAATATGAAAATTTTGTATTACCATAGTGCAAAATTAGTTCTTTAACTTAAGATACCATGATAATATTGTATAGAATTGATTGTACTTTGATTTATTCTCTGATTATATGGTTAATTATAAAAAAAAGATTTAGGGTGCAATTTAATTTTATGTGGAGATTTATGAGTATTAAAAAAAATTCATCACCTATCTAGTTGAATAGGGGAAACATTTTATATTTACTTAATTTTTAAAGTCCTTGGCCAAAGCAAAATGATAATTAAAAAAATAGTTTCCTAGTTTCATCATTTAGTCGAGATATTATAAACGAATACATACTTATTAGGTTACTTGAATTTCAATTAATAATCATAAACTTAAATCTGATTTAAAGATTAAATGATGAAAATATCATATTTATATGATATTTGTAATTAAAAAGATTCGCTACGTTATCTATATATAGATTTTTATGCATGTTGCTAGACTTGATCATGAGTGACAGATTCTTAAAATTAAGGAGTTAATTCTAATTGTTCATTTAAATCACAATAAATATGAGTCACTAAGTTCAACTTAAGCAGCCAAACTTGGAAAAAGTTGATTTTTGCTAAGAAAAAGAATTAACTATTGGATTAAATAAGTTAATTAATAGAAATAATTAATTTATTAGTTAAAATTTGGATAAATTATTTAATTGAGTTAATAAAATAATTAGGCCTAATAAGATAAAAAATTCAATTGAGATAAATAATTAATTGATTAGATCAATTAATTAAATAAAATTTTAGTTCATTTATGTAATAGATTTGTTTCTGTGAATTGATGTGATCAATAATTGAACTTAATTTATTTTAAGCCTAGATCCAATGGGTAAGAGTTTCATTTAATCAAGGCCTAATTAAATTAGACAATGGGATGTCTAAATTCAATGTAAGAGAGTGAAAAAATGGAAAGTTAATTTCTTTTAGAACAAGAAAGAAGACTACCATGTGTAGAAAGAGTCCCATGTGGAAACAAGCCCTAAGTGGGTGTTCACTTGAAGTACAAATACTTCATTTGGGTGAAAATTCAAGCAATTTTGCTAGCTAATTTTCGCCCTTCCGTCTCTCTTTTACTCTTTTCTTTTTATTTTATTTTCTAAATTCTAACTCATAGAATTGAAGAACACAAGAATAATATAGTCATACGCAAAGGTTGTGTTTTTACTTCTTTAAAATTCCCAAACAGTTTTCTTTTTAGCTAGGAACTATTGAAACAAAATTAGTACCATGATTTTAATATCAAGCGGGCATCCAAGATGAGTAAATTTTAGAGCTCTAAGTCAAACAATTCCAAGTGTACGAAACGGGTTAATCAGTTATTCCAGGCAGACATTGATGGATCATAAATTGATTTGTGAGACTAACCCACTTTATTAGCTGAAAGCATTTGAGGTAAAGTTTTTCGAATTTTGCCCATACAAGAGTTAGTTTTGCATAATTTATCAATCCCCGTTGCAATGGGATATGATATATTTATTTCTATTATAATTATTATATTTCTAATAAATTTTAAATTTCGTTGCGCTATGAATCTCGGGCTTATGCAAAGCCAATCTCGGGCTTATGCAAAGCCAACATTAAATTATAACAATAAATACCTTTATCTATTTTAACTTCTCTACGATAAAAATCTAATGATAACCCTGATAAGTATTTATCATGCAAAATAATTCACAACAAACCATAGAGTCAACCAATTGGTCAATCATTGGCAATTAGTATGGATCTTTTTGGCATGCGTTGTTTAAATCAGTAAAATCTTATGCATTCTCCATTCCCCTTAGATTTATGGGAAAATGCCGATAATTTCAATCATATATCCCGCATCAAGGAGCTTGTTCATTTCCTCTTTAATGATCTTGTTTCATTCTGCCCTAAAATTTCATTTTTTCCTTAGCTTGTGGGTCTACATTTTATCTATGAACAATGGTTTCTTGATGAATGCCTTCAAAATGACAAATACAAACACATTAGAGTTATTTTTAGAAACTCAATGGTCAACAACTCAAATGTTGGGATCATCTTAAAATTAATACGGGTAAAATTTCTAGGTTTGCAACCTGCAGTTCTATGATCTTTTTCTCTTCACAAGGCTCAATAAGAAGCTCTTTGCTTTTAATCTTTTTTTTTTCATCCCAACTCTTTTTCTCTTTCAGCTTTATCCCAACGTGATTTCTCTCTTTTTTAAAGAGGTGTTATTAAATTCCCTAGTGGTATTCTAGTTTTACAAGAGTAGTATCGATCTCCATATTCCTTAAAACATGTAGGAATATTATATCTACTGAGTTTCCATTATCAACTAAGACCTTTTGAAGAGCAAAGTTGGCTACATCCATTATGGTAACTACAAGGTCATTTTGGGGCCCGACCACACTCTTAAATCGCGATCAATAAAAACTATGGGATGTTGGTTCTGAACGTTCAATGGGAACATGACTTTTGCCTTAGGACAAACTACTACAAATAAAAATCTTGACGAATTAATCTCTCAATCTCATCTTTGAATTGATAGCACTCCTCGGTGTCATGGCTTCGATCATAGTGTAAATGGCAATACTTCCCGAGATCTTATTACTACTTGGGGTCTCTCTTGTCTTCTCATGCCATGGCAATATATTTGATTCTTAAATGGCCATTAATGCAAGAGTTTGTGGAATTGTGGAGCTTCCCTTGTTTTCTTGGGTGTTTCTGTCATCATCGGCTTACTCTTTTACTCCCTTATCAATCCTTCATGTCACTTTCCCATAGACAACAACTAATTTAGGTTATTTTTACCTAAGATATGTTGCGTCAATTTCGAATTTGATTTGTTGCAATAAGGGTAAACCTCCAAAGATCAAATAAATAGGAGCAGGCCTAAAATCATAAAATTATTAGGCTCGTAGAATAGGCCTAGCCAAAATTTTCCGATACTTAAGTTAGTAAGGGATTGATGAGATCATTAAGAACACGAAAATTTAGAAAAGTAGAGAGTTTGAAGTTAACTTTTAGAATTGTGGTTATGAAAATATATTAAGAAGAGTCCTGTGTTGGGTCACACGAGGAGACGGGTGTCAAGGCCTCATCTGATTTGGGTAAGGTCTTGTCAGAAAATCCTTAATACTGACTTTAGGTTATGATCTAACTTTCAGATAGGATCGGGTTGGATTCACATAAAAAAACATAAATCTTGACTTATTTAAGATAATATTTTTAAGTATTGGAGGTATTTTAATCCAATCATTGAATTTTTAAGTGTTGGGAGGTATTTTAATCCAATCAATTGAATTCCCTCATCAGATATGATGGACTAAACGTTAAGGTCATTAAAAGAAAGTATGATGGATCTAAGATGTATGATTGAACTTATATAAACTTATAGTTCATTCATTCCAACTGTATTTGTTAATGCTAGAACAAGTTAATGATTTTATTTCTTCTAGCTAACGAAAATGAAGGATATAAAATGATTACAATCTATTAAAATGCTCACTAACATTGATCGAATCATTAAGTCAACTAAAACATAAATTCATTTATTACAACTCTACAATACAAATATAACATAAAACGTTATTAGATCCTTAAAACATAAGTAATGAAAATTGGCATAGGTAGTTACAAATTTCGGAAAAATTAAATATTAGCATTTTAAAAGCCAAATCTTAATTTAAAATTTAGTTATGTACTGCTTCCTCTCTTGATATTTGAATGTCTAATTGAGTGAAGAACAAAGTCCAAAAAACTTATTTATTATAAGATTTTTTGACAATTCTAATTTATAAAATTTTCATATTAAGTATTTATTATCTTATTTATTATTATTAGGATACTTTTAGTATATTATTCGATACTGTAGTTTTTAGAAAAAGTAAAAATGATTGATTAACAATACCAATTCTAAACGTACAAGTAGTTTTTTGTTAGTGAATCAGTTATATATATATATATATATATATATATATCATTATAATATTAAGAATTAAGAATTAATTAGTAATTATTAAATTTATTATTATTATAATATATAAATAAATAGCCACATAAGTATCATTGGCCAAGTGTGTGATCCACTACTATCCTGCATGTAGGCGAATTCTTTACGTGGCTACATGATTTTATGAGTTTAGATTTTTTATTGTAATTTGATATTTTATATTATATTTTACATTATAAATCATGTTAATTATATAAAATATTTTTTTAAATGTATTTATAATATATATATATATATATATATGATGTGAATGTATAATATAAAATATAAAATATATTAAAGAATTAAAATAAAAAATCGTTATTTTATATATCATGGGTTACAAACAGCTCAACTAATTACAACACCTTCACAGCCTTATATCAGTCACCAGATGACCAAAACACGTGCTCCCTGCCCTAGTCTTATCTGAAGGGCCACTCTAACAATACCCTGCCCCGAAATCTTATCCATATGCTGTTTAATTGACATTTATACTTGATTTAATTCTATTCTAGTTATAATTTCGCAAACTCTGAACCCAAAGTGGAGACAACGAAATCATTCTACTTTTGACATAAATGGTTATTTTATCATTATGACCGTTTTTGTGCGTATTGAAGACTTTGGTGGCGTAAGATTCCTTTTTAGAAAAAAATTTAAAGTTGTAAATAACAATTTTTTTACTTAAAATTTTAATTATAATTAAAAAGTTCTATCAACAATATAAAAGCGCTATATTTTCATTTCATGAAATTAGGACTTTTATCTTACATATATTACCATTTAATGACCGAGTCTGACCCCCTATTACTTTGAAGTCATATCTTAATTATTATTTTTTTTCAAAAAATCATCATGCTTAACAGTTCTTCAGCCTAGATCTGAATGTCCAATTAAATGATAAGATGCGAAATTTGTTTTAATAGTTTAGTCTCTTATTTTAGTCAGATAATACTTAAAATGACAAAGCTAACTTCAGCTTTTGGGCCATTCAATAATTATTTTGCATCATTTCATATATTTGTTGCACATAACTCCAAAAATACATGCATGATTGCATAATACATGTGAATATGATTTGAATACGGCAAACTGTCAAAGATAGAACTAATGATCCATATCTACTCAATTTTACAAGTCAAAGTTGTGGAGTGGATTTGTTTCAAATTATATGTGGCTGTTGAGATATTTGGACCCACTGCATCTCTATCCTTACCACATGATGATATAAGAGAGCCAGCACGACATTTCCTTTATAATAATAGAACTGTTGTATTCTATTTTAAGTATTCAGTGACGGTCAAATACACAATCAGGTGTGGGCATCAATCAATTAAACAATTTGAATGGCAAAACCTACATAAAAGTAAAAATTATTCAATATATATATATATATATATATATATATAATGTTGAATGAAATAAACACCCCAATTTTGAACTCAATACAGTGGGTCATTAACTTGAATTTAATTTCATTGGCAGAATTTATTTGATTTAAAGTGTTCAGTAATTCATTTTCCACTTGGCCATTTTTTTTCTTTAGTAATGTTGTAATTGCAACAATTGATGATAAAAGTGTATACGAAAACGAATTGAGTCGAATATATTACTGTTCAAACTTGTTTGAATTTTTATCAATATTCAAAAATTATATATTGAGTTTGGTTTGATTGTTAATCTAATCGAGCTTGAACGAGCTATAATTGAACTCAAGTAGTTTGATATTTTTACGTATATTTTATTCTTATTTTTTATTAGTCAAATCAAACTTCAAATCTTATCGAACGAAAAGTATGTGTTCAAGATTGGTCATTACTGAGTTCAAACGAACTTTTATCGATTGATTTCGAATCGAGTATTGAGTAGTTTGATTTATTTTTCACTCTAATTGACGATGACTAAAATTAGAGAAAAAAAAATGAAGTGATAATACTAGCCAAGGATATAATTAATTTATGCTAGGTGAAAATCATTTTTATTTTGATGTACTAGAGATTGATGGCACAAATTGATTATAAACTGTCACTTTGATATCCGGTAACATATATATTGTGGAAAAAATTATTTTCACCATTGAGATTTTAGTTTACTGTCAAAATAATACCCCTGTGTTAAAGTGCTTAATAGTATATGTTATCTTTCAAATTATAAATCAAGTAAGATGTACTTCATTTTTGTCATATTATCATCAATAAAAATGTATGTATATTTTTATCTTCAATTAGTTTCTCAATATCACAAAATCCGAACATTCAAATGAACAATCTTCATAATAAAGATGCACAACTCACAAAAACCAAACATTCAAATAAACAATCTTCGCATAGATTGGTGACAAAATATTGCACATATATAGCAAAAGAAGACATCATTCAAAAATAAAAATAATAATAATAATAATAACGTTATTCTAAGATTGTAGCGCCTTGAAATATATATATATATATATATATATAAAATGACAATTAAAAATTCAACCACCCAAATGACAATTAAAAATATATATTCTAAGATTATATATATATATATATATATATAAGATTCTTGCGTGAGATATGTTTTACTTTTCAGTTTCTTATTTATTTCAATCTAATGTTAAATTAATCATTTGGGTGGTTGAATTTTTAATTGTCATTTTCTATTATTATGTTTGTCATTTTTTTTTAAATTTTGGTTATTTTTGTTTTCTTTGCCGAACAAATAGATAAATCCAATGAGATCTTAAAAAAAAAGTGTTCTAATTTCTTTTAGTAATTTTGCTACCAAACTTGGTAGATGTTTTATCCATCTTTTTTGTCTGACGAGCAATTCATTGAAGATAAAAAAGAAAAAAAATTATTTTGAGGATAACATTAAAAAATTGAAGTACATCTTTTACTTAATTCACTTTTGAAACACAACATTTATCATTAAATAATCCAACATAAAGATATTTTATTATTTTTCTTATTTTATTTGCTAGATTTGACATCAAAATTGTGTAAATTTTTTTCGTATATTGTGACAATTCAATGATAATAATTTTATCTCAAATAATACAGTAATACGAACTTTATTGGTATTAAATTATCATTATACATATATCACTAATTATCGATATGAACTATTCAAAGGTAATTTTTGACACTACTAAGATTATAAGAACAATTATTATGACAATAAAAAGTAATTTTTATTACTTAATATAAATAAATGACAAATTTAACATATTGTCTCTAACACTTGTTCTTGTTTTAGTGGATGCTCGTTCTGAAAGGTTCATTTGGTAAATGAATTAAATCTAATCAAAAGATTCTAAGTTCGAATAATGCCACAACCTTTAATAAGGTAGTATACTTTCAGGTGGTAACTTTAGCTTGTAGTAAATATATGTACCATGAGATACACACAAATGAGCAAAGTTAAATTTTTCATTACGTATATTGATCTTATTTTATTCCTCATTCTTTAAAATGTTGATGAGAATATTTACATACATCATCTTTCAATTTTTGGCAAGAAAATTCATATTTTGCTGGAAAAAAATCATGTGCCAAGCACATGACAATAAAATTCAGGAATACTTTTATTTTGACTAAAAAAAATTGTAATTTTGCTCATGTGGCATGCCAAGAGGGTCAATTTGGAGGAAAAATTAGCTTATTTTGCTCATATAGCACACCAAGTGGACCATTTTGAAGGGAATTTTTTTTAATTTTTTTTACCACTTAAATAATTACAAATTTCATAGTCATTAGGTAAGTAATTAATTAAATAAAAATAATAATTATTTTTCTTCTTCCCTTCTCTATCTTTTTAGTCACTCAAAAGTCACACGACTTACTTATAATTATGTAAATAATCAAAGATCAAAAAGATAAAAATAAATAACGAATATTAATTTTCTTCTTCCTTCCTCTATCTTTTTTAATCATTTATATAGTCACATAATTTAAATATTATTAATTAAAGATTAAAAAATAAAATTAATAACTAAAATGCATTTTCTTCTTCCATTCTCTTTTTTATTGATCAAAGATTAAAAAATAAATAAATAATAACATTAATTTTTTATCTTTCTTTCTTTCTCTCCCCCTTTTTTCTTCTAATTTATTTTCTCTTCTTTCCCTTCTGCCCAGATTTCTCACTTTCTTTCTCTTTTTTTTTTTTAAAAAAAAGAAAGAAAATAAAAGGAAAGACGAGAAAAAAGGGAGAGCGAAAAAAATATGACAAAAAGAGAAAAAGCCACTTGACTTGTAAATGAGCAAAATTTGGTCAATTTTCCTCCAAAAACAAAGTATTCCCAATCTTTGAAGTCATGTGCTAGGTACATAACTTTTTACGATGAATTTGATTTTTTTGGCAAAAATTAACTACAATTGTCAAAATAGATGATGTATACAAATTACCACACCTATAATTCAAAAGATGAAAAATAAAATGAGACCATATACAAAACCAAAATTATAATTTTACGCGCACAAACGTCCCTGCTAACCATGAGTCAAATTATGTGTACCAATTAAAATAATAATACCAAGAACAACTACCTCCATATTGAGAAACTCTTACGCACCCACCAAATAAGATTAAAATCAACCAAACAAATCCAAGGATGCAAAAGGGATTGAATTGTAAGAGCTAATCAGGTAGTAGCATCATAATTACTCAATCCAAGTTTGTGCTGTGAGAACAATTATTTGTCACTCAAGGAAATTTGAATTCTAGGAAGGTTTAGTTTTCCTAGTTGAATTCAAAAATTCGATGAATATATTTGATGGATACAATAAATGCAGATGAGTAAAAAGTCCAAAATACCCTTGTTATTTGATGAAAAATGATTTAAAAGTCCAAGATTCACATCTTCTATCGTGGGTCATGTCCGATCAGAGCTTGACCCTACTAATGAACTAGAACGGTAGCCACCTACATATAGTGAACACATTACCTGACTAGGGATGTCTCACATGTCAAAGTCAACATCTACATAAATCCCCTAAGCCCTGTTCATAAGTGATGTATGATTATTATACCTCATTTATTACTCGGACCTCGGACTTCGTGTATATCCTAAACTCTATTCAATTTAGACATTAGAGGGTTTTAGTTGCTACTATCCCAGCAAACCTAATGATTTGTTAGTGTGCAGGTTTTAGCTTCATGATTTTCCTAGCTTCAATTATACCTCCACTGCTTCATGAGACCCAGATCAGAGGCACCGTTTGTGGGAACCTGACACTTTGGATCGTATACAATTATAAAGACAAACGGTAGTTATGACAGATTCTGATGAGCCGGGCCAGAGTGTTGTCAAATCCAAGTTGAGGATTCATGCCTAATGCAATATATGTGCCGCCACTTAGGGGAACTACGGAACGAAGTTGTGAGGATGAAGAGGTTTGATCTGAAACACATGATGATGGATTTGGGTCGGCAGATCATGCAAGAGAAAATGATAATTGTGCATATCCTCCCGGTGCGGCAGTTAGGGAGACCACATCCTCACCTAACCTAAGTTAGTAAATGAACAACCACAGTGTTAGGGTTCGTATGTTCCGAGATGGGTACACAGCGGCAATCTTAAAAAAAATCAACATGCATAATAAAATGAATCATGCAATCATCAGAAGCGATATGATTATTCAATTTGTGTTTCTGATTACTCGCTTTATATTGAAAATATAAATTTTAAGAATTATACCTGAATAAGCACTCTAATTTTAGTAGGATACGAAAATATTTAAATCGTTAGTCTCGAATCTTAAATTCGTTTGAAAGGAATCCAATCATCTTCCCTATATGAGTATCTACACTTCGAGCAAATGATAATTATGTTATTAGATATTATACATAAATCTTAAAGTTTAAATATGTCTCTATGTATTATTGTTGTTGGTATAAAAATTGTCCAATAGTCATAACAAGCAAAATTTTATTTCGATCCAACTATGCACTTAAGTGAATCAAGCAAAGGCATAAAAGACTGTAATTATAGCCAAACAATAAATTGAAAAAGATCATTTCAGATCGAATTCAATTTTAATTGAATTGCTTTTTTTTTTTTAAAATGATCAGTCATTAAAATAAACATGCCAGAGACTGGAATGGACATAGCCTATAGCTGTAAGAACTCCAAAAAAGACTCCAAAACTTTTTAGTTAGATCAATAAGTGGTGTGGCCCTTATCACCAAATCCACTTAAATAATGAAGAGTGAATGTATAATTACACGCATCTGTTGGAGAAATTTAATCCCAAATCAGTTGCAAAAAGAAGCTTTATCTTTCTCCAAGCCCAAGAATGTTTGTCCAAGTATTAATTGAAATAATGGAGCCTAAAGTCATTTCTTAGAAACTGCAGGCCCAAGTGACCGCCTCACATCCGACGGAATTCAGCCTAACCCAACTAAATCACAAGTAAACTATATTTGGATTGTGTACAAAAGAAAATGATCAATTACGAAACAAGTATTGTTCCACTTGTCACGTAATTATTTAGTCTGGACAAATCAAATTTGGTTGAAAATGTTCTACTATGAATTAGATGTTTGTAATGCCTTATGTATAGATGGAATGGAAACAACAAATATCAAATCCTTTAAACAATACAATGGCAAAAGAGTGGTTCAAGTTCACATTACATATCACAAACTTAAGAAAAAAAAAAGTTAAAAGAAAGAAGAATTGGTACTAGCACTCCAAAAGCTCTCAATCATAAGCATATTCTTCACCAAGCCCTCACTTATTCACAAAACACATATTCCTTACATATTTGTAGCACCATCAAACCTGTGGATGCTGATTTTATTTTATTATTTTTTTTCTTTTTATTTCATTCGGATAGATAATAACAAATTAAACATAACTTGGTGAATTGAAGTCCCAACATATTTCTTTTGCAACAGTCCTTTATCCGAAGATATGAGCCTCGATTTCTTTAGTGAATTCGATGAAGAAGTTTAAGAGTGAAAGTGGGTGGGGATTATCGGCATTGAGCAGCTCGTACTCTATGGTCCATGTAATGAAGTCGATGCCACCTTTGGTCTCGACGTGGATGGTTATGAGCATGTTCTTGTACAACTCCAGTAAATCTCCTTCAAGCATCTTATACGTGATTTGCTTCTTCTTCTCGTCTATGTCTTGAAGCGCTTGTTTTGCAGTCTGCTCTTTCCCATCTACATAATGAACAGTTAATCAAATAATTATTAATACACATGTAATTGCTTGTAACTTAGATTATCACATATCCATTCTTCACTAGTTTGAAGTGTGCATGCATTTTTCATGTGTTCAATGCCCTTAAATAGTTTCACTTTCTTATGGGCATACTCACTATTTACTCAAAATACCAAACATTGTATCACGAGCACGCATATTGGAGTTGTTTAACTAATTAAATGGAGTGCGCATTGTGCACTCTTGCATAACACGTGCATGGACACCTTCTAACCGTTGAATGATAACTATATAGTTTCCAGTTAAAAATTTAAATTTTAGATAAGGTGATCATACAATAATTGTTAGTAACACGTTATTCCTTTTAAAAGTTCGAAATTTTAGATAAGGTACTTCTTAGTCATTCAATAACAATTAAGTAGGTAACAGAACCCACGACTTGATCTCAAAAGTGAAAAGTTATAAAAGCTTACCAAGGGTGTACTTCCACTGAATAACCGATCCATTAGTTCCATAGTTCCCTTGATGCAAATCACAACCCTGGATTTTTCCAGGGGTGACATTGGCCAAGTGCTGAGGCTTGTTAGCCATGAGGTGATGAAACACGTCGCCACCGGCCTTGAACGCTACCTGGGCAATAACCTTACATGGTAATCCAGCCATCCTTTGTGAATATGCAACTATTCTTTGAAAATCAAATGCAGATAGTTGATGAAATAGTCTGTGCCATCTAGTCTTTATATAGAAGTTGCAAATCATCGTTTATTAGTTTAATTTCTGAATCTTTCTTGTTTAGTTCACTAAATGATTTGGACAGTGACTGTTTCCACAAATTTATGCCTGTAAATGTCTTGTCATTTTTAGTTTAATCTGTACCTGGGAGGCTTCCTTTCGACATTGGGTTTTGATGAGAAAGACGTTAAGGGAGACATTTTAATGTTGGATTTGAAATATAGGTATATAATTGTCTTCCATAATGTACTATATATTTAATGAAGATAATTATCAATTCTTATGCATTTATTAGTTTTATGTTGTGTTTTTCCACCATGTTCAAAGAATTTCTAGACCCCATTGACCCCATTTATGCTCTGTTTCTATGTTAAATTTAATAAAGGAAAGTGAAATAAAAGAAAACCTTTATCCCTTATAATTTCAATATAATAAGTACTCTAATTTTGAAGAACTTTCAAAATTTGTTTGGATAATGACAAAAAAAATATTTGAACATATTGATTAGCAAATATCTGTCTAACAGTTAAGTTCATACAAAATTAGTTTTTCTCAAAATTCTTTGAACGTCACAAGTTGCAATATTGACTGTTAAGCCATAACAAGAGAATGCTAATTAAAAAAAAAAAAGATTTTAAAGTTAAACTAATTTCTTACTCCATGCATGTACTCTTGAAATCGCCACCTCAAAAGAAGCTTTTATTCCATCTTATATGGTGATTGATTTGATGATATAAGAAGGAACATTTTAGAAAGCAAATCCAAGAATTAGTCGAGTGATTTTTCTCTCGTTCTAAATAAGTATTTCATTAGTTTTTATACTCGTACAGTAACATATGTTGACTTCCAACTTTTGCTTCAGTAATCTTAAGTATGTTGATTAACATTATAAAATTTAAATACATGTGAAAATGAAATAATTAATTATGAAACTAAACATTATTTTGATGATATGTAGATTTCGAAACAATAGCATTAACTTTTGTAGTTATTCTTGTGTGCTTGTTAGAATTAGTTTGGCCTTTATACGCACCGTATAAATTTCTTACATATTGTTCAATTATTTGGAATCTTAAGTAGGAGTCTGCATCTGGTAATGCGCCAGTATTATTGATAAAATAATGGAGTATAAAATTATAATGGAGAAATATGAGTATAACACTAACACAAGTGAAAATGACACTAATAATATACCACTCTTATAGCATAAATTTGTATTTGTCCACATAAATTTATTAATTATAGCTGCCTATGTTTTTATAAGTAAAAGACAAGAAATTACCCTTCCAACTACTAGCTTGCTTGAATGGTTTCAGATTTTAAAGATACACCAGTTCATGCAAAATTTTGTTTCGGAAAGGCCAACTCACTCAATCCCTTATTTTAATGTTGTAAATCACACGCCCCTTGATAATTGTACTCTCAATATGAGTTCATCATATTTGGTTCCATAATTTTGGATTTTGTCGGGATTTGGATTTTCGAAATCTTCTAAAGATTATATGGGTGGCAGAAAAAATAATTATTTGATACAAAATCTGAATAGGCTGATGATGTAGTATTCACTCTCATAGGTAGCTAGATCCATGGAAATTGACTCACGAGGAATTAACTCTTCTTCAGAAAGTTGCTTGGACGTTGGTTCCTGTTAATGATACGAAAATACGATAGGGGCGCTGTATTATTCCAGTGAAAATTTTTCAATACTTAATTCAGTAATCGAAAAACAATAATAAATTCACAAAACAGTAATATGTAAGTGAATTAAAACATACATTTGACATAAAAATGAATAGGAGTACTTATGCCTATGGAACTTGGACCCATTAGGTTGGGGCTTTCTGCTTATTGAGTTCAAGTTGATATTTTGGGCTTAAGTTAAAATATGCCCATCATACAACCTTCAAATCCCAGGTAGGCTATAAGATCAGTAGGCTGGTTGGGAGTTGAGTAATAGATTGGGTAGGCCTAGTGGAACTGCTTATCTTTAGCTCAACCTTTAATCCAGGTGTCTTAGCTTGAGAGAATGGACTGCCAAGACAGACGTAGGGAAAGATGTTGTCAACGAGCCACTTCTTTAAAGTACCTGTCTCAACTTCCACTTGTTGCCAAGCCATCGCAACCCTTCCTTAGTTACTGTTTAAACTGGGTAGTTGAGGCTTTGCCTCAACTCTGGGATAGATTGGGCAACCGAGGCTTTGCCTTAGCTGAAGGTTGAGTGGGTTTTGCCTTGGTCACAACTAAGTTGGGCGGCCGAGGTAAAGCCTAAGTTATGTGGTGGTGTGGGTAGCCAAGGCTCCTTAGGTTAGGCCAGGGCTATGCCTCAACCGAGGGTTGAGTTGGTTCTGCTATGGTCATGGGTCGAGTTGAACGATCGAGTGTTGCTTAGACGTGTGGAAACATGGGCGACCAAGGTAAAGCCTTAGCTGTATGGTGGCATGGCGGTCGAGGCTCCATGGGTTAGGTGGCCAGTGCCTAGGCCTATACTTAAGAGTGGCAAATAAGTTTTGGCTGCTACTACTTTCTTTAGTAGTCACATATTGCTAAGTTTTTCCATGTCAAAGCGAGCAACAAGTGTTGTAGAGAGGACATATGTTTTTCGAAATGTATCTGTAGAGAATGGAGCCGCACCTCCCTAAGGCGCTACTACTTAGAAAGCTCTAATGTTTCTAGCTAGGACTTAGCCGTTTAAGACTATTGTTTATCTCCAGCATTCTAATGCGGTTCATGCGTTTATTATTTCTAGGCCAGTGTTAGCCAGTTTTTTTTAATTTGCATTTTGTAGTAGATAGTTGTTAATGTTTATAAGAGTCTTTGCTTGTTGTATGCTATCATGCTATCTTAGATTGTTGTTTCACACTTATGTTTTTGTTTGTTGAATTTCTATTTCGATGCATGTTTTTCTTTTCTCGTTGGGGATCGTTTGAGTCACCAGGGACTATGTGAGATAGCCTCTTACATGTTTATATATCACCACGAACTGTATTAGGTTGATTCTTATAGGATAACATCTATGATTTTTATAAGCCTCTTTCACTTTTTGTAGGTACGCTTTTAGACGTTTTATGATGAGTCGAACTTTTTAAAGTAATTGTTGAAATGTCTTACCACGAGTTCCATTAGACTTCTTACAGGTAAGTGTTGTTACGTCTTACCACGAATCTCTTTAGACTTCTTATAGGTAAGTGTTGTATCACTTATCATGAGTCTTTAGGCTTCTTACAAGTAGATGTTTCAATGTGGTATTATGAGTGTGTTAGACACTTCTTACTGGCAGACTTTTTGATCCTTAAAGTGCAGGAATAACAAGTCTAGATGATATTATGTTTATTTTCTTAGGCGTGTTGTAAGAGGACCACACTTGTAAAGCTCCACATCAATTTTCACCAATCAAGCTGCTTTTGCCATCTGGCTCTTCATCTTTTTTAGGGATTTGGATACGATTTACGGCTCGCACTAACAATTCTTAGGTAAGGTTTTTTGGTTTTGCGCCAATTCGGTTACTTTTAGCAGTAAAAAATTTATCCAATTATAAATTTCTACATTGGCTGCAATAGAATTGTCAGCGAAGTGTTGCAGTTGTTTACTCCATGCACTAATGGCCTTGCTTGACGTGTTAGGCTAAAAAATCTTTACTTCGGTGCCTTCCAAGTATTACTCTTGTCATAACGCCTTTTTTGCTGTCATCATGCTCTTTAAATGATTTCTAAAATACTTGTCTATTTGTCTCATTCGAGGTAGAGACTATTGGTCTAGGTGTGGAGGAGCTTGAGGCCTCCAATTGAGGCATTAGGCAATTTGAGGCAAGAAGCTGGCGAGGTCACTAGTCTAGGCACTATACTGGTTGATGCACATTGGTTAAAGCATTAGGCCAGTCAAGGCACTCCGATCGATAGTCGAGGAACAAAAATTACTTTAATCATCTTTTCTCTTAGTTGTGCCAATTGGCACATATTTTTACTTATGTTTCCACTCTATGTTGGCATACTCTTGGGGACAAATCTTCTGCTTCCTCGAAATGTCGAGTGGTGATGTCCTTGTGGATGATCAGGTTGGAAAAGTTTTGCTTATAAATTTTTTCTTCTTGGATCTCATACCCACGAGGCTTTCTTGTCACCGCTTGACTCTTTTAGAAGCTAGGGAGGTTTCTTGAATTGATGACACTTAATGCATTCTTTGCCACTTGTAAGAAGGTTGTTTATAGGTAATGTGTTAATTGTTGCTTCGAAGAAGTGTGCTTTGAAAATAAACTATTATTGCAATATTAGTGTGTGCCTCAACGAGAGACCTTTGCCACCGTGTTGGAGTAGTATGCTTCAGAGAGGGTGCTTGTCACGTGAATGAGGAGTACGTGGGTGAGCCCTTATTGCCACATCGATGAGGAGCGTTGTTATAGGAGACTCTCTCTTGCAGGAAGTACACTTAGGTAGATGCCACTATTGTACCCTTTTCTACTTAGGTCCACCTCCCGTTGGTTATTTCTGCTTTGTTTTGTTCTTTGAGATCGATTAGCCCCCCCTATTGTTTGCTCTGAGATTAACTCTCGGCCTCGTAATGTGATTGAATCTTTGTTCAGGCTAAGGCATCCATTATGATAGCTATGGTGAGTACCAATGTTACCTTCTTACTCTTGAGTTGCTTGAGTCCCGTATTTTGTATGGTACAGCTAGTTTGTAGATGGGGCACTACTCTTATCTACCCTCTTCTGCTAGGGTTGCATTTGTATACAATTAAGAAACTTGGTGATTTTTTTCCAGGTCCTCATCTGGTGACAAGTTCATCAACAAAAATAGGAGAAAAAGTCTTTCCAGCACACCTCATTCTAGTAGGAGGGGTCAAAGCCTTGACAACATCTGTCTCCGTACTTTAGGACTAGAACAATAATGGTTTACCTCTCTGGTGTATGCAACCAGTTGCTGATAGAAGGTTTGTCTTTTCCATAATGGCTTTGTGGGGATAGATCCGTTGCCCTTTGACGATATCTTCAAGTCAAGTTCAGTCTTTGCTTAATAATTTGCAGCTCCTCCGCTGTCTTTCTTGCTCACTTCTTGTACTTTTCTCTTTTTGTCTCTCACTACTTTCTCCAGAAGCACATCTACTCCAAAGTGTAAGAATGCAGAGCCTTTATTTTGCCTCAATCAAAGCTTGACTAATGGGGGTTATGCGATGACACCTTTGTCTTCCTAGCTTATCTTAGTGTGTTGGCGTAGCATTGTTGTGACATCTGTTGGCCTCCAAATGTAAGACCAAATGTGATCTCTTCTCACCACTCCTATAGATAGTATATATGCTAAGCTAGAAATCTATTTTGTGGGTGCATTTCTTCCATTGCATGGAGGGAGTTTCTACTAGCTGGGCTCTTAGGGTGACTCCTATCATTGTTATTATGAGGTTTCTCTTATGGCCCTCGGTTGAGTGTTCTTGTCTTAGTTGTCTTTCAATCTCTTAGGGGTTTGGATTACCCTTTGTTGTTTTGACACCACCAGGATATCTGCCACTGGAGCGTTCACTGGTATATATTGAGAATATCTAGAAGGGGCTTAGCGTCGCTCCCTCTATCATTTTCTTTTTCTCCAACTTTTATATGGGTCATCACTTCTATGTGGATGTTAACCAAATTGGTAGTGGAGAATGGTTCGCTTTGGTGGTACTGGTACTCATCTCGATGCTCGGGTGTTCCTCATGGAATTATAAGTAGGTCATCTGGGTCTTCTCCTTCTTATTGACTTATTGTGCATGTCATCCTCTAGAAGAGACACTTTGTTGGTTACTTCTTTTTGAGTTACGAAGTCTCTTCTTCTATGCTTCTCTCTTTATGGCAGAAGGGATGAATCCCAACTCTGTTAAGGAGACACAAGAGATATCTTCTTGGTGATTTTCCATATAATGGACTGCAATTTTTGGTGCTACTCTTGCTGAGGTTCCTCCAACAAGTCAAGTTGGGCTTATGGTGTAATTTGCAATAATGTCGTTCCACCTTGTGGTCCTTTAGTTGGAGCTCTTTGCTCCTGGGGCACAGGATCTTGTTGGGGTAGAAACTTTAAGGGCCTTAGCGGTAAAGGCTCCAAAGGCAGCGGAGGCAAACATTGTTGAGGCCTTTAAGGCAAAAGCTTCTGGGGTAGCTGGGGCAGAAACTCTTGGGGCTATTGATGTGAGCGCTTCTAGTGGAGATGTTAAGGCTATTGCTCTTGAGACTGCTGAAGTGGAGGCATTTGAGATTAGAGGAGTTGAAGCACAAGAAATGACCAATCCTCTATATTTTTGTTGGTTGCTCTCTCTTGATAGACACCTTTAGCACTGGTTTCTTTGATTCTATCTAGTTTGTATTCTCAAAGTCGAGGTAGGATTTCCTACAAACGGCGATGATGGACATTTAAAAGTTTACAATTAATTAGGATTAATATAATTGTTTTCACTTTGAAATTATCATTAGAATTCCTAATTAAAGAATTTTGGTATTTCAGGAATAAAATGGAAAATCAACACAAAAAAATGAGATTAAAAAGTTATCTTTTTTTGTGTAGGTTTTAGAAAAACTAGCATAATATTTGATTCTGAAATAATTTTGGGTTAATTCTTAAGGCTATAGATTGATAAGTCATTCATTCATCTACTAGTTCATGTAGACTTTGGATCTCATACTAAATGTGTAAAAATCAAAGAAGTTGAATTACAAGTGTTTGTACAAAATGGATAACAAAAAATTCGAATCAGAGTTAAGTCCAGTCCTTATCTGTTTTACCAATTGAGTCATATCTCTAAACTAAAATTGATTTTAAGCTGAAATTTAGATATGTTATACATAAGAGGTAGATAAACAAGTTTTCTAAGACAATATGGTGAGAAAATATGTAAAAATAATCAATAAATAAGATGCAATGCGCTGCTGATGTTGAAGGATAACTCTTAACTATGATCCCGTAATTTGACCATATCTTCCTCATCCTATATCCAAATTTGACAAATGACATATAAAAATATATTTACAAATAAAGATCAACAACTTTTATTCTATACCCATTATTAGAATCCAACTGTATCTAGTCTGAAAATTCAATTCAATCGGGTAGGTGAAAATTTAGAAGATTTGGTATAACAACTTATCAACTCTTAACAACTAGCATACCACTTGATTATTTAACTCCTCTACTCTATGTTTGGTCTCTAGTATACTCCAAGTATTATAAATAGGCCATGTATTAGGCTTTTAGAAGGAGTAGAAGGGAAAAGAAAGTTTTATTGTTGTCTTTCTTTAGGCTAAGTTTTTAGTAGTAATGTAAGTTTTCTAGTAGTCATAGAAATATATTCTCTAGTTTCTCTTCTATTTTTAGTCTGTTCTACTTTCATTATGTTTTTTTGAATTGTATTTAGTTGAGGAGAAAGGGTGAACCTTTTGATGGATGAAGAATAATGGTTATAAAGGTAGAAAATATTTAAGTATATTGTATTATTATTTTAATTTCTGATCTAAACCTTACTTATTTTGTGATGATTCTTTATTTATGTATCACTAAAAACATAACAAATATTTGTGTTCATTTAGTTAGACATTTGGTTTTACTACACAACCGCTAATGTGAAACCTTGATTTGTTATAGATAAAGGTATGTATAACTTGATCCCATAAACAAGTATTGGTGTTAAGAGATAATTTTTAAATAGTAACATAATATCATGATTACCTTAATGCATGAGTTATTTGATAACATCTTCCCATTGAAACCTTCATTATGTATGGATTCTAATTGTGGTAATGAAAAAAGGTAAAAAGAATAAATAATCATTTATCTATCCAAAACTCAAGAGCTGATCTCTAATTCTCAATACTTTTATTACTTTGATTTTTTAGTTATAGCATAATTTTTTTTTTAAATCTAAACCACATTTAGCCCATTTTTTAATAAATAAAAACTTGAAAACTTTAAACAATTTCCCTATGGATCGACCTCGGACTCACCAAAAATTTATTACTTGACATAACCTACACTTTGGTTTGCAACTTTAAAACTATAGGAAATTTTTGGTGTCGTTGCCAGGGAAGGGCAATGTAAGTATTTAGGTTTGTAAATATTTTTCCTTTGTAAGTACTGTGTATTTGTTTTCTTTATAATTATATGTTCATTTGGTATCGTAATCATAATTCACGTCGTTCAATTAGAAATAATTCTGAAACTTTGTTTGATAATTTGTTTGAGTCACTTTCACACACTTCCACCATAACTGAAAATGAAAGTATACAGGATAAAATGAGAATCAACAGGTGTGTATCATACATTATTACTTGCAACATTCTCAAAATTCTTCTCTTCTTACTTCATTTTTCCTCACAATGCAAATAATTTTTGATTCAAGCCAGACATGATTCCTTTACTTCCTAATTTTCTTAGTTTAGACTCTGAAAACCCTCAGTTGCATTTGAAAGAATTTGATGAATTATATGCCACTTTTGAAGATCAAACGTATACAAATGACATTGTTAAGCTCAAATTATTCCTTTCTCTTTAAAAGATAAAGCAAAAACTTGGCTTAACTCTTTAAAACCTAGGTTAGTTGGCACTTGGAAAGAAATGCAAACTGAATTTTTGAAAAAATTCTTTTCAAGTCATAAAATTAATGCTTTGAAAAGATAAATCCAAAATTTTTCTTAAAATTTTAATGAAGCTTTCTATCAATGTTATGAAAGAATTAAAAATTTATTGAATTCATACTTATATCATTATTTTAAAAAATGGTACTTAATTAGTTTCTTTTAAGAAAATTTAACTCCTGAAATAAAATAATTTGTTGAAACAATGTGTAAATGTGAGTTTTTTGATAAAGAACCTGATGAAACCCTAGAATATCTAGACCATTTGGTAGAAAACTCTTAATCATGGCATAGTGTTAATTCTTCGAAAGGTTCTATTAGATCTAATCTTGTTAATAATAATAAAAAAAAATATTACCTTAGTCAAGAAGATGATTTATATGCTAGGATTGCTAGTTTAACAAAAAAAGTTGAGGCCATAAAACTTAAAATAAATAAAATTAGAATTGTGGAAGATGAAAAAGTTTGTTGCATTTGTGAACTTGTGGGACACTCCATCAATGAATGCCCAAATATTCCAACACAAGCAAATATCATGAATACATTCAAAAAATCTTTTCATTCTCCATGTTCTAAAATTTATAATCCATAATGGAGAAATTATCTCAATTTTAGTTGGCGAGATGAGAACCATGTCTAACCGCTGCTATTACAGAAGCCACCAAAATTTTTTTCTTATCCAACTTCACATACAAAATCTCTTGAGGAAACTTTGTAAGAATTTATGTATGGACAAATAAATATCAATAACTAGACTTCACAATCCATCAATGAGATCAAAAGTACACTTTTAACACTAACAACTTCTTTGCGTACTCATGAAAAAGGTAAATTTCTTGCTCTACCTCGACCTAATCCACTCAGTGTTATGTTTCTTCTTCAAGTAAAAATTCAATCAAGAGGACTAATTCAATCACAATTCTTCAGAATAGAAAAGTTATTGAAAAGACTATTTATTTTAAGGAAAAAGTTTCTAATACACCTTCAGAAATGAAGAATATAAATAGTTTTGACGATGAAAGTAAGTTTAATGAAGGTGAGTTTAAAAATGATAAAAAAGAAAAATACTAACATTCAGTTCCTTTTCCTCAAAGATTGCAACCAACTCAGAAATTGAACTCAAATTCTAAACTCTTTGAACTTTTTAAATAAGTCAAGATTAATATTTCATTATTAGATGCAATCAAACAAGTTCCTTCTTATGCTAAATTTATAAAAACTTAAGTACAATAAAAGAAAACATCATATAAAATGAAAACATTTTTAATTGAAAATGTTAGTTCATTCATTCAACAATTCACTCCACCCAAGCACAAATATCTAAATTGTCCAACGATTTCATGTACCATTGGAAACACTAGAATAAAATGTTCTTTGCTTGATCTTGGTGCTAGGTAAATCTTTTACCTTTCTCAGTTTATGAATAGTTAAGTTTGGGAGAACTTAAAATAATTTTTGTTGTACTCCAAAGGGAGTAGTAGAAGATGTATTGGTACAAATTGATATGTTTTACATTCTCGTTGATTTCATTATTTTGGATACACAACCTGTTGTATATACACATACACAAATTACTATCATTTAGATCATTCTTTTCTTGCAACTTCAAATGCTTTGATTAATTGTATGAATGGTATGTTGAAGTTATTTTTTGAAAATATGATTTTGGAACTACATGTGTTTCATGTTTGTAAGAAACCTGCAGAAAATGTCGAAGTACATGAAGTAGATTGAATCGAGGAACTTGTTCATTTTACTACCGCTAATTCTTCAGATCCTTTGAAGACTTGTTTTGAAAGTTAAAGTATTTGTAAAAAAGGCGCACTCTAATACTCTCTCTAAATTTTCACATATACAAGAAAAATATTTTTTGAAGCCAAGGTTTGAAGAACTTTCATCATCAACAGTACAATTTGTTTCATTTAATATTAAAGCTCCCGTGATTAATTTGAAACCTTTCATTTGATTTGAAATATTCTTTCTTGGGTGAGAATGATACTTTTTGAATAATAATTTCTTCCAAATTTGATGCATTATAAGAAGGTAAGTTGATCGAAACTCTGAAAATGCATAAGAATGCTTTAAAATGGACCATTGTTGACATTAAAGGTATTAATCCTTTAATTTGCATACATAACATCTATCTAAAGGAAAATGCTAAACCTTCTAAAGAAATGCAACGAAGTCTAAATCCTAATATAAAAAAAGTAGTGAAAAATGAAATTATTAAACTCTTAGATAATGGAATTATTTATCTTATTTTTGATAGCAAATGGGTAAGCCCTACTCAAGTTGTACTTAAGAAATCTAGAGTTACTGTAGTCAATAATGAGAATAATGAATTAATTCCAACAAAGACTGTTACTGGTTGGCGAATGTCTATTGAACATAGGAAACTCAATTTAGTTACTAGAAAAGATTATTTTCCATTACCTTTCATGGATCAAATCTTAGAAAGAGTCGTGGTACATGAATTTTACTGCTTTTTAGATGGATATTTTAGGTATAATTAAATTACAATTACACTTGAAGATCAGGAGAAAACAACTTTTATATGTCATTTTGGTACTTTTGCATATTGAAAGATGCCTTTTGGATTATGTAATGCAGCAACTACATTTCAACAATTTATGTTTAGTATTTTTAGTAACATGGTTGAACATTTTCTTGAAATCTTCATGGATGGTTTTTCTATTTTTGATAATTCATTTGACGATTGCTTGTCTAATTTGAAAAGGCATTGATTAGGTGTGAAGAAAATAATCTTGTACTAAATTAGGAGAAATGACATTTCATGGTAACAACTGATATTGTTCTTGAACACATTATTTCGTTAAATGGTATTGAAGTAGACAAATCTAAAATTAAGTTAATTACCAATTTGCCAATATCAAAGTTTGTGAAGGAGGTAAGATCATTTTTAGGACATGCTGGTTTTTATAGAAGATTTATCAAATATTTTAGTATAATATCTAATCTTTTGTGTAATCTTCTAAAAAAAACACTATATTTGGATGAACTAAAAATTGTGAAAACACTTTTGTTAAGCATAAAAACATGCTTACGTCTGCTCTAATCATGCAACCTCCAAATTGGACTTTACCTTTTGAAATAATGTGTGATGCCAGTCACTACGTTGTTGGAGCTGTATTAGGACAAAGAAAAGATAAAAAACCATATGTTATTTACTATGCAAGTAAAACTTTAAATAGTGCTCAATTAAATTATTCAACAACTGAAAAATAATTACTTCTTGTAGTTTTTGTATTGAACAAATTTAGATCTTATCTTATTGGCTCATCAATTATTGTTTTCAGTGATCATGGAGCTTTGAAATATCTTTTGTTAAAAAAAGATGTTAAACCTAGATTGATTAGGTGGATTCTCTTACTAAAGAAAATCAATATTACAATTCGAGATAAGAAAGGAGTAGATAATGTAGTGGTTGATCATTTGTCAAGTCTTGTTTGATGACTCATTTCAAACTACACCCATTAATGATACTTTTTCTTATGAACAACTATTTAATGTTTCTATTTTACCTTGGTTTGATAACATTTTTAATTTTCTTATGATAGAAAATATGTCATCGCATTGGAATTCCCAAGTCAAAAATAAGTTTTTAACTAGGTGAAAAACTTTTATTAGGATGGTCCATACCTATTCAAATATTTTTCTGATCAAATCTTTAGAAATGCGTGCCTAAGAATGAGATAGGTAATATTGTTAAATTTTGTCATTCATAAGCATGTTGTGCTCTTTTTTCGGCAAAGAAAATCGCTGCAAAGATCTTGCAATGTAGATTTTATTGGCCAACTCTTTTCAAAAACACTTACACTTTCTGCAAAAGTTGTGAAAATTGTCTAAAATTAGGATCTATTTCAAAACTAAACATGATGCCCCAACACCCGATTTTAGTAATTGAAATCTTTGACTGTTGGGGTATTGACTTTATGGGGCCATTTCTATTATCATTTGATTTTATTTACATATTGGTCATCATAGATTATGTCTCAAAATGGATCGAGGCAATTCCCTATCGAAACAATGATCATAAAATAGTGATAAATTTTTTGAAAGAAAATATTTTAAGTCAATTTGAAATTTATTGATCCATTATCAGTGATGAAGGAAAATATTTTTGTAACAAAGTTTTTTGGAACTTTAATAAGGAAATATAGAATCATGCATAAATTTGCAACACCTTATCACCCTCAGACAAATGGACAACTTAAACTTGCAAATAGGGAGATAAAATAAATTTTATAAAATACAGTTAACCCAAATTGTAAAGATTGATTTCTTAAACTTATCGATACACTTTAGACATATAGAACTAGTTTCAAAAACATCATTAGGCATGTCGCCTTATAGGATAGTTTATGAAAAACCTTGTCATTTACCTATTAAACTTAAATATAAAGCTTATTAAGAAAAATATTTAACTTCAACCTTGATGAAACTTTAAAATTGCGTAAATTGCAAATCAATGAACTTCAAATATTGAGAAATGATGCATATGAAAATTCTAAAATTCATAAAGTAAGAATTAAAGAATTTCATGATAATAAAATTTTAAGAAAAATATTTGAGGTTGGTCAAAAGATTTTGTTTTATAATTTTCGATTGCATTTGTTTCTTGAAAAATTGAGATCAAGGTGAAGTGGTCATTTTATTGTAAAAGAGGTATTTTCTTATGGGGTGATTGACATTGAAATTCCTAGAAATAGTAATGTATTCAAAGTAAATGGACAAAGACTCAAAATGTTTATAGAAAATCAATGTTCACAAGATGATTTTTTTTTTCTTTCTAACTCTTTTTATAATTAATGTGTGTATATATACTTATTTTCTTTGACTTTATTATTTTGTAGGCTTTCTTTCTTTTGTTTTTTTTTTCTTTTCCCAATTACGTGGCACATAATTGTACTCCGTGGCTATTAAAGTTGAACTTATCAGTTTTTCAAATAACTAAAGTCTTTATACAAAATTTCTCTCTTTTTTCATTCTCTTTTCTTGTTCTTTTCAAAATGGATGACATTCATCTAAACCTTAAGAAATGATTTTCTTTTCTTCCTAAAAATGTAATTTTAAAAATTTATAAAATCAGGATTGAAATATTAAGGATGCTTATGCACAAGTAAATATCAAGGGACATACGATGGATAATTGAAACAAATGTAAGAGTAGTAGGTGAGTTTTCATATGAGTTTTCAAACTTGAGTACTAGATATATGCATAGTTTTAGGAAAAGCACATATTCAGAAAAACAAAGGGCGAAAAAATGCAAGTTTATCACAAATGTACTCGATGGACTTGCAACACAAAGTGTCTTTTTTTAGGAATGGTTTGTAAGAATCGAAAAGATAAATTTAATTTATTATGGAGAGACTGAGTAAAAAGTCTTTAGATGACATTATATTGACACAATTCTTGATTTATTCTCAACCCGTGAGATTCATCCTTAATAGTTTCATCTAGTAGTATGTTTTGTATTGTTTTAACTTTATTTTATTAATAAACTTGATTTCAGGTGATATCTTTTAAACTCTACTTTTTTATTTATTTTTGACATTTAGGACAATGTCTCAATTAGATTGCGGGAGGGGATAATTGATATCATGTCTTGTGTGTTTAATGTGTATTTTTCTAATTTTTTTTTAAAAATAAAACGTGTTTTCTTTTGGGTCTATTAAAATCATGAGTAAGGTTGGCCACAGTAAAGGATAATCTTTTGACACTCTTAAGACGCACCTCCATCTTTTTTTTTTTTTTTTTACATAACATGACACTTTTGTAAAGTTTTTAACTAAAATTTTATGAATTGTCAAAATATAATTGCAATCCTATTTTTGTTAGAGTCCAAATATACTATCTTGAAAAAAATAGTCTTGTGCACATCCTAAGCCTCGTGGAAAGATTGATCATATAGAACTGAAAATTCTGACTATGTTAAAGTGTTTAATTTTTAATATTCACACATCTTTTGTGAAAAAGTGAAAAGTCTGAGAAAACAAGCATTCTTTACTTTAACTGATCATTTGAATTAGTTTCATTGAAATTTAAAATACTTAATTATATCTACCTTGCATGTGGAGACATGAATTGAGTAAACCTGTGTAGTTATCTATTTCTATTGAAATATTTTGCTTTGTAGCTAGTGATGTGAGTATAATTATAAATCCTTCTTTTGATCTTCTGTTATCATGCGAGTCATGTTGTATAATAATAGCAATAATAATAATAATAAAACAAAAAAAAAAATAACAAAAAAAAAAGATTCACCATTTCGTTTTCAGGTTAACCAATAAAATTTCGAGGCATATTTTGGTAAGACACACCATGTATTTCAGATTTTGTGACTACCTATCTTATGCTCAATTTTATTTTGAATGTTTGTCCTAAATCATTTAAGTCATTTCCCTAAATATTTTAACTGTTTTCCAACTCCATGAGTGAACACCTTACCAACTTAAATGGCAAACACTTACCTGTGAGTATATGGAGTTGAGACTTTTTCATAATTAATTTTAAAGTTATATGTATCTTAGTCTATGAAATAAAAGGTTGGCTTAATGCACATACAGACAACATCTTTTGAAAATTCTAAAAATATAATCTCGATAGCATCTGTGATCTCTGACAAATGATAATTTTATGAATGTTCCTTTTTATTTGTATTGTATTTCATTAAATTATAATTATTAGGGACTAGTAATAAGTTGGTTGGGGTGTGATGAACATTTAAAAGTGTACAATTAATTAGAATTTATATAATTATTTTTATTTTAAAATTGTCAATAGAACTCCCAATTAAAGTATTTTTGTGTTTTAGGAATAAAATGGAAAATTAACATAAAAAAATGAGATTATAAAGTGTTATCTTTTTTTTTTATATATAGATTTTAGAGAAACTGACGTAACTTTTGATTACGAAATAGTTTTAGATTAATTCTTGAGACTATAGATTGATAAGTTATTCATTTACAAGTTCATATAGATCTTGGATTTTATACTAAATGTATAAGGATAAAAAAAATTAGATTACAAGAACGTGTACTGAATAGATCACCAAAATTTTAGATCAAAATTAAGCCCAATCCTCACTTATTTTACCAATTGGGTCATATTTTTTAAACTGAAGTTTATCTTGGGCTAAAACTTGGATAGGTTATACATATTAGGTATATAAATAAGTTTGTTGAAGATAAGATGGCGAAACAATATATCAAAATGATCAATAAACATGTTGCAATGCACTATTGATGTTAAATGATGGCTCTTGAACATGATCCCATAATTTGATCATATATCTTTCATTCTATATCCAAATTTGACAAATGATATATGCAAATATATCCATAAAGAAAGATCTATAATTTTTATTATTTACCCATTATCAGAATCTGGCTGTATCCAGTCTGAAAATTTAATTCAATTAGATAGGCAAAAATTTAAAGGATTTGGTGTAACAAACTTATCAATTCTTGACAACTAGCATACCACTTGATTGTTTAACTCCTCCATTATATATGTTTGGT
Source organism: Paulownia fortunei (assembly GCA_019321725.1). Taxonomy (NCBI): domain Eukaryota; kingdom Viridiplantae; phylum Streptophyta; class Magnoliopsida; order Lamiales; family Paulowniaceae; genus Paulownia; species Paulownia fortunei. Next base: position 18,093,480 of record CM033107.1, on the reverse strand, counting down.
TTCTAGCATACTTCAAGCACTATAAATAGGCAATGTATTAAGGTTGAAAGAAGGTGGTAGAGGGAAAAATAAAGTTTTATTGTTATCTTTTTTAGGCTAAATTTTCTAATAGTAATAAGTTTTTTATTGGTAATAGAAATTTATTCTCTAATTTTTCTTCTATTTTTAGTCTTTTCTACTTTCATTATGTCTTTTTAAATTTTATTTAGTTGAAGAGGAAGGGTGAGGCCCTTGATGGAGGAAAAGGAACGGTTATAAAGGTAAAAAATATTTAAGTGTATTGTATTATTGTTTTAATTTTTTATCTAAACCTACTTATTATGGTAATTCTTGATTTATGTGTCATTAATAATATAACAAATGTTTGGTTTTACTAGATCAATCGCTAATGTAAGACCTTGATTTATTATAGATAAAAGTGTGCATAAATATTTTAATTCAAGTGTGTTTTACTACCTCTTTCATTATTTATGGATTCCAATAGTGATAATTAAAAGAAGTAAAAAAAATAAAATAATCGTTCCTCTATCCAAAACTCAAGAGCGGATCCTTAATATTTGGTACTTTTATTACTTTGATTTTTTAGTTATAACACAAATTTTTCTTTATAATCTAAAACACATTCAGCCCATTTTTTAAAAAATATAAACCTGAAAATTTTAAGCAACTTCCTTGTGGATCGATCTCAAACTCCCAATAAATTTATTACTTGACACAACCTGCACTTGGGTTTGTCATCTTAAAATTGTAGCATGCATCAAAATAATGCAGTATGCACTCCAATATGTAGTTGTATTAGCAAGAGTTAGCTCCTCATGAATTAACTCATCTCCAGAAAGCTGTTTAGATATTGAGTTTTTGCCTGCGATACGAACAGATAATAAGCGCGACGGGGTTGTTTTGATAAGAATTCTCTGATGCTTAAATGAGTAATTATCCAAGAAATAATAATAAATTTATAAAAAAGCAATATGCAAGTGAGTTAAAGCATACATTTGAAATAAAATAGAGGGGTATCCGCTACCTATGAGACTTGGGCTGTTAGATTAGGTCTTTTTGCTTATGGGGCTCAAGTTGATATTTTGGGCTCAAACTAAAATTTGCCTTTCTATTGTAAAAGTGTTTTAAGAACTTCAACTCAAAATGGGTCTCACCAAGTCTGAACTAATCATACGACGAATAAATTATATTTATCATATAATTAATGTAATCTAAAAATAAAAAATAAAAACTTATAACATAATAAGTATAATAATACTTATCATCATATTAATTAGGTTGATCAAATTAGTTTTGAATAAGAATTTATTTTCTGAAAATGCAATAAATGTGTTATAAATGACTTGTCGTTTCAAATAATTAATGAGCATATTGTACTAGAGATCCCATGCTCTCAAACACTTGCTTAAAATCTTCTCTATTTCATATAAAGAAAAGTACTGTCCTTAACAAAAGTTTTTGGAACTGCCTTGCTAACAAATTTATCACCATATATATCTTGATATTTTCAGTTTCAAATTATAACATGATTTGTTTGCAGCTTTCGTTGAGCCAACGAACTCGGAATCTATTCATAAGTACGTGGTCTATATCTAGTTACCACTCAGCTTGGATCTAATTCTTGGATTTTCTTTTGATTTTGATGTTTAGTACTGATAGTGGCACCATTGAACTCATTTTCATTAATTGGATTTTTAATGAAATGTTTAGAGCATAAGGGCATAATAGTATACTCAGTGTTCGTATTGCCAAAATTTAAGTTGTTTATTCACCAAGTATTAGCACAAATAGTATTTTAATTTTGGTTATTTAAGTTAAGTTTATGGTGATAATAAAATACAATAGATTACTGCAAAATCCCACATTAAAATTGTGGAAAAGTATCAGCAATGAGTAAAATGTAAGCGTGCCTGCATGGAATGAGAAAGGGCGGGTACAAAAAATATTCGTATAATTAAGGAGGTAGGAAATAAAGAGAAAATATGAGATAAATTGAATAATTTTCAAGGATTATATCATAAAATATCATTTTACTCAATGTAACATCATGTACTTGATTAGAGAATTTGGACGGAGCTGATGACTAGTAAACAAACCCCCGATATGGTGGGTATCCTTTGCCAGAACAAAATTTATTGTCATTTACGAGGTAAATTGGTGACTTCCCAAGAACACTAAAAGCTTTATCAAGCTTTCATTTGCATTTTTTTTGTACATCTACATCTTATTTTATCTGTAACTATTTGGCCCCTATCTTCTCTTTTTTTGTTTCACCATAACCCATTATTTAAATATGTATTTCGAAATCGGTTGTTGATTTACGAAATGGTGACAAGTACGCCTTCTAATTGTCGTTGTAAAAAAAAATAAAAATCAAAATAAATTTGTGTATAGATAATAAAAGGAGAAAAATATTGGGGTTACTTCACACACTTTTTTCTCTCTCTTCATCATGTTTACAATGCTGAAGAATTTTTTATATGATTTTTTTAAGACCAAAAGTAAAAAAGAAAAAGCCATGATTTTCACCGATTCACTTTTTTTTCCTAAATTTCCTTTCACATAAATAAATTCTAATATATTCAATGCAAGATCATAAATAGTCATTGATTCTCTCCAGTATTATAAGTTATTTAAGCAAGATCATAGCTACTATTTGACTTAAATAAAATAGGGATTGAGTTGGGCATCCATGATATCTTCTTTCTTTGTTTAGCCACAAAATTAGAGAACTTCGATTGGATTGCGCTTCGTTTTGAAAGCTAACATCACTTTAAAAGTTTTTATACAAGAAAAAAGGATGATTGAGTGCTAGTTGTGCTTAAATTAGCACTATTTTGTTGCCATATTTGTCTATTAGTCAAAAAAAAAAATAAAAAAAAAAAATTGTCTATTAGTGATCTTTATTGCAGCTGCCTCTTTCTGCTTGCAGATCTTTACGGAATTGCGTGTGCCAGAAAAATTGCTCATTTGCTTCACAAAAGTCCAACAAAATGAAGTTTTTATCAAGACATTGTTGGTTATATTACAAAGGAAAAGTATTCAGGCAATGTTCATCTTCAAAAAGAAATTCCAACGTCTCTGCTCAATATCAAAATTTGAAGAGTCAATAAAAAATCAATTCAAAATTTTTAAATGATGTTGAAAAGGGCTTCTTTATTAGTCGGAATACAAAAGTAGAAATAAAAGAAGCAAACTAAGTACTTCAAACTTCACACAAATACATAATCGACACTCTTGCACAACCTTAGCGAAGCTCTCTCACTTATTGGTAAAAAAGAACACAGAGAAACACATATCCTGAAAACGAAGGGCTTAACTCACCAACATCATTCACACACCATTTCTGATGAACAACATTTGGATTCAAGGTTTCCCAACATGATGATTTTCGATATCTTTGGTGACATCAATGAAGTAGGAGAGCAATGAAATGGGATGTTCAACGTCTTCATTAAGCATTTCATACTCTAAGGTCCATGTAACCAAATCAATGTCGCCCTTAGTCTCCACGTGGACGGTTATAAGGAAATCTTTGTATTGCTCCATCAAGTCTCCTTCCAGCATCTTAAATTCAATCAACTTTTTCTCTTCGTCGATGGCTTGAATCAATTGTTTGGCGATCTTCTCTTTCCTCTCTGTGTACATCACAAAAGTTTGATCCAACAATTTTGTGCGTGAGGTTAAAAAAACAAGAAAAGAATTTATAAGATCATCAAATTACACCAAACTTTTGATTTATGAGGCTTACTTTGTACTGCCTCCGTCTAAAATTGAATGTATAATTGATGATATGAACAATAAACTTGATTGTTTTTTCATGAAGGATGAGAAGCTTTATTTTGTGATGTAGCCAATTAAATATTCAAATTTGGTGGAGAAGGTATCATTTAGAGATCCTTTTGTGTCATTATAAATATGTTGACACTATTTAACTAGCCAGCAGACTCGTATTAGTGGCAATGTCATTCTTGCTCTTCCAATTTGTACTATTTAGTATTCTTTTATATTATTTTCTTTTCATATTTGTCAAACTTGTAAATGTTGATTTGAATGTACCATCATACATTAAAGCCAATTGCTGAATTCTAGGTGAGATCAGCCAATCCAGCTAATATTGATCAGATTCAACTCAAATATGATAACTATTTGTCGGTTTTACCCACAAAATAATTTAGTGCTTCAAAGTCCAATTTCTTCAACTATATATTACAAAAAAAAAATTATGGGTGTTTTCATAATTAAATCGATAATTTATTAATTTTTTTATCGATCAATGGTTTAATTTATTGAACCGATTCAACCGTCAATCTAATTAATTTAATAAAAAATAACTATATTTTTTATTATGGTATATAAAATAATAATATGATATTATAATTATTATGTTCAAGATAAAAGAGACAAATAGGCAACTAAAAAATATATTTAACAAATTCAATATCTAAATAATCATATACATATAACCAAATATCAAGTTAAAACTTCATTAAAAAAAAAATTGATGACCGATTTGACCAATTCAATCGGTTTTGTAGCCGGTTTGATTGGTTTAATCGATTTTCAACCAATTTGATCATATTTTAAGTTTTTTGCACCCAAATAGATCGGACCGACCATCAATTCATAATTGGATTGATCGAATCAGGGGTTTTTTGACCGATTTGATTTTTAAAACATTGTTTTAGATTAGTTATACTACAGGTAAGTTTATTTTTTCAAAAAGATCTCATATATTAAATAATTTTATCAGTCTATCTTATAGTATATAACAACATAAAAACCACAACGATTTGATAGTTTTCTAATACCAAAAATAGTTAAGAAATCAACATATAGTTTTATTATTTTATACATTGGCACCATAATATTATTGACACACGTAAGGTACCATCATATTTATTATTTTTGGTTAACAAGATTTAATCAATCTACCGAGAATTAAGATATAATATTTTGAGGCTTTGCTGCAAATGCTGAACTCTCCCAACCACAGATTATTAAGTTCCCTTAGTGACCATTTTCCACAATAATAAAATTCTTTACTAGATCTGATCTGATCATCCAAGCCATAATGGTGATCTGATTTTCACTCTTCACAGACAATAACTGTCACAAGTAGGAATGGAGGGTGAGATTGGTTTTCTTTTTTTCTTTTTTTTTGGTTCCTGATCACAAGATAAATCAGCTCTTTAACCCAACTCAGAATAGAATTAATAGTTTGTATACAGAAAATATAGGATCATAAATTATTTCACAACATCAGCGCCTACAATATTATAAATTAGGCATGAAAAATTGATAGCAAAGGCATGGTAGATAGAGTAGTACTCACCATGGGTGTACCTCCAGGAAATGATGGAACCAACATGTCCAAATTCACCCTCATGCAAATCACAACCTTGTACTTTCTCAGGGCTGGCTGTGGAAATATGCTGTGGTTTGTGCCTGAACAGTTCATGAAACAAATCTCCCCCAGCCTTGAACTCTATTGCAGCAATCAACTTACCAGTTAATCCCATCTCCAAATCTTCCTAATTAATTATAACACTAAGCCAGGTATATATTATAAGCAAACTATCAGTGGAAGCTCTCTATAATTAGTAGAAATGGACTGAGTGTTGCTGAAAGGTGCAGAGTGGTGCTTCTGTCTTCTCTTCTTTATATAGATGAGGTTGAGAGCTTCTGAGGTAGCCAATTGTTTTTTTCTATTCTTATTTTCTTGGTTAGTTTAGGGAAATTGATTAAACCTCTAATCTTCCTTGCTTAGTTTAGTGAAGATGGTTGGATAGTGACTGTCTTCTCATTAGTTTTTCTTGATTTTCTAGCTACCCACTTGGGCACCACCCAACAGAATTGGAAATATTGGATTGCGTAACATCTTACTAGTTGTTTTTTTTTTTTTTTTTTAAAAGTCGTCATCTTACTAGTTCACTTCATCACTTCATGATATAATTATATATACATTCAATAGTTCACCCAATCTCACTTGAATAGCCAAAATCTTATATAACACTAAAAGTAATGTCTTTTAGTATGTTTGATGTGTCTGTATTTCACACAAATATATATAGAAACCACAAGGATAAAATACTTAACTATATAAAAGATATAGACAAAAATCATTACTCGGTATGTTAGCTAGATAGTAACATGAAATGTCCTAACAAAGTAAACGAGGCCATATTTATAATATACTAATTATCAAAACTATCATTAACATCGACTGTTTATTAGTTTATTAAACTATCAATGAAAATAGTCTCTTTTGCATCGAGCCAAATGTTCAAAGACAATAATTTAGCCTGTATATTGATGCGGTGTAATATCTCGATTGTAATTATGATAGAATGCGAACACCTCCTTGGAATTAACTTCTTCCTAGCATTTGTTTACGCTATGAGCAGATGGTTAGAAGGGTTTTGAGGTTGTCCCGAAAAGTCCTTCTGATACTTACATCAACATCGTCCATGGAACGATAGCTATTTTTGGAGATCGTCACATCCACATAAAGGGAGTCCCCTAATGATGCAATTTTCTCTTTGTACTCTTCTACTCCAAACTTAAGCATTTATGGTTTGCTGACACTGAGTTGTCAATAGGCAGCTTCCAAAGAGATGTTAGGCGAATTTGCTTTATTCGAATGTGAAGACTATAGTTTGTTTTGTCATGTTGTTTTAGCTGGCTTTTGTGCTTGACAATCTACTTATGAGATTTATATTTTTTGTCAGACTCACTTGCACTTGGTTTATGTTTCTCTTTGAGTTGCATTTAGCAGTTTCTTACATGTTAAGTATGAGGTTTGAAAAGTCTGCTTTAAGCCATGGGTCGTGGTCTCTTAGGGGCTGAAGTGTAATGTAAGGCATATTCCACAGACTTCGTCCCACAGCCTCTTAGTGATTACCATAGTAAAGGTATTTGCAACATACCGCATCCCATGTCCTTTTATTGGCAACCTTTTTGTATGTTGGGCATGCACGAACTGCATTGTACAGCCTCTTATTGACAACCCTCTGTATGTCGAGCTTGCACAACAGATTGTGTTGCATAGCCTCTTACCGACAACCCTCTGTAAGTTGGGCATGCGCCACGAACTACGTTGAATAGCCTCTTACTAACATCCCTTTGAGTTTCTTATTGGCTAATATCGTAGTTTATAATATGATGCGCCCCGTAGGGGCTTATTGCAAGTAGAGGGAAAGTTCCCTATGTTGGCAGATGATAAAATGGGACAATAAAACTAACATTCATCATGCATGTGCAGTAAAAGAAATTGTTTATCTTTCTTAAATAGGTAGTGACATCAACTAGAAAGAAAAAATGCAAGAAAAATAAAGTATCCAACAAGAAGCAGTGCAAAGGTAAGTCTAAAGAAGACTTAGGTAGGAATTGGAATAGCGAGAATTGGAGCCTGCCTCAGCGGGGATCGTCCTTTCTTGGGTAGAACCATTTAATGTTGTCCACATTACATATGTGCAACATGTTGCGTCCATCCGAACGTTGCAGTCTGTAAGCACCTGCGCACACAATCTCAGAGATTTTGTATAGGCCTTCCCAATTGAAATCTAACTTGTCCAAGAGGCCAGTGATCTCCACTTTCCTTAGAACAAAGTCATCGACTTGGAAGCTATCTAGGTGCACTTTGGAGTTATAGGCCTTTGTCGTCGTTCCTCTGTACATTTGAACTCAGCTTTTTCCCTAAGCTCTGCCACTAGGTCTAAGTTGGTCCTCAGACATTGATTGTTTAGTTGGGGGTCATACTCAGTGGCACTCCAGCTTGGTTTACCTACTTTCGTTGAAACTATTACTTTTGTCCCATATGTAAGGTTAAATGATGATTATTTTGTAGCTGCTCGGAAGTTAGGTACGGTTAGGTATGCTCATAATATAGAACGGAGCTTTTCTACTCAAGACCCCTTGACCGCTCTCAGTTGAGTTGTTATGTTAAAGTTGGTACGGTTGGTAACTTCTGCATGACTATGGCATGGGGGTTACTGACGGAGGTGAAGAATTGCTTGATGGATTGTTATTTGCACCACTCATGGAGCTTTGCTCCTTGGAACTGAGTTCCATTATCTGATATTATTGCTTAGGGTAATATAAACATGCAAATAATATCCTTTCAAGAATTTTTAAAACTTTCTTCTTTGTAATTTTGGAGAGCGGCTCTCTACTTCAATCCATTTGGTGAGTAATGAACTGCCTCTCTCCCCTGGAGCTAAAGAGAAAGGCTCGACATTGTCCATGCCCTATTGGGTGAATAGGCATGGACCCTCAAGGGGATGTAAGAGTTCATCTAGCAGGCATTGTATGTTGGCATACTCTTGACAAGCTGGGAAATAATGTACTAAGTCATGAGTGTCCTTGAGCATAGTAGGCCAGAATATCGTTGCCTCAAGGTTTTTTCGACTAATGCCTTTCCTACTAAGTTATTGCCATAAATTCCTCTATGAAATTCTGTTAGGACATATTGAGCTTTTCCTAGAGATAGGCATTTGAGATAGGGCTAAGTGAAGACTCACTTGTAAAGTTCTTCGTTGATTAGCATGAAACATACTACTCAGTCCTTTAGCTTTCTTATCTCGCTTGGTTTCCTTGGTAAGGATCCGGTGCTGAGGTATTTGGATAATTTCAACTTTCCCACATAGGGCTTCTTCAATAGTGTTTAGGACTTTTATTCCTGAAAGTTATTTTTTACTAGCTGGTGGTAAGAAAAGTTATTTTCCTGCTAATGATAGCAACTATTAAGCTAACTAGTTTAGCTAGCTGGCCAGCCTTTGCATTCTCACTTCGCCAGTTTTGCTTTATTGTGAATTTATCGAACTTTCCTTGTAAGTCTTTAACTAGCGATAGGTATTTTTCCATTTTTCCATCATTTGCTTCATATGATCCTTCTACTTGGTTAGCAACCAACTTAGAATCACCATAAGCAATGAGCTTTTCCACTCCTACGACCAGGGCTAATTTTACACGCGCAAGTAGAACTTCATACTCCATCTCATTATTGGAAGTTGAGAATTCAAATTTCAGGGCATATTTGAATTAATCTCCTTTAGGGACTGATTAAGATGATTTCTACTCTACTTCTAGAAGAGATGGCATAGCCATCCGCATATAGGCTCCACATGGAGAGCGAGTTGCTTATATTATCTATCGCCATCACCATAATGAAATCCAAGAGGTCTTGAGCTTTAATAGCTAGCTTCAGGCAGTATTTGATTCCATGTTCACCAATTCCATGACCTATTTTACCATTCTTCGAAAGGTATCCAGTTTGGATAACATTTGACATACAGATAGTTTGCGAGTTATTGAGAGTAGCGCTAGGGCTAGTTTCTCAATCTGGCTATATAGAGTCTCAATATCGAACAACATATGGTTGACATAATAAATAGGGTGATGTTCATTTTACTCCTGATGTACCAAGACAGCGATGCCTATTAAAATTTTGGTATTCATTCGAACTCCTTCGTTGCGCAGAGTATCTTGAAGAATGAGAGTCCTTTGTTCGCCGATCTTGAAATAAATTGGCTCAGTGCAACTATGCATCCTATCATTCTTTATACTGTTATGGGGGCATGTCCAATATGCCTTTGATCTTTTTCTGATTAGCTTTAATCCTTTTTTTGAGATCATGTAGCCTAGGAACTTCTCTTCATGTACTTCAAGGTACAATTGGTTGGGTTCAGCTTCATTCCACAAGATCTAAAGATCGTGAAGCACTTCTTCAAGCTATTAGGTCACGCCCCTGGGTGCTTTTTCACTAGTATGTAATCTATGTAGACTTCTATCTTCTTGCCAATTTGGCACTCGAACAACTGGTTGACCAGTCTTTGATAGGTTGCTCTAGCATTCTTCAGCCCAAAAGGCTTGACTTATAGCAGAAGATGCCTTGCTCTATTATGAAGCTTGTTTTCTCTTGGTCTTCCAAAGTGAGTTGTATCTGGTTGTAGCCTTGAAAGGTGACCAAGAAACTTAACAACTTGCATCTGAAAGTAGTGTCTACTAGCAGATCGATCATTGGCAAAGGGAAAAGATCTTCAAGGCAAGCTTTGTCTAAATCCTTTGAAATCAATGCACACTTGCCATTTTTCACCTAGCTTGGGCATCCAGACCACATTTTCCAGCCACTCCAAGTATTAAATCGAACAAATGTAATTAGATGCAAGCAGTTTATCCACTTCCTCATTGATAGCTTTGTTTCTTTCCAGCCCGAAGCCTCTCCTTTTCTATTTCATGGGCTTCATAGTTGGATTAACTTTGGGCCAGTGAATAGCAAGTTTTGGTGGGATACCCTGTAGATCCTCCATTCTTCAGGCGAATACATCCTCATTTTCTCAGAGAAAGACAATAAGCTCTCGCTCAATAGCTGGGTGTAGCTTGAATCCGACACAGACCATTTTTACTTTATCTTTAGGAGTCAGCAAGAAAATTCTAAGTTTATCGACTGCTTCCTGTTTGTGAGATATTTTGCAAACCGCAAGTGCACAGTATCAAGTTTTAATACAATAGTGAGTTGAGTATCGTATCCATAAGGATTGTAATAAAAAATTGCAGCAAGTATTGTAGTTCAAATAGTCCTAATTTTATCTAGAAAACCAAGTTATGATTGCTAAATATAGTAGAATAAGATAAAAATTGCAAAGTTAAAACTAGAGTTCTTAGAAGTAATACAACAAACACCTTATGAACAAGAAATTTTAGAGGAATAACTCACCTAATTATCACATATGTTCTTGTTTCAAAACAGACTAATTCAAGTCAACAATACATGTAAGTCAAGAATTCCTAAGCTCATCAATTCCCTCTCTCGAGTGCCGAATTGATTATGAGTCCTAATATTAATTTCAATATCTCTATAAAAACTCAAGAATAAAATACTACAAAGGGTCAATGAATTTTTCTTCAAAATTTCAAAGGTTTCATAAGTTTCTCAACTCTATGATTCCTAGGTTATGTTATTTTTATGATCATGTATAATATTTCTCTCTCAAGTATCGAATCTTATACATCAAACACTCTCAATTAATGGCCAAATAATCAAGATACAATACTAAACAAGTTAACACAAACAAGATAAATAACTTGAACTAATAATATTTGGAATTCCAAACATATGATCAAATAAGATTACCTCATCCTCTAGAATAAATGTTTAGTTCATCATGTATGAATATAACATCAAGAAATACATAAGAAAGAGCATAAAAATTATTCACCAATTTGTGAAATAGAAGAAATGGTTGAAGCTCTCCTTGTCTTCAAGAATGACTCTTTTCTCTCCAAGAATAGTTCTCTGTCCAGCAGCAAGCTCTCACTGTCCAACAACCTTCTTCTATCCAAGAACAACTCCTCACATCTAGAATGCTTTAGAGGCTCTTTGGGGTCCTTAAAATCAGATGGGAGAAGCCCTAAATAGGGCAAAAAAATCCATTTTGCCCCTTTTATCCGCGTGGCAATGTATAGGCGCTGATTGGATAGCCTCGCATAGCTAGGCGCTGAACATTCTGTCTTCAGCATCTACATCCTCTTTAAACCAATTGTGCACCACGTTCTAGGCCGAACCAATTTTTGGTGTCTGCAAATGAATTATAGCCCTATGTTTTTTAGTTCTACAAGAACTTGAATCAACTAAATATCGCATTTGTGGAGAGAGTTATACCTTAACAGCTAAGATATATCATAGCAGAAAATCTCAACCCAGTGCTGACTTTTGAACTTGGTGTTTCTCATTGAGATCGACAGAACTAGATTTTGTGGTAAACATAGAAATTGTAGATTTATTTCTTGAATTTTTAATGGATCAAGAATCAAATTAATATGATATTGGAGCAAAACATTATGATTGAAATACAAAAACTACCATTAGGCACAATTCGCATTTTCCAATATTTCAACCAAGTTTTTTTCCATTTCTTTGCATTTACTTCCATTTTTTGTCATTACCTACAAGATTTCAAGCTAAATACATAAAAAGTAACAAAAACACTTGAAAACAAACCAAATGTTAGTAAAAAGGCATATGAATTATTGGCCTCTTTGCTTTTCTCTTATGTGTAGCTGTTTCTATAAGTTCTATTTCACTAATTGTGGCTACATAAGCTTAGGTTGTTTTGATGGCTGGAAACATCCCCTGCACAAGATCATAACTACAGGTGTTGTGTAAGTCTCTAGGATTGCTCAAGCAACACCTTCTAGTGTCCTCTAGTCTCCCACTGCTTCTTATATCTCTTCGGAGGTAGGAAATTCCACTTCCATATGGTTGGCTGATGCTATGTCCTAGAATAGGTTCAAGTATGGTCTTCCCAGGATTATATTGTATAAAGGTGGGGCTTGAAGCACCAGTTAGTAAACCATCTTTGTTACTCGATGGGGATAGGATCCCAGTGTTAGGGGGAGTAGTTTTCCTATCACTCCAACCTCTTTCCCATTAAGTCTGATGAGATGAGTCTTTGCCTGATTTAGGTGATTGACATTGAGTCGTAGCTGCTGAAAGGTACTATAGAATATGATGTTTGCTAAGACCCTAGTGTCCACCAAGATCTTTTGACCGAGAGTTTGACAAGTGGTTGAGATGATCAATAAACCATCATGTGTTTCCCTCTAGAGCTATAAGTCCTCATCATTGAATGAGATCTCTGGTTGTTTCCTTCGAAGATGGAAAACTCGAGGTACAGAGAATATGTACCACTGACAAGTTGAAGGAGTGCTTTTTGGGCATTGGATGAATCTACACCTGCTGGTCCTCCTAAAATTACTTCTACTCTAAGTGTTTGCATTCTCAGTATTGTTGGAGGAGTTTTCTATAGACGGAGCTAAATGATACGATGAAATACCTCAGGGTTATAATTCAAACAAAATGCAACAACTCCTTACAATTAACTCTTTTCTCAAGTTGTCTGGTATATGGGGTCCTTGTCTGTGATACGAGTAGATAGTTAGAAGAGTCCCAAGGTTGTCCGAGAAAGCCCCTCCGATGGTTAAGTTAGTATGTGTTTTGGAGAGAAAATAGTAACTGAACTTAAAGCTGTAAAGTAAAAAATAAATTACATACCTTGTTGATAACATGAATGGGATATTTATAGGTGTCTAATATGAGATTTGGACCAAGATTAGCCTTTGGTGTGTAGTGGGCCTCATGGGCCGTGTACCCTAAATAGCTAAAATTAACATTTCTTTGTGCTTGATTTTAATACACCCAACACATATAGTACAATTTTTGTTGTATTTTAAAGAAATTTATATTTTAACTTTTTTAAAGTTATGGAAATCTTGAAAAACAAATTTTAGTTTTTCAATAGTGATGGAATTATGTTAATGTATATATTACAGCTGCTATATCATCGATATTGACTTGGTTTAATATTACATGAGATCTATCGAGTCAAGTTCGAGTGTGATCTCTTGTGAAGGTAAACTTCCAAAGACCAGGTACTGAGGAAAACACTTCAAATCGCAAGATTATAAAGTTTTATATGGTGGTCCCCAACCAAGATGTTCTTATGTCAGTAAGCAAACAAGGAGAATGCCAAGAATAGGCAAAAATGCAAAGATAGAGAGAGTGAACTTACCTTTTTGGGATTTTGGCTATGGATATTTATATTAAGAAGAGTCCCATGTTATGCCATGTGAGGAGACATGTGTCAACACCTCATCTAATTTGGATAAGATCTTGTCAAAAAATCTACGGTCATGATTTTGGTTGTGAGTTGACTTTCAAGTCAGGTTAGGTTGGATCTATGTAAAATGACATGGATGCTAACATGGTTGGGCATTATGGGGTTAGGGTTATTTTGGTTTAGTCAATTGATTTCCCTCATCACTACTTTCTCAACTTCCAAGAGTAGCTACGGGAGTTTGAATATTTAAAACTCACACTGGTCTCGGAAGTTACATAGTTGTTATGGGCTAATCTAAGTCACTTGTCTTGGGAAAGACTACTCTAGGAAGTTACATAGTTGTTATTCGGCTAATATGAGCTACCTGTCTTGGAGGAGCAATTCATTATCATTAATTCGACAATATTAAGCCCCCAAGAAAGCCTTATGAAGGTAGATTTTTAGGCATTCTCCATTTTCACTTCCACATATATTTCATTATGAGGTTTTAGGTGATTGAAGTGACCTATGAGAGATTTTATTATTTTTTCTATGAGATCTATTACTTTCCTCAAGTAAAGCGTGATGACTTTTTTGCTAATCTCATAAGACCCTTCCACTTGCACATTCACTATTTTAGAACCATCGTATGATATCAACTTGTATCCGCGATCAACGTCTTGTACTCAACTTTGTTATTCGTTACTTCAAACTCAAGCTTCAAAGTGACTTCAATCTCTACACCTGTAGGCCTTTGCAATTGAATTCTTGCTCCACCTTTATGAACAGTTGTTGATCCATCAATATGGAGCATCTATGCATCTTCTTATCCTTCAGTAGTACAACCATCTCTACTAAAAAGTCGGCTAATATTTGAGCTTTATTATCGATATGCTCTCATATTGAATAGCAAAGTCCCCAAACTCCACAGATATTTTATCAAGCATATTGGAGCTTATGGTCGAGCTAATATCTGTTTATGTGGTATTAGGTAAGACCATGATCTCTTGAGATTCCAAATAATTCCTTAATTTCCTTGTCGAGTTGATATTTGCTTATGTGGTTGATTAGGTAAGACCATGATCTCTTAATATTCCAAATAATTCCTTAGTTTCCTTGCCATCATGATGAGACTAAATCAAGTTTCTCAACTTCTATGTATCTCTTCTCAGCCCCCGTAATATTTTACTAACATAGTAGATAGGTCTTTGGATACTTATGCTTGAACAAGTACTGACTTTACAACATTATCTGAAACAACTAAGTGCAAATATAAATGTTTACATAGGATTCACTTTCTGAGTAGAGAGGTCAAGTATGCTTTAAGGCAACGAAAGAAAGAATTTAGGATGGCCACTGCTTTGTAAACTCACAAATTAACTTGTAAATCTTGTCGTAAAGAAAAAAATGACCAAATCTCCATTTGTAGGACGAGTGGAGCACACCAATCATCCTTTAATTTGATCTATATGTATGAATGTAGTCCACTAAATTAAACTGGTAGAATAACCTATTCCTACTACATTATATTTATAATTATTTTTTCTAGGTATGAATATATGTATCGAATGAGATATGAGTTTGAAGCCTTTGAAAATTCAAAGAATTTAGGCATGAAGTAGAGAATCAAATTGGGCAAAGTATTAAGACTCTTCAATATAATCAAAAAGTAGAATACTTAAGCAACGCATTACTTGATCATTTAAATAGAGAATGAGATTCTTTTTGCATTAGACTCTTCCTAGGATGCCATAAATTAATGGGGTAGCTGAGCGAATGAATCAAATCTTATGGAAATGGTTTGATCTGTAATGAGTTTCACTAGACTTTTTCTTTTATTTTGGGAATATGCCTTAGAATCAACAACACATCTATTAAATAGAGTACTATCTAAGTCGGTACTCAAAATACTATATCATATGTGGTATGACAAAGACCCTCATTTAAGTACCTTATGTATGATGTCCTGCTTATTTGAAGTAACAAATGTGAGATAAATTGGATTTTAAATTCATCTTATGCAAGTTTGTGGGGTATCCAAGGCAATCAGTTAGATACTAATTCTATGTCCACTCAAAATAAAAGAAGTTTGTTTTGACAAACGTCACCTTCATGAAGAAGAAATTTCTATTAGATAGAAATAGTAAAGTCATAAAACTTGAAGAAATTCACGAACAATAAATAGTCCTTCAAGAAGCAATGGTTCCACAACTCCTCACTCAAACTTCAACTACACAACCTTTAAGAAGATTCAAAAGGATCTCGAGGCCGCCCAGAAGGTACAACCTTTTGCTCGAAGCCAATAAATAGGACCTTCACTTGGATATTGATCAAGGATAGAGAGGTAATGTTTGACATGGATTTGTAAAGATGGCGAGAGCCATGAAATCCAAAATAGAATTTATATACTCCAACAAGGTATGAACCATGGTGGACACATATGAGGGTGCAGTATCCATTGGCTGCAAATGGGTCTACAAGCCAATTCTTATAATAGAATGAGAGGTGGCGATCTATAAGACTCATATGGCTGCAAAATGTTACACTCAAAGGCAAGGTGTTGACTTAAGAAAATCTTTTCACCATTAGCAATGCTCAATTCTATAATATTTTGCTTATGGTTTTCATATATTACAACTACAAGATTTAGCAAATAGATGTGAAGATAGCCTTTCTTAATCTACATGTTGCAGTCGAAGGGCTTTACCTAAAAAAGATAAAGTGAGCAAAAGTTTGCAAACTTTAAACGTCCATTTATAGACTCAAACAAGCTTATTGAAGTTGAAAAATTTGATTTGACTAGACAATCAAATCATTTGTTTTTCTCTTGAATGTTAATGAACCATGTGTGTACAAGAAGGTGAGTGGGAGTTTGGCGACATTCTTAGTGCTTTATGTTGTAGACATCCTACTCATTGAAAATGATGCAGATGTTGCAGCCAACTAAAGCATAATTGTCTAGACAATCTTCTATGAATGATTTGATGAAAAATTCCTATATGTTGGGGACAAATATCTATAGAAATAGATCAAGTAGGGTGCTTGGATTGTCCCAATCTATGTACATAAATAAAATTCTAAAGAACTTTAACATGAAAGGATCCAAAAAAGGATTATTACCAATGAGCCATGGGATTTCCTTTTTGAAAATATCCCAAAGACTCTAGAAGAAAGAAAAAGAATGGCTTGTGTACGTTATGTAACTACAATAGGAAGCATAATGTGCACTATGCTATGTACAAGGTATGATGTTGCTTATACTCTGAGTGTCACAAGTGATACTAATCTAATTCGGGTGAAGAGTACTGCAAGGTTGTGAATTCAGTCCTTATGTACTTATGAAGGACTAAGGATCTCTTTGTCATATAGACAATGAAGAATTGAAACTAGAATGCTAAATGGATTCTAATTATTATTTAATATAGACGACTTAAAGTCAATGTTTGAATTTTTGTTCACCCTCAATGGTGGTGTAGTCAGTTATAAGAGTTCCAAACACGAAAAGGCTATGGATTCTACTACTGATATTGAATACATTACGACATGTGATGATTAAGAGAGGTTGTTTGGAAAAATTTCATTCAAAAGTTGTGTGTAGTTTCTTTAATTCTTGATTCAATACTGGTATATTACGATAATATCGGTGCCATTGTACAAGCAAAAAAACTAAGGTCTTATCAAAGATCCAATCACATATTGAGATGATACCAAAAGATTGTTCGTAGATATAACATCAAAGTGAAAAAGGTTGCCTCAATAGAAAATATAGGAAGCCTACTAACAAAGCCCTTTGTTAAAAAGTATTTGAAGAATAATTGGAGAAGAGGGCCTTAGATATAGGGGAAATGGGCTCTTGATCAAGTCATAGATTGTTAGAGTAGTGTCTCACGATCCAATAATATTGATCAACAATGAACTTTAACATCTATTCAGTATTAATGAATTTAGGCAATTCTTCATATTTGTTTATATTTTATAATTAAATTTAGATTAAGTCCCTAAATCATATATAGCTAGGAGGTATGGTCTTATATATGATGGCAATTATAAAATATGCTTATAGACTTTGATCTCAAATTTTTTTCAAGTAATATATCATTGAAATAGGACATGATATCTTCCTATCTTTGATCTCCTAGGCAAAGATCAACCCAATCCTGCTCATGATATAGCTGTGAATGCTTTAGTTGAGGTATCTACCTATAAATTAGCAGAGGTGGTGGATTAGGTGGAGGAGGGGGAGGCATTATTGATGTTCCTATGCTTACCTCATGATTTTGAACAATGCACTTTCCGAAACTAACATCAACTATTTGAGTTCCCTCTTTGTTATTTGTATTATTTGATCGAGTGAAAAGTGGTGAGAAAGAATTTGGAAAGAAGGTGAAGTTGATAGAGGGAATTGAAGAGCTTCCCTTGTCTTCTTGGGTATTTCTGCCGTGGCTGATTTACTCTTCTGCTCTCTTACGCGTCTTTCAAGTCACTTTCCCATAGACAACGACAATTGATTTATGTTACTTTTACTTGAGGTGTATCAGGTCAAGTTCGAGTGTGATCTCTCATAGTAAAGGTAAACCTCCAAATATCAAATAAACAAGAAGAAGACACAAGATTGTAAATTTTGTAGAGGTAGCTCCAGTCAAAATCCTTTAATACTTAAGTTCGTAAGTGATCCAGGAGAACACTAATAATAAATAAAAATATAAAAGTAGAAAGTTGAAGTTACCTTTTAGGATTTTGGCTATCCGCATATATAATTAGAAGAGCCTCGTGTTAGATCACATGAGGAGACGGGTATCAGCACCTTATCTAATTTGGGCGTGTGATCTTGTGAGAAAATCCATGTCATGACTTCGGATCGTAACCTAACCTTTGATAGATTTGGGTTGGATTCATGTGAAAAGACCCGGATCCTAATTTATTTGGACAATGTTTTTATGTGCTAGGGTTTTTAGTCTAATCAACTGAATTTCACGAAATATTAAGTCATTAAAAGAAAAAATGATTCATCATAAGATGTATGGTTGAACCTATTTACAAGTTTATAGTCCATTCATTCCAAGTGTGCTTCTTAATGCTACAGCAAGTTTATATTTTTGTTTGTTCTGGCTAACCAAAATGATGAATATAAGATGATTAGAAAATATTAAAATGCTCATTAATATTGATCCAATCAATAAATCTAGTAAACAATAATTTCATTATTACAACTCTATAATACAAATATAACATAAAATTTAAATAGATCCTTAAAACATAAGTTGAAAATTGGCATAATACTAGGTAGTTACAAAATTTGGAAAAATTAAAAATTATCATTTCAAAAGCCGAATCTCAATTTAACATATAGTTAGGTACTGCTTCCTCCATTTATATTTGAATGCCCAATTACTACATTACTTACATATTGTTCAGTTGACAATTGCACTGGCAGACAGCCTTATATCGCTCACCCAAAAACGTGTTCCCTGCCCCCAAATCGTATCTATGTGTTGTTTAATGGACTTTCACACTTGATTTAATTCTATTCTAATTAAAATATCGCGAAATCTGAATCCAAGTTGGAGACAAATAAATCATTCCCCAATCTACTTTTGATATGCCATCGATCGTGATCCTCATTTGTGCGTATTCTAGATTTTGGTGACTTTTAAAGTCGCAAATAACAATTTTTTTATTTATTTTTTTAAATATAATTGAAAAATCTATCAACAAGATAAAAGCATTATATTTGCATTTCATGAAATGAAGCAAATAAAAGGAATTTCCTCCTACATATATAACCATTTGATGATTGACCGTGACCCCTATTATTTTGAGATGATAACTTAGTTAAAATTTAAAAAATAAATAAAAAATCATCATGCTTAACGGTACTTAGGCCTAAATTTGAATGTTCGGGTGGATCATTGGACAAGTCAATTTGTCTAAGAATAAGAGCTATTTTCAGTTTTGGCATTTATTCAGCCCCAATGATGAGATACGTATGTATACAATTTAGTCACTTATTTTAGTCAGATAATATTATTATTAAAATAATTATTTTTAATTTTTTGTTCATTCAATAATTATTTTTCATTATTTTATCACATAAGTCCAAAAATAATGCATGATTGCATAAATACCATAATTATCACCATTCGAACTTGATTTGAGTTGACAAATTGATTCAACGATAGAACTAATGATCCATAAGCAACACCAAAGATGGGGTTGATTAATAAAAGAAAATTGAAGAAGAGTGGACCAAGGGCGATATTGTCATTTCCTATAAAGTTGATCTGGCTTCAATGAACTTCGCTGACAACATCAGTACTCATTAGCCGACAAACAGATATCGAATTCGGATTTTGTACATGATATTTTATTCGTCCCAAATTAATTTTTTTTATCTGACCTAAAGAAGAATTGTAAAAATTAAAATATTATATGTGATGAGAGTTAATGGTATTGTACTATTGTTTTTATTGAGAAATTAACTTTTAGAAAAATAAATTTTTATTTTAAGAATAAAATATTATTGTAAGAAATTTATTTAAAAAAAATAGAAAATATAAATTAAGAACTGGAGTACTTGCAACATTTTATTTCCCTTGATCAATATTTTGGCAAAAATTTGCAGGTGCATTAATTTTTTACATGAGGATGAGGAAAATAATTGTACATTCATTATTTTCTATAATTAAATTAATGGTTATAGTCTGGCAGTTGAGGTATCCTTATCTCTCTGGCAAAAAATTGCAGGGTGCATTAATTATTTATAAGAGGATGAGAAAATAATAGTATTTTAACTTTGTTTTTTAATAATTTAATGGTTAGAATATGACAGCTGAGATATTTGGACCCACTATATCTCAATCCTTACCACATGGTTCACATACCTTATTAATAAGGATGCCATTATTGGCGTTTGGTACATATTCCCACTATCCACCACTGACACTTTATTCTATTTTAAGTATTCAGTGATATAGTCAAATACACAATCAATTAAGAAATTTGAATACCCAAACCTACAAGTAAAAAATAATTAATATATATAGTTTTGAATGAATAAACACCTACAGTCAAATCTGACTTCCTATATTTTTATAATCCAATCAATAATTAAATTAATTTTATTATATATTAGAATCCTCTAAATTGATTCAAAATAAAATTAATTTAATAAAAATTAATTATATTTTTTATTATATTATGTATAATGATAATACAATACATTAATTATTATATAATATATTTTAAATATAAAAAAATATATAATAAAATATAAAATTTAAATAATCATATAAATATAAAAAAATATCAAATATAAATTTTTTAAAAAATTAAAAATTAGAAATAAAAATTCCAATCAAACGATTTTATGTGTCTATCCAGATCGATATTTGATTGTCAATTAAACTGATTGAACCGATTTATTCAATCTAATTTGGAAAATATGGTTTAAAACGTCAATATCAGCACTTGAGTTTAATTTCATTGGCAGAATTTAATTGTTTTAAATTATTAAGTAATTGAATTTTTTCCGCTTGGTCATTTTATTATTTAGTAATGTTCTAATTGCAGCAACTAACTATGTCTAAAATTAGTGAAAAGATATTAATTGATAATACTAGCTAAAGCTGTCATTAATTTATGCTAGGTGAAAATCATTTTTATTTTGATATAATACGGATTCACAAACTTATAATAATGGCACAAATTGATTATTAACTGTCACTTTGACATACGGTGACATATATATTAGCGAAAATTTATTTTCATCCCTGAGATTTTAGTTTCAAAATCATCCTTGGAGTTTTCGATTTTGATAATTGTCCTTTTGGCCAAATTTTGACGACAATTCTAACAAATAAAAATGCATTTTTATTTAATTCCTAAAATACCCTATGTTAAATTGCTCAATAGTATATGTTATCTCTCAAAAACTAAATCAAGTAAGATGTAATTCATTTTTGTATTATTATTATCAAGAAAAAATTAAATCAAGTACGATGTAATTCATTTCTGTAATATTATCTTCAATTAGTTTCTCTGTATCACAAAAACCAAACATTCAAATAAATAATCTTCACATAAAAAAAAAGATAGACAAAACTCTACTAAGTTTGGTGGCAAAATTATTGTACATATATAGCAAAAGAAGACATCATTCAAAAAATAATAATATTAATGTCATTCCAAATTAGAGCGCATTGAAAATATATTCTTGTTTATTTCATTCTAATGTTGAATTAAACATTTAGGTGGTTGAATAACTTGAATTTTTAATTGTCAATTTTTTGTTCTTTTTATATTTTGCTTTCTATGCCAAAAAAATAGGTAAGTCCAATGACATCTTCAACCCCAATACTTTTTCAATGTATTCTAATTTCAAAATGACATATGTTGTTATGAATAATTTTGCCACCAAACTTGGTAGATGTTTTATTTATATTTTTTTATGCAAAGATTGTTTATTTGAATTTATAGCTTTGATCATATTGATCAACCAATTGAAGATAAAAAAATAATAATAATAAATCTTTATATTGATGTTAAGATTACAAATATGAAATACATCTTTGACTTGATTTACTTTTGAAACACATATACTGTTAAATAATCTAACATAAGGATATTTTAGGAATTCAGAAAAATGCATTTTATTTGCTAGAATTGACATCAAAACTTGGTAAGGACAATATTGACAAAAGCAAAAGGGATGATTTTGAGAATTAACTGAAACCTCAAGAATGAAAGTGATTTTTTTTCCCATATATTGTGACAGCTCATTACAATAAATCATGTTTCTACTGATGCAGTGACAAGAAATTTATTGTTATTAAATTATCATTATACATTGATTATTGAAAAGTAATTTTTGATATTATTAAAATGTTAAAAACCGTTATTGCGATGGTAACAAATATTTTTCATTACTTAATATAAAGAATGCAAAATTTAACAATGCCATTTAATGATTGTCTCTAACTTTAATTTATGTTTCAGTGGATACTCGTTTTGAAATAAGTTCATTTTCGTAATTGAAATAAATCTAATCAAAAGACTAAGTTCAAATAGTGCCAAAACCTTTAATAAGGTTGTATATTCGTGTCCTACAACTCCAACTTTGAGGTCTTTAGCTTGTACGAAATATATGAACCAAGAGATACTTTTAGATGCAACTTTGTGCAATATGCACAAATGTCCCTGCTAAGTATGAGTCAAATTATATGTATCAATTAAAATTACTATACCAAGAACAACTAGCTTTAAATTGAGACCAGAAAATAAGATTAAAATTACCCAAACAAATTAAAGGATGCACAAGGGGTTGAATTGCAAGAGTTAATAGGTAGTAGCATCCTAATTATTCAATCCAAGTATGTGTTGCTAGAACAATAATATGTCACTCAAGGAAATTTGAATTAAAAAGGTTTGGTTTTCCTAGTTGAATTCATAAGTTGAATGAATATATTGACACACAAGGGTTGGATTATAGTATTTTTGTTACTGGAATTTGAGACTTCATAAGAAATTCAAGAAGACTCTAGAGAGCTTTGATTAGATAATATGATTTTTTGATGAATTTGAAATTAAGGATTAAAAATTCATAATAATAAATTTATTGAACTTGTTTGGATAATCTCATAATATAATGAATTTTAAATTTTTGAACTCTTATTTTGAGCTATTTTTTGAGTCATTGTGGTAAATTTTAAATTCATTTTATATGGAGTTATTTGGAATCTTTCTCTCAAATTCAAATACTACCTTAAAGTAGCATTTTTATGCAATATTTTTATTGAAGGTCAAACTTTTACACCCACTAAAGATATTAGTTATTTTAGGATTAATTACATATACATTTTCTCTAAAATAATAAAATTATCATTCATCTCTTTTCCCTCTTTCATAATTACAAAAATCTTCTAAGTATCCTCCATTAAAAGATTCAAAAAAAAAAATTATGAATCGATCATTTTTGCCCTCGACTTAAAGAAATAACTTTTTTTAAGTTATCAGTTTGGTAATGACTGTTCTACCAATGAGTGTCTTGGCAAAAAATTTATACATGAGAAAAGGCATTTTAACAATATTTCTATAGTTGAAGAAGTGTTTTTGTAATATATTCATAATTAAATTTTATCTCATAAAAAATTCAAAAACATTAAATGTAAATATCATTTTGCTTCCCAATTATATTGAAAGTATTTAAATTAAGAATTAAGCTCTTGGAATAAATTCAGTCCAATTTTTTTTTTTACTAATCCCCTGCAAATAAAAGTGCTATGGTGAGTTGAAGCGAATGTATCATACTTTGGAGGCAACATAACATGTAACTTTAGGGTGTTAAAACAATGATTTTTATAGCTGTACTTATGATCAAATTAATTTTGCTATCGGTCACTAGTTCAATCGCCAGTCTAATCTGTCTAATAAAAATTACTTAATTTTTTTAATTATATTATGTAAAATGATAATACAATAAATTAATTATTATGTAAAATAATTTAAAAGTAAAAAAATGACCAACTAAAAAAATATATAATCAAGCCCAAAATTCATATAATCACATGTATATAACAAAATACCAAGTTTAAAATTTGAAACTTCTTCAAAAAAAAATTAAAAAAATATAGTTTTACTGGTTTGACTGCTTTTGATTGGTTGTGATCAATTTGATCAGTTTTTGAATTATTTGATCGATTTTTGACTGGTTCAACCACAAAAATAGTTATTTAAGACTAATTGGAGCGAACAGACCATCAATTCATAATCTAACTGGTTGGTCGGACCAACCAATCCTATTCGATTATGAGAACAATGGGTTGTAGTGCCATTAACCCAACTTATTTGTTTCCATATTGATTTTCATATGAAAATTGACTTAAAATAAATAGCGTGTAATGTTGGATTCGCTATAATCGCAGGGGTATACGCAGTGAAAAATTAAAATTTTATTAAACATAAATTTAACCCATTTGATTCGAAAGCGATTTTAACAATCGTGTTTATTTAAATGAATATATAAATAAATATAAAATTGGATTATACCTTTCGTGCACTCCAGTTGTTGTAAGAATGAAGCAATCAATTGCTTATCTTGGAGTATCAGAACTCGCAGGAATCCAAGTGTCTCCCCTCTATCAGGTCCACAATACGAAAGAACAACACCAACCAAAAGGATTCACTATTATCCTTTTAATTATTTTCTAATTCTAGAACCAGAATAAATTTTCAAGAATAATAAAGATTGATTTTTTAATTTCTTGAAATAATAATATTAAGAGAATAACAAGAAATTGATTTTTTTTTTCTTTCTTTTCATTTTTTGGAGAGTAAAAACAGAAAACTTTAAACAAAATAATTTTTGCCCAATTTTATTTGAATTAATTATGTAACTTTCATCCCTCATATATATAGTGCTGAAAATTTTAATCCTTTTCCAATTTTTGGAAAGTTTTTCAATTTTAAACTATTTCAAAACCTTATCTTAGAAGAATTCTAAATCTTCTAAAAACTCTTCTCTTTTCTCTCTCCTATTATATGTGGACTAATTTGTGACTACATTAATCATCAAAATTGTCTACATACATTATTAATATTAATTTAAACTTTTCAAATAATATAAGATAGATATATATCATATATATACTATAATTATATTTATATATAAATTAAATCTTCGTGGCCGATTTTATCCCATAAAATCGGTCACTATATTCAATTATCTATAAATATGCTAATTAAATAAATCTTATTTATTTAATTTATTCTCTTCATATTTTAGTGGGTTTTTTAAGTGATTCATATTAATTTTGGTCATGGACTCAAAAATTCTCAAATCAATTCAATTGATTCAATCCCAATTTAATCAATTAAATTGATTAATTTAATTTACTCTAATTAGGCTCTCTAATCAAATTAAGTCCAATTAAATAATCTAGTTACTTAATTGAATAATTTAATTTAACCATTAAATTAAATAGAACCCTTAATTAATTAATTAATCAGTATTAATTAATTAATTTCCAACCATTAGATAAAATCTAAAATTAGAGATGTTACTTTCCATAAAGATGTGCGACCCTTTTAGGTTCACTAATAAGCTAGTAGTGGGTTTGCAACATTTGCAACTTATGAATAACAATTATTTTAATTAATTAATCCAATTAATTAATTCGCTTGAAATCAACTCCTTAATTCCAAAAACCTCACTATCCATGAAAACACTTAACAAGTAATCATGGCAAATTAGTTTTAGGTGAAATAGTGAATAAACCTATTTTAGTTGCGAGTACCATACACGTACAACCCTTTCGATAACTAATCTCCTGATTAATCTAGGGTATGGATTATAAGTCGAAACCCTAAATGATTCAATAACTATGATCCCATTTCAAGTTCCAATGATTCTTGATGAGTCACGATTCATCCTGCCTTAGCTAAGGTTTTTGAATCACGAACTATGAAA
The DNA here is from genome assembly GCA_019321725.1 of Paulownia fortunei. NCBI lineage: Eukaryota > Viridiplantae > Streptophyta > Magnoliopsida > Lamiales > Paulowniaceae > Paulownia > Paulownia fortunei. The sequence goes on along the minus strand of CM033107.1, from coordinate 18,067,419 downwards.
ACATAGGAGATTTTCTTGTTTAAAAAGACAAGTGTCGAATTCTATGTTGGCCACTGACAAACATCCATGCACACCAGTGCAACACCCAACATACCCTTTTTGTGATTGTCAAGCAATCAGAAGATATATCAAAGTGCTGCAGGATGCACACAAGGCTACTATCATGTCTCAAGTTTGAGGACTAATCGTGTACTATTGCAACATAGAAATTTTTGTTCCAACAGGCAAAGCTTCCAACTAAGAATTTTTTGCGGGCCATATTCGGTGTACTTGTTCCCTAACAAACACTCACATACATGTACTTACGTCTCTGCACTAATACCAATGGAATGTGATATCCTCGTCTCATGAGCATGCATCATATGTGCGAGTCTTATTGAACTATTTGATGTCCCATCTCAAAAAGCTCTTGACTCGAAACTTATTTAAGACCAAAACCTTAGAGGCATGTTTCATGATCACCATCATATGTGCAATCATGCCCTGTAGCTCAATTTGATGTAAGGACATTATCTAATGTGCAGAAATAAAAAATGCAAGACATAAGATAAAGAAAATACCTTTTTATTAATATGATTACCAATAATATTGTCTTTACAAAAGGAAAAGAGTACAATATACCTAATCCAATTGGGGTGTTGGGTATTCTACTCTAACAATCTCCCACTTGCCCTTGCTTTAATTGCCCATATATCTAAGGCCCATCTTCTCAAGATCTCCATCGAATATCTTTTGTGCTAAGAGCTTAGTAAGTGAGTTTGCTACATTTTCTACTGAGGCAACTCAATCCACAATGATGTCATGTCTACTAATGATTTCTCTGATCAAGTGATATCATCTCATTATGTGTTTGGATCTTTGATAAGATCTTGGCTCTTTTTCTTGTGTAATGTCTCCATTATTATCACAGTAAATCATAACTGGATCAACAATGGATGGAACTACACCCAACCCTTAGATGAAGTTTCTAATCCAAATAGCTTCTTTTGTTGCATCTGATGCAGCAATATATTCAGCTTCGATGGTAGAGTCTGCAGTTGTCTTTTGCTTGGAACTCTTCCAACTGACTGTACCACCATTCAGGATAAATATATATCCGGATATGGATTTTGAGTCATCTATATCTAACTGAAAACTAGAGTTTGTATATCCCTTCAATTTTAGTTCTCTATTGTTGTATATCAGAAAGATATACTTAGTCATTCTCAAGTACTTGAGAATTATTTTAATGGCTTTTCAGTGTTTTTTCTCTAGATTGGACTGATATCTGCTCGTGACACTTAGAGCATGTGCTATATCAGGCCTTGTACATAACATTGCATACATTATGCTCCATATTACAGAAGCATAAAGTATGCGAGCCATCATTTCTCTCTCTCCAGGTATCTTGGAAGACATAACCTTAGAGAGCGAAACTCCATGACTCATAGGTAGGAATCCTTTCTTGGATTCATTCATGCTAAACCTTTTTAGTATTTTGTCTATGTACATAGACTGGGATAGTCCGATCATCCTTTTGAATCTATCTCTATAGATCTTTATCCCTAGAATAAAAGATGCATCTCTCAAGTCCTTCATGAAAAACTGATTAGATAACTAAGTTCTCATTGACTGCAACATCCCTACATCATTTCCAATGAGTAGGATGTCATCAACGTAGAGCACAACAAATGTAACTGCACTCCTACTAACTTTCTTGTAGACACATGGTTTATGTGGGTTCTTATGAAAGTCAAACGTTTTGATCATTTCATCAAACCAGATGTTCCAACTTCTCGAAGGATCTTTGGAGCTTACAAACCTTTTGCTCACTCCCGCTGCATATGAAGCCTTCTGGCTACTTTATATAAATTTCTTCCTTAATGTTTCCATTAAGGAAAGCAGTTTTCACATCCATTTACCATATCTCATTGTCATAATATGCAGATATGGTCAGCAGTATCCGTATGGATTTAAGCATTGCTGCTGGTGAAAACGTTTCCTCATAATCAATTCTTTGCTTCTAAGTATAACATTTTGCTACCAATCATGTCTTATAGGTTGCTACCTCTTTATCTACTCCAAACTTCCGCTTGTAGACCCATTTACGGCCAATGAGAACAATTTCCTATGATGGGTCTACTAAAGTCCATATATTATTGGAGTATATAGAGTCCATTTCCAACTGCATATCTTATTGCCACTTCTCCGAGTCGATGTCAGACATCGCCTCTCCATAGCTTTTTGGATCATTATCCAAGGAAAGTCCCTCTTCTTTATTCTCTAACAACAACTTGTACCTCTTAGGTACCCTTGTGACCCTTTCGGAAGAAACTTTTTTTACACCACCCTTCGCCTTCAGCTTGTTGCGTTTGAAGGAACCCTTTCCTTTCTTATTTCATTTCTTGGGCTTTTTAGCCTTTGATACGGAAGAAGATCTAACAAGTAGAACCGACTTGTCCTTTTCCATGGTGGACTCAGCTATTTTTAACATATTTACAAGTTCAGCGAGACTAGTCTCCATGTTGTGCATGTTAAAGTTGAGTGTCAAATGTTGGAGGCAGAGACTGCAGCAGAAGGTCCGTATAGAGTTCATTCTCTATAACGACTCCAAGTGATGCCAGCCTTTCAATAAGGGCTATTATTTTTAATCCATGATCATGGTTGAAGAGCCCTTAATCCTACAATATCTAAAAAAATCTTTTCAAACTTGATATCTTGTCTGCTAAGTTCTTTCACCATACAACTCTTGTAGGTGAATGAGGATCCCATAAGCAGTATCTTGATCCATATTCTGCCTCTGCAGCTCATTTGACATCGATGCCAGCATGTAGCATCGAACTTACAGATTGTCATCAACATGACATAAGTAATTTGTATAATCCTCTGGAGTAATATCCTCCGATGGAACCGAAGGAGGCGCAGTGTCGAGGACATATGCCCTCTTCTCTGACTAAAGAACTATCTTCAAGTTTATTAGCCAATCGACAAAGTTAGGTTCAATTAATTTATTTTGTTCAAGGATTGTTGCAAGTGGATTATTTACTATTTTAATAGAATAATCTACAAAATATGTACGAAGCAGAAAATGAGAAAACTATGGGAAAAACATATTCATTTAATATAAGATTTTTAATACTAAACGTCTCCCACTATTTTATTCGAATTCCATCACCCCTAATGAAATTTTGGGAAATCAAATTTTCTAGTGAGCTTGAGGTCCAATGGAAATATTTCACACTCCAATTTTATGAGCCCATGAAATATTTCTATCTGTAGTCAACTCTTTGACGATTGTATCACTATACAACCTTTAAGTTTGTTTTGCCTCACCTCTTCCCATATACCACAATTTTATGAGCCCATATGGTACTAAGTGTCAAAAAATACCCATCAAACATTCATGTAGATAGAGCATCAAGCTGTCCCATGACTTATGGCCAACATAATGACGATTCTATCCTACGAGCATCTCAATGCTTGGTAGAGATAACAACTTTCCAACACAAGACCACCCCACGACTCATGGTCAGTGATCAAGTGTGGTAGCGATCGTCATTCTCTATTTTTAATGGTAGGCATAGAACGATATGTCATACCTAACTTATCTATTTTTGTTTGAAATTGAATTTTCAAAAAATTATTTTACTTAATTTTAGTAAATTAAGTGGGGTTAATTTTATCTAAAACCTCATCATAATTTAAATTAGGTTGGTTATTTAATGCATGATATCATAGTATCATTTCGCAAGCATAAAAACATTAACTAAAATCCTAAGCATGCATCTAATACATAATTAAATAAATGGATGATCATGAATCAGTCCTATGCGGTCCATTTGAGCCAAAAATAGACCTAAGGTCAGTCTAAGGATAATAAAATAGAATATAACATATTTTATTACATAATTGTATCCCATACAAACATGAGCCTTCTTTGGGAACTTTTTTTTATTCTCCTTCGTCTTCCAAAGAAAAAGAAAAACCTTACAATCTATTTTACTCTCTTTACAGAAAATAAAATAACTTACATAGATGAAATAAAAGGCTCGCATGCACTATTTTAAAACCCAAAAATATTAAATAATATCAATCAAATTGGTCAAGTGGCTCATGATCATCCTATACATGCTCATAATTAACATCATATGTAATTATCAAAATATGTAAATTTACCAAATTGTTAAACATAATTTTTTAACTTGGTATAATTTTTAATTGCTTGAAAAATATTTTTTCTTTGAAAAATAATTTTTCAGAAATAATTAAAATTAATATTTAATTTTAATATTAAAAAAAAAAAAAAGACCCGGAACGGCACAACGAGTAGCACCACTGTTGCCTGTTGGACACATGCCGGGTGCTTGCGCACGCAGCTGTTGGGTGTTTGACACTCGATGGCCCGTTTCATTATCTTTTTTCATTTTCATATTTAAATAATTTAAATAAGCAATTAAAATTATTCCATTTTTTTTAGAATATGCAAAATCAAATTTTACATAATTAACATGAATTTAAATAATTTAAAAACATGCATTCATAAATCCAAAATTTACTGAATAAACGAAATTGTGGCTCTGATATCACTGTTAGGTTCGCTATAATCGTAGGGTGTACGTAGCGAAAAATTAAAAATTTATCAAACATAAATTTAACCCCTTTAATTCCAAAGAGATTTTAATGATCACGCTTATTCAAGTGAATATATAAATAAATATAAAATCGAATTATACATTTCGTGTACTCCAATTGTTGTAGTGAATGAAGTAATGAATTACTTATCTTGAATTATCAGAACTAGTAGGGATTAAGTATCTCCCCTCTATCAGGTCCACAATACGAAAGAGCAATACCAATTAAAAGAATTTACTAGTATCATTTTAATTGTTTTCTAATTCTAGAGCTGGAGTAAATTTTCAAGAACAATAAAGATTGATTCTTTAAGTTTTTGAAACAATAATATTAAGAGAATAACAAGAAACTGATTTTTCTTTCTTTCTTTTCTTTTGTTGGAGAGTAAAAATAGAAGACTTTAAACAAAATAATTTTTGTTCAAAGTTTTTTGAATTAATTATGTAATTTTCATCCCTCATATATATAGGGCAGAAAATTTTAATCCATTTCCAACTCTTGTGAAAAGTTTTTCAATTTTAAACTAGTTCAAAATTTTATCTTGGAAGGATTCCAAATCTTCCCAAAACTTTCTCTTTTGTGTCTCTTATTGTATGTGGACTAATTTGTGACTATATTAATCAGCAAAATTATCTACATACATTATTGATATTAATTTGAACTCTTCAAATAATATTAAGATAGATATATATCATATATATACTATAATTATATTTATATATAAATTAAATCTTAGTAGCCGATTTTATCCCATAAAATTGATCACTATATTTATTTATCTATAAATATATTAATTAAATAAATTATATTTATTTAATTTATTTTCTTCATATTTTAGTGGGTTTTTTAAGTGATCCACATTAATTTTGAATTTGGACTAAAAAATCCCCAAATCAATTCAATTGATTCAATCCCAATTTAATCAATTTAATTAATTAATTTAATTTACTCTAATTGGGCTTTCTAATCAAATTAAGTCCAATTAAATAATTCAATTACTTAATTGAATAATTTAATTTAACCATTAAATTAAATAGAACCCTTAATTATTTAATTAATCAGTATTAATTAATTAATTTCCAACAATTGGATAAAATCTAAAATTAGAGATGTTACTTTCCATAAAGATGTGCGACCCTCTTAGGTTCACTATTAAGCTAGTAGTGGGTTTGCAATATTTACAATTTATGAATAATAATTATTCCAATTAATTAATCCACTTGGAATCAACTCCTTAATTTCAAGAACCTCACTACCCATGAAAACACCTAGTAAGTAATCATAGCAAACTAGTCTTAGGTGAAATATCGAGAAAATCTATTTCATTTGTGAGTACTATACACAAAAGATTATCTTGTTTAAAAAGACAAGTGTCGAATTTTATGTTGGCCATTGACAAACCTGCATGCGCACCATTGCAATACCCAACATACCCTTTTTGTGATTGTCAAGAAATCAGAAGATATATCAAAGTATTATAGGATGCACACAAGGCTACCATTGTGCCTCAAGTTTGAGGACTAGTCGTGTATTATCGCAACACTGAAATTCTTGTTCTGACAAATAAAGTCTCTAACTAAGAATTTCTTGTGGGTCATATTAGGTGTTCTTATTCCCTAATAAGCATCCACATACATGCACTTACGTATCTATACTAATACCAATGGAATGTGACATCCTCGTCTTACGAGTATGCATCATATGTGCGAGTCTTATTGAACTATTTGATGTCCCATCTCAAAAAGTTTTCGATTCAAAATTTATTTAAGACCAAAGCCTTAGAGGCATGTTCCATGATCGCCGTCATATGCGCGACCATGCCCTGTAGCTCAATTTGATGTAAGGACTTTATTTAATGTGCACAAATAAAAGATGCAAGACATAAGATAAAGAAAATGCTTTTTTTATTAATATGATTTCCAATAAAATTGTCATTACAAAAGTAAAAGAGTATAATACATTCAATCCAATTGGAGTGTTGGGCATCCTACTCTAACATATAAAATCTGATAATATGATGTAATTTAACATTTAAAAACTGAAAAAAAATCATGTGTATAAGGTTTAGCTAACCCATTTTGATTTTAATTTGTTGTATTTGCTGTTTGTACTTTTCTGCTGATGTTGCTGTAGTTCTGTGAGCCTGAGTGTTTATCAGCTACTATCTAGGACAAAGATTGCAAGAATAAGACTGATCTGAATAGAAGTTTTAGAAATCTTTGTAATTGAAAATATACTTGAAACGTTATAAATTTTAGTGTTTGATGTTGAGATTTGTTTCTTTTCGAATGCGTATGTTTAAATTAAATAGCCTTGTTTTAATTTAGATGCATTTTATCAAGTATTCAAATATATATATATAGAATTGAAAAAATATATATTTTTGAGGTTTATTACATAAGTACCTCTGGAATTCAAAGTTTGCTATGAAAATTGCTTCCGGTTTCTATCACAACTATTGAATAAGGCTATTATGCCTTGTATGTTCCCATTTTCAAAATTTATTTTCTCATTTTATATTATTTTAAAATTTAAAATCATGTTTGTTTGACCTATTTTTAATGGAAATATTCATTTTATTTTCTCATTTTTCAATAAAAAATTCTATCTCAAACCAATAATTGTAATTTCTAATTCAATACATAACTTTAATATGTCGGTTGTCAATTACTATTTCCATCATCTAAATTTAAATCATACTAGTGAGACCCATCACTATCAATTATATCTACCTAATATTATTCTTATTTTCAAACTACAACATTTTAGCGGGACCCACCACCTACAAATCTTACAAATAAAATATTATATTTAAATTAAATATTCAAAGTGACCCCATTATTATCAATTTTATCCAATTAATATATTATTATTTTTAAATTATATTATTTCAATGAAACTCACCACCTTTCAAATAATCTTAATAAATTATCATATTCAAATTAAATATTCAAAATAGACCTCACCACTACCAACTTTACAAATTATTTATACACAAAAATTATGAAAATGATACTATAAACATAAAAAAATATAATTTCATTCTTATCACGTACTTTAGTGTTTAATTACTTCAAAACTACTCAACCAAATATATTCTCATTTTCAATCCTATATAAAATTTTATTTTCATTCATTTCTCCAAACATAATCTCGTTTCTCACACTGAAACCAATACAAAACCAAAAATCTCAATAGAAATGCTGGAAATAAGAATTTTCAGTGAAAACACAAAGGCCTATATTTTTTTAGATATGTTAGCCATGGATATTTTGTAACCATGGCAATGCAAAATTTGCTAATAATTTTGTTGGGAAAGGAGCCAAAATAAATAACACGAATACAGCGGAACCAGAAAATTATTTTCCCTCATGTCGGATTAAAAATGGGATCAAACCAACAATTTCAGAGAATAGTGCGAAAGTAAAAAATATAACACAAGGATTTTTACGTGGAAAACCCAAATCGGGCGGGGGGACCACGGGACCGTAGTCTAGACAAAACTTCCACTATGTATATGGTAGGCTTACAAAATTCTCTCTAAACTAGAAGATACACAAATAATCCTCAAGAGAATATCTATTGGATCACAAATATCTTAAGTTTTTCAACTTGAAATATCAAAGAAAAATAGGAAGACTATTTTAAGAAATAATGAAAAATTTCTAAAGTTTTTCTCCCTATTTCTTCTCTAAAAAAACTCTATTTTTCTCTCACTTAACTCTATTATTTTCTCTCTTTTTTCTTGTGTATTTTAGCTATGAAATGAGACTTCTATTTATAGGCAAGGTTGCTGCTAATTTTGAATGTTTGGTAGCTTCTCTACCTCATATAGGGTGTTCAACCAAACCTGCCCTGGTTCTACAAGTTTCAAACTTATCTTCTGATAAAGACTTCGTAAGCATGTATGCACTATTTTCATCAGTGTGAACTTTATCAAGATCCATAAATTTTTCATCTATCACATCTCGAATCCAATGGTATCTCACATCAATGTGTTTTAATTTTGAGTGAAAAGTGATTTTTTTTACACAAGTGAATCACGCTCTGACTGTCACAGTAAAGCTTGTACTTTTCTTGCTTCAAATCTAATTCATGAAGAAACTTCTTCAACCACAACATCTCCTTGCATGCTTTAATTACTGCAGTATATTCTGCATCCGTTATGGATAATGCCATGCATTTTTTAAGTTTCGATTGGTAAGAGATAGCTCCCCCTGCGAATCTTATTAGGTATTCGGATGTGGATTTCTTGGAATCAATATCACCAGCCATGTATGTATCTGTGAATCTATCTAATACAATTTGGTCATCGCTAAACTTTAGGCAAACTTTGAAATTACCTTTCAAATACCAGAATATTCATTTCACTACAAACTAGTGATATTTGCTAGGGTTAGAGAAAAATCGGCTAACAACACCAATTGCATAAGCAATGTTAGGTCTAATACATACAATAGCATACATTAAACTGCTAATTGTAGAAGCATATGGTACCTTTTTTATTTTTTCCTTATCTTTCTCGAAGCTTGTTTCAAGCCGTACAAGCTCTTTTTAACCTGCACACTAGGTTTTTCTTACTTTTGACTTTGAATCTCTCCGTTTGCTCCATGTAAGTTTCTTCATTCAAATCTTCATAAAGAAACGCAGTCTTTACATCAAGTTGTTCAATCTACAGGTCCAGGCTGGCATCAACTCCGTAAACAACTCTAATGGAAGACATCTTCACCACATGTGAGAATATTTCATCAAAATCAACACCTTTTTTTCTGCCTAAATCTCTTTACAACATATCTCACTTTATATCTTGGTTTTGAGCTATGCTCGTCACCTTTTAGCCTACAAACCTATCTATTTTTCAGTGTTCTCTTTCCTTTTAGAAACTTTACAAGCTCATAGGTGTAATTTTCTTATAGGGATTTCATCTCTTCCTTCATGGCCTCCAACAACTTCTCTTTTTGATCATGTGATATGAGCTCTGTGAAACTCTCTGGTTCTCCCTCGTTAGTGAGCATTACATACTTATGTAGACTATATCTGGTAGAATGTTGTCTTTGTCTGGTGGACCTTCTAACCTCTACCTCTGGTAGTGGAACTGAGGAAATATGATCAACCTGTATAGGTGGTGTGAGATCCTATACATCTCCCCCATGATTCTGAGCCGTAGGCAAAGAAATTGAATCTAAGTCATCATGAACATATGAGTTGGACTTAGATTTCTGTTTGGCATCATCAATTACCTGATTCTCAAGGAACACATCCCCACTTTTGATGACTTTTCTGTTAGCTGGGTCCCATAATATGTAGTCAAACTCTTCATGATCATAACCCAAGAAGATGTATGATTTGGTCTTGTCGTCAAGTTTGGATCTTTCATCTTTTGGAATGTGCACAAATGCCCTACAACCAAGCACTCTCAAATATTTGTATAAAACATATTTCCCTGTCTAAACTCTATCTGGAATATCACCATCTAAATGAGCTGATAGAGAAAGGTTAATTAGATCAAATGCAGTCCTAACTGCTTCATTCCAAAAGGATTTAGGCGATTTGGAATGTGATAGCATACACTTTATTTTTTTCATAAATTGTTATTTTCATCCTCTATGCCACACCATTATGTTGAGGAGTCTTTGGGATGCTCTTCTCAAGCCTAATACCATAATCCCTGTAATATTGCTCAAATGGACCTTGGTATTCACCACCATTGTCTGCACGAATGCACTTAGCTTCCTTCATGTTTCTCTTTTGAACTTTGCTTGGAAATGCTTAAAGACCTCTAGAATTTGATCTTTAAATTTCAAAGAAAAGCACCAGACTTTTCTAGAGAAATCATCAATAAATTAACAAAGTACAAAGCACTACTAAGAGTTCTATCTTTCATGTAACACAAATCAGTATGCACCAAATCAAAATGATGAGATTTTCTAGATGGAGAAAAACTCTTAAATGCAACTCTATGTTGTTTTCTAGCCAAATAATTAACACAGGTTTGTAGGTGCAAATTTGTTACATCAGGAAGAAGTTTCTTCCTAGCCAAAAGTTCCATGCCTTTCTAATTCAAATGTCCAAGCCTTTTATGACACAACTCAATGGAGGAATTTGTGACAATTGTATTAACCTCTCCATTTAATAGTCTAGCCTGCATCAGGTAGAGTGAATTATGTTTCTTACCTTTACCAATAATGAAAGATCTTTTGGTGAGCTTCCATTTTTCTTCACCAAAGTAATTAGCATATCCATCATCGTCAAGTTTGCCAGTGGAAATAATATTGAGTCAAATGTTAGGAATATGTCTGACATCTTTGAGCAGGAGTCTAAATCTTATATCAGTATCTAGGATAATGCTCCCCATGCCAAAGACTTCCGTCATACCATGATTGACCATTTTGACTTTGCCAAAACTGTCACCCGTGTATGATATGAACATATCACGATGTGGAGTGATATGATATGAAGATCCTGAATCATCTAGTCTGTCTATTGGCATGATGAACTGATACAAGTATCATCACAAATGATGACAACATCACGATCAGCTGCAACATCGGTAATATCTTTGTCATCTTTTTTATTCTTATTATTTCCATTCCGTTGATCTCTTTTCTTCTTTTGCAATCTCTCTCATAGTGGTTTGGACCATCACAATAATGGCATTTGAAATCCGTGGACTTTCCTCTAGATTTGTCTCTCCAATTTAGATGACCTCTGCTTTTACTCCTTCCTCGCTTATCAACATTTTCTGCTACTAAAGCCTTTGACTCAGAAGAATGTTCTTGCTCTTTTCTTTTGGATTCTTCATTAAGAAGACAATCTTTTACCATTTGCAAGGTCAATACTCCATTTAAAGCTAAATTACTGACTGACACTACAAGTGTGTTACAACTGTCAGGCAATGATCTAAGTAGCAATAACGTAACCACTTTATCATCAAGCGGTATTTTCATAGTGATAGATTGATTTATTAGACCTTGGTATGCATTTAGGTACTCTGTCATGTTTGCACCTTCCTAGTATCTAAGCTGAATAATTTTTCTAACAATAGAAGCTTTGTTCAAGGCATTTTTCCTCTAAAACATGGCCTTCATTTTCTTTCATAGAACATCAACTTTTTCCTCATTTGCAAAATAATGGAATATATTATGCTCAAGAAACATCGAATATACCCCACTGTCTTTTTGTGAAGAATATTCCATTCATCATCACTCATTTCTTTTGGTTTGGCAGCATCACCATGCAAGGGCAAATATAAATCCTTGCAGTAGAAAAGATCTAACATACTTGGTTCCCAAATGGAGTAGTTCAATCCATTTAATTTGAACATACCCCAAAAGATGTCGACTTTTCCATTTTTTAATCTGTAACAGTAACAAAGTGGCTCTGATACCACATGTTGGGAAAGAGAGACAAAATAAATGGCACAAATGCAGCAGAATCAATTCTTTTTCCTCTTCTCAGATTAAAAATGGGATCAAACCAATAATTCTAAAGAATAGTGCGAGAGTAAATAATATGACACAAGGATTTTTACATGGAAAACTCAAATCGGGAAAAATTACGGAACTGTAGTCCAGACAAAACTTCCACTATGTATATAGTAGGCTTACAAAATTCTCTCTAAACTAGGGAATACACAAATAATCCTCAAGAGAAATTCTATTGGATCACAAATATCTCAAGTTTCTCAATTTGGAATACCAAAGAAAAATAGAAAGATTATTTTAAGAGAGATTGAAAATTCCTAAAAAATTTCTCCCTATTTCTTCTCTCAAAACACTCTATTTTTCTCTCACTCAACTCTATTATTTTCTCTCTTTTTTCTTGTGTATTTTAGCTGTGAAAGGAGAGCTCTATTTATAGTTAAGGTTGTTGCCAATTTTAAATGTTTGGTAGCTTCATTTTTTGAATATTTGGTGGCCACATTTTTTGAATATTTGGTAGCCACCCCATATGGGTGGACTTACCAACAATTTTTTCATAGCAAATACAGATATGTTAGCCACAGGTACTTTGTCACTATGACAATGGAAAATATTCTATCGCTATGGCAACGAAATAAGTATCTATGATTTTTCATGGTAGCATAGAGATTAGCTTGGTTTTGAGAATGGCTACGGAATTCCGTCAACATGATATAACTATGTTTAAAAATTTCATAGCCAAGATTAGCTATGGGGGTATCTGCTGCAAATGCTACGACCATTTTCATTATCCTAGCTATAGATTTAAGAGCATTTGCTTCGGCTTGGCTGAAGCCATCTGATGTCCAATTTTTTTGTAGTATGTGTATGTGTATGGGCAACATTGGCAATGATGATAGTAGTGTTGGTGTAGCAGGGGGGGTGAGCGGCATTGAGGAGAAAAGAAAAAGTGGCAGCGGTGGTCGCATGTTGCAATAGATGGATTTATTGGAGGTTTGCCAAATCCTTCATTTTCTTTGAAAGCCAACTGATGACCATCCACCTTCAGATTACTAAAATTTACTATAAGTTATATTTTAATCCATTGCTTGATTTTACTTTTTTATTTTTATTTAATCCCAGATGTTGTTTGTATTATTATTATTATTTTTTGATTGGCTTTAGAATATTTAATATTTGTCAAAGAAAATGCATTTTTGTCTCATACCTTAGAATATGTACGATTTTGGTCCCTCCAGCAGATGTGTTAATGTTTCCTTTAAGTATTTAATAGCATATCCTTATGTGTCCTTAAATTGTTACAAAAAATTGAGATAGAGGATGCAATGTGGAAAGTGCTAAAACTTTATGACTCAAAATCAAATGGCACTTCCTTAAAGAATCAAAAAAACAATTTACCCATGAAAGCTACTTGGACATGGATTCAAAGTTGAGTCCCAAATAGGTCCGAGGTTTCTATAACTGAATTGAAGCATAAATTAGCATATATTCTTTGTGCAGAGTATGTGTAACTGAGTTGAGAGTCAAGGAAACAAAAAACTCCATGTCATTCTACAATGGAGTGGATTAGGTATATTGCACCTAAAAGATCATAGGAGGTATCAACAATATCATTATAAAACGAATGTGTTGCATCTCATCTATTAACTCTTCCCTCTTGATTGAGCTACTCAGATCTTAGATTTTGAATAATAAACTAGGGAATAAGTTGGGAATTTCAACTTGATATATTGCCAGATAAAATAACCTAAATTAATAGAAATTAAACCAGTTTTCTACCTTATAAGTCCAAGTCCCAAGAAACTTATAAAAAATTGGTCATTTTGTAAAGATATTTTTCCTTTGTTTTTTATCTCACTTCAATCAAAATTCAATTTAGTAGGACGAATTCTGATCCACAATCCAAATGCTCCATAAATGTGAGTGAAACCTTTGTAAAATGATCACACAATTTCATTCAATTTTTGCCTTTATTTTTGACGACCATTCTATGTATGTTCTTTAGAATACATTGGTTATTTTTTACATGTGTTGGTTGTGCTCAGGTAGCAAGATTGAGGGATTTTTACATTATGGTTCCATGCATTCAAAAATCAAATGTTAACTACTCCCTCGGTTAGAGCAGTATCCAATAATCCAATTCAATTGGCAGTTTTTCTACTCATAAAATAAACGTTCTTAGTCATTCAATAATAAAAAAAAATACATTTACTCAAATTTAGTTAATAAATCTAGATAAAGTCCCCTAGATCACATTTAACTAAGGGATATGGTTGTACATTGTATGGGAATTATGAAATATATCTCTATGACTATGATCTAAAATAAGTTCTAAGCCATAAAATCATTGAGATGGGGGACGTCAATAATTCGTTTCATGGGCATTGACTTGGTGATTGCTACAACTATTATACTACACTGAAGTACTCTGGTAATATTAAAAATGTAAAAGAGAAATGGACTTAAAAAATGCGAAATAGAAAAGTGAAATATGCAAAATGTTGCTTTGATCATCTATCTCGGAAGAATAAAATAGCAAATCAAGACCTGTGTAAACATAGTTTCTTTAAAACAGATCCGTCCCCTCACCATAGGTGCTTGAGGAAAACTTTGAGTGTCTGTTTCCTAGGATACAATGGTGGAACTAGTAGCACGCTTATCACAAAGCATCTACTCTTTGGTGAACTAAGCAAATATGTCTGAACTATGTCACCAAAGGATCAAGGAGTAAGATGAACAAAAAGACAAAATTCTAAAATTGTTTGTGTTTGAATTGTGAAAGTTGAACCAATAATTTATAGGCTTAGAAAAGTGAAATGGTGCAGAATGTTGCTTTGATCGTCTGTCTCTAAAGAATAAAACAACAAATCAAGGCCTGTGTAAATATAGTTTCTTTAAAACAGATTCGACCCCTCACCATAAGTGCTTGAGGAAAATTTTGAGCGTCTGTCTCCTAGGATACAATGGTGGAACTAGTAGCATGCTTAGCACAATGCATCTACTCTTTGGTGAACTAAGAAAATATATCTGAACTATGTCACCAAATGATTTAGGAGTAAGAGGAACAAGATGACATAATTATGGAATTGTTTATGTTTGGATTGTGAAAACTGGACCAGTAAGTTATAGGCTTAGAATTTGACCCCATGACTCAGCCTTCACTCCCCCATGACTAAGCGGTTTCAGGTGTTACACAATTAAACACCCCTCATGACTGAGTAGTTTCAGGTGTTACAAAATGAAACACTATAATTGAGCAGTTTTTGAAGTTAATAAGTGGCAATTTCTGGAGCTAATAAGAAGCTGAAATAAAAAAAAAATTGGAAAATTGTCAAAATATGGACCTAACTATGTGGCCAATTTCAATTCGATATTCGTGTACGCAGGTCACGCTCGCACATAAGTTCAGTGGTCCGAGGTGCTAATTAGTCCTTGATTTGCACCCACCTAGGAATGTGCATGAGAGAGAGCCTCTATGCTACACATTCTTACACCTCACAAAAGGTGGCCACGTATAAATAAGTCCAACTTCTCTTATTTTTCCAATATGGGACAAGCCACTTACTTTCTCTCCAACCATTTCCAACTCTCATCTTTGAGCTTCAATTTCTCATTCACCCAAGCATCATTTTGGGCAAGCAAATATACGATTTTGAAGTTCTTTTAGAGAAGAACACGAATCTACTTTTATCTTTCTTATCGAAGAAATGGTCCCAATGCAATCATGCAAACATGGCATAATTATCTTTAAATTTTCCAGTCATCCCCCACATGAATGGAAATTGATAAATACATAGAAGGCTTGGTGATTAAGTTCAATGGTTAAAACTTGCATAGGATAGATAGGTGTTATCCTTTGAACCTTTTCTTGTGAAAGTACATTTACTTTACTAGCTGACCAATAGAAACGATGTTTTTGAACTATTCTTCCTTTTGTGTAAATGATGATATACCTCACGTAGGATTCTTCCTACATAACTCGATTCTCATTATTTTATTTGTTAGTGGTAATGAACATGCGTTTGGTTCAGTGAAAGTTTTTAAGAATTGAGCCCCACACAATTCTCTTTGAAGCAACCCCACTTTATTCTCACATAGGTGAGAGTAACCTGTATTACTATGCTCAGATTCCCAACACATAAGAACCATTAAAAGCCTAATGCTTATTCTTTTCTTACGAGCATCACTGTTACATAATAAGAATGGACAAGAGATGACCCCCACAACGATCCTTTAAGTCTTTACAATTTGGTTGTCCCTTTTATCCTAGATCTTGGGATTTCAAGTCAACTAGGTTTGGTTTCCATTGTACAACTCATTCTTTCAAATGCTTAAGTCCCATTCCTCTTGATGATTTTGCAACTAACCCTCTGTTTAACTGTTTCGTTAGTAGATCTTCCAGATTATTTTTTGACTTCACGTAGACAAAAGAGATAAAGCCAGTTAAGAGAAGTTGTCTTATGATATTATGTCTACGAAATATATCTCTAGACTTACCATTATACATATTGCTTTATGCCATTTCGATTGCAAATTGACTACACAATTTATGTAGATTGGTGGCATAAGCTTTTGCTATCTCGGAATATTCTCTAAGAATTGACATAGCCATTCAGCCTCTTCATCACACTTGTCTAGGGCTATAAATTTTAAATTCTATAGTGGATCTGGCTATAACTGTCTGCTTAGAAGATTTCCATGAAATAGCTGCACTTCTTAATGTGAATACAAATCCACTTGTAGACTTTGAGTCTTTGATATCAGATATCTAATTGGCATCACTGTATCCTTCAATAACAATGGGATATCTCGTATAATGCAGCCATAATCATGAGTATATCTTAAGTCCTTAGTACTCTCACTATCCTTTTCCAGTGGTCAGCCCCTCGATTACTTATGTATCTACTCAATTTACTAATTATGTAGGCTATGTCTAGTCTTGTACAACTCATCAAATACATCAGACTTGTAGTGATTATAAAGTACTCTACTTGAGAGACACCCTTGCCTCTGTTTTTCAATAGATGTTAACTTGTATCCATCGGGGTTCTAGCCAATGCAAAATCATTCATGTTAAATTTCTCAAAAATCTTGTCCATATAGTGTGACTCGCTTAGAACAAGTCCTTTTGATATTCTATAGATTTTAATTCCAAAGATCACATCAGCTAAACCCATATCCTTCTTATCAAATCTTGAGTTCAACATATCTTTAATGGATTTAATCATCTTATTATTACTGCCAATGATAAGCATGTCATTTGTGTAAGGACATAAAATGACATAGCCATTTTTACTGTCTTTAACATAAACACATTTGTCACATTCGTCGATTTTACAGACCTTATTTTCCTACCATGGAGTAGAAAACCCTTTAGGTTTTCCATATAGATTTCTTCTTCCAAATCTCCATTTAGAAAAGCGATTTTCACATCCATTTGATGTACTTTCAGATTTCGCAAGTATGCAATCGCAAGTACCTTTCTAATGGAGGTTATTCTCATTATCAAAGAATATGTATCAAAGTAATCAAGGCCTTCTTTTTGTCTGTAACCTTTAATCACTAGTCTAGCCTTATACTTATCAATTGTTCCATCTGCTTTCATTTTCCTCTTGAAAATCCATTTGTATCCTAGTGGTTTTACTTGATGGTTAGGTCTTGCAGTCAAGCTTGCTTCCCGTAGGGGGATCCACTAGTTCTCATTCATAGTTTTACAAGATGGAATCTATTTAACTATTAATTATCTTTTTTCCATTGAGGTCATTAAGAAGAATTCACAGCGTCTTTAAAACTTTGAGATTCACTTTTTGACATATAGGTCAGAAAATCCAGACCAAAAGATTTTTTTGTCCCAGTTCTTTTATTGCATCTAGGTTCAATCTTATCTTTTTTATTTTGTTCTTGTTCCATTGCTTCATAAGTCCATTTAGAGGAACTTCCATCCTTTTCGAATTTGTATGGAAACACATGTTCAATGAATGAGGCATTTCTTGACTCTATTATCATGTTCTTATTGATGTCGAAAATTTTAGAATCATGCATAAGAAACCAATAAACACTATTGTTATGTTCATCTCCAATGAAAATATAATCAATAGTTTTTGGACCTATTTTCACCTTCTTTGGTGTAAGTACAACCACTTTGGCAAGACACCCCACACTCATAAGTATATATAGAAAAACTTTCTTCATTTCCATAACTCATAAGCACTTTTGTCCTTTTTCTTTCGGGGCACCTTATTTAAAAGGTATCAGTTGATAGTACAACTTCTCCCCATATGTTCAGAGGCAACCCAGAACTTAATAACAGTACATTCATCATTTCTTTCAAAGTGTGATTTTTTTGTTCTACAATATTATTTTGTTGAGGTGAATAAGAAGTTGTTGCTTCATGTGTGCTTCCGTGTTATGCACAGAATTCAACAAAAGATGATTCATACTCACCTCCTCGATCACTTCTTATCACTTTAATTTTTCTATTAAGTGGATTTTCAACTTCATTTTTATAGAGAACAAATTTCTCTATAGCTTCGTTTTTACTTTTGAGAAGATATACATAATAATATTTTATGCTATCATCGAGAAAAGTAGTAAAATACTTATTGCCACCACGTGTTTGTATAGCTTTTAAATCATGTATTTCCATATGAATAAAATCAAGTGGTTTAGTATTTCTTTCAATAGATTGAAAAGAGACCTTGTCAATTTAGCCTCAACACAAGTTTCACATTTATGTTTAGAATGAATGGAAAGTAGATATGCAATTTAAGTTAAGTAATCTTCACAAAATATCATAATTAACATGTCCTACTCTACCATGCCATAAATTGGAAGACTCAAGCAAGTAAGCGGAAGAGTTATTCATGTTATATATCTTTGGTTTAATAGTCATTATATTAAGCTTAAACAGCCCATCAGACATATAAGCCTTTCCTACAAACATTCCATTCTTAGTTAAAATATCTTTGTCTGACTCAAACACAATGCGAAAACCATGCTTGTTCAATAGTGACCTGGACACCAAATTCTTCTGGATCTTCGGCACATACAATACATTATTAAAAGTTAGCTCTTTTCAAGAATTCATCTTTAGAACTGCTTTGCCTTGACATTTGATGTCAAATGTAGCTAAATTTTCCATAAACAGCTTATCCCTATTCTCTATTGCTTCAAAGAAACTAAACATCTTCTTATTGGAGTACACATGTCGGGTAGCATTAGTGTCAATCCACCATTTCTTTGGGTTTGAACCTACCAGATTCACCTCAGATATCACCACAATGAGGTTTATATCAAAAACCTCTTATGAGATGTCCTCAACTACGTTTGCCTCTTTGTTCCTCTTTGGCTTTCTGCACTCTGAGGCCTTATGGCCTACTATGTTACAGTTGCAGCATTTTCCTGAAAACTTCTTTTTAGAAACACCTCCTTTTGGTCATATCTTCGCCCCTTTGGAAAATGACCCAAACTTTTTCTTGTCATTCTTTGAGCTTTGACCGTGCTCAACAATATTAGCTTTAGCCAACACCAGATTGAACAATTTCTTCTCAGAACCTTTATTGTCTTCCTCAATTCGAAGTCTAACAATAAGTGATTCGATGTTCATCTCATTTTGGTTGTGATTCAAGTAATTCTTGAAATCTTTTTAGGTTGATGGAAACTTTTCAATTATTGCTGCCACTTGGAAAGTTTCACTCAAGACCATCCCCTCGGTATGAATCTCATGCAAGATCACTCAGAGTTCTTGTACTTAACTGATCATAGTTTTAGAGTCCACCATTTTATAATATAAGAAATAGCCCACAACAAACTTTTTGGCCCCTGCATCCTCGGTCTTATGTTTTCGGTTCAAAGATATCCACAACTCATTAGTTGTTTTCATTGAGCTATAAATACTATACAATGAATCTGCCAAGCCGTCATAACATAATTTTGGCATAGAAAATCAAAATATTTCCATGCATCAATAGAACTAACAGCTTGAACATCTCCATCATCTTTTTTAAGTTTGGGAGCATCCTTAGTTAGGACGTTCGCAAGATTCAAGGTGGTTAGATAAAAAAACATCTTCTGCTGCCACTTCTTGAAATTCAAGCCATTGAATTTCTCTAATTTTTCTGCATGATTAACCGGAATAGTGACTATCGAACAAGCTACTTGAGTCATAATCTGGGGCACAATGGAACTTGGGACAACTTCAATAGCCTCAACTCCATTAATTGGATCAGTAGCCATTTCAGAAACACAAAGAAAAGTTTAATACATTTAAACAATTTGATCACTAGAATAAACTATTTTGTTGAAATCTGTTTTAAGATTGTCACGACTAATATACTGCAATGAATTACTCTGGTAATATGAAAAATATAAAATAGAAATGGAATTAAAAATTACAGAAATAGAAAAGTGAACTGGTGTAGAAAGTTTCTTTGATCGTCTGTTTTTGAAGAACAAAAAAGCAAATCAAGGCCCATGTAAACATAGTTTTCTTAAAACAGATTCACCCCCTCATCGTAGGTGTGTGAAGAAAACTTTGATTGTTTTTCTCCAAGGATACAATGGTGGAACTAGTAGCACCCTTAGCACAAAGTAGCTACTCTCTAGCGAATTGAGCAAATGTGTTTTAACTACTGAAGGATTTAAAGAGTAAGCGTAACAAGAGGACTTAATTTTGAAATTGTCTATGTTTGGATTGTGAAAACTGGACTAGTATTTTATAAGCTCGTAAATTGACCCCATGACTGATCATTCACTCCCGCACTCCTCCATGACTGAGTAGTTTGAGGTGTTATACAATTAAACAACATTAGTTTTAGATATTACAAAATTAAATACTATAACTGAGTAGTTTCTGGAGTTAATAAGAAGTTGGAATGAAAAAAAAATGAAAAATTATCAAAACGTGGACCTAACTATGTGGCCAATTTTGGTCCAACATTCGTGTTCGCAGGTCGCACTTGCACATGATTTCAGTGGTACAAGGTTCTAATCGATCCTTGATTTGCACCCCCTGCGAATGCACGTGAGAGATAGCCTCTATACAATACATTCTTACTTCTCACAAAGAGGTGGCCATATATAAACAAGTCCAACTTTTCCTATTTTTCTAATGTGGGACAAGCCACTTGTTTTCTCTCCAATTATTTCCAACTCTCATTTTTTAGCTTCAATTTCTCATTCACCCAAGCATCATTTTGGGCAAGTAAATATATGATTTCAAAGTTCTCACGGAAAAACATGAATCCACTTTTATCTTCCTTATTGAAGAAACAGATCCCAAGTCAATCATGCCTAAACATGGCATAATTGTCTGTAAATTTCCCAACAATGATAGCAGTACATGTACGTCGATGTTTGTTGGAGAGCAAGTTCATTGAACAACCCCGCTAAGAAATATTTAATTGGAAATAACCAATGTCAGACTTAAAGTTAACAATGATGTAATTTTGATATTCTTAATACCGTAATCTTGATGTGTTTTGGTATGTTTTAGTAGTAATTGTACTTAGTTTTGTTAAATTTTGGTGTAGGGATAATTTTGGAGAAGATGGGTCAAAAGAAGAAAATGTTAAAAAAAGAGGAAAAGAGATTGCGCTTAAGCGCCAATTACAGGATACAAAACAAAGGTGATGGCGCCAAATACAGGGCCCAAAACTAAAAAGCTCCATTTCAGAGCACCTATGCACCCAAAATTGAATGCATAGCACCTAGGCACTATATAGCATAACAAAAATTATTTCAAGGTTGTTTTTTGAGCGACAAGTGGCAGAAAAAAGCCACTTTTGGCATATTTTTTAATACATATACTCTAGATACACTCTATACATCACACTGCATGTAACAGAAAAAGTATATACACTTTACACACTTATATTACATCATTCATGAGTCATCACATACATTATACACCTAATTTTCACACAAATTCTCTCCACAAATACACTCAGTCTTTCACACTTGTCACACACACTCCATGAAAACTCACACACCCATTCAAAGAAGTTTGAAATTTACTTTAAGAGGAGAAGGATCTTACGTTGGGCATTGAAGACTCATGTGAAGAAGTGAATACTCTTTAGTGGTCGTAACTTTCTTCATTAGATTCTTCTTGAATTTGTTTAGTTTTGAAACAAATTTTAAACGCATGATGGTGATGAACATATGGTGTTTTCTTCATTTAAACATGAGCTAAATTATTTTTAATCAAGACTTGGAAAAGTCAATTTGTTGAGGCGAAACCGCAACCTCTTAGAGTTATCATCCTAGGATTTTGATCCCGAAGACATTATCAGAAGGATAGACCACATCAAGCATGCATGGAAAGTGTTGCAATTGGCTTGCTTTAGCTAATTGAGCTTTAAGGATTAAACTTTTTTGGTCTCTATCTCGGTAGCTTTGTAGCATCAAAAGAAATTCAGAGAAAGACAACGTTTTGCCTCATTGTCGAGGAGTTTTTGCTGTACCAGGAGCAATATGTGCACCTTCCGTTGTTTCGAGAAATCCATGAACAAGTAATAGGCATACGGAAATGGATGCCTGACATTTTCATGTTCAATTTAACTTCCATGATTAAATTCCTCTTATCATTTTTATGTTGTTTCCTCACATTGTTCTGACAAAGTTTACAATCTGACAAAACCCAAATTTTTATATCACAAGTACTTAGGAGTGTTACATTTTTTGGGATGTTCGTATTAGTTCATGTACTATTAGACTTTAACAGAAATATAATTAATAATCATATAACTCAAAACTCATGTAGAATTAACAAAAAATAAGTTGAATATTAAATTATAAGCATACCTAAATCTATAGTGAAATATGCATATAATCTATAGTGATGAGAATTAGCGTCTTTCACAGTCAAATCTCTTTAGGTACTACATAAGTTCTCTCAAAAATGAGAATAAAGGAGAAAAGTAAAATGATTAATTTGACTTGGGATCTTAACCTATATTATTCTTTATATACTAGGTCAATTAGAAGCTCACAAATCCTAATTTAACTTGTATTAGGTATTTACATATTATAAAACTCATACCTAATAGATATTTATTGAGTTCAGCTGATAGATCATATTCTGTTAAATTAGATAGCCATAATATAATTGTCATTTATAAATGTAAGCCTATATTGAATTTTTTAGTGATGGTGGTTATGCGTGGTTTATGTGACAATGTCTTGGCTATGTGATTTATGTCATAGAACACTCCCTATGCCTTGTCCAGAACATAATAGAGGGAATGTCTCTTAGCCATTGTGTTAAGTTTTTGTATATGACTTAAACTTCTCTTGGCTGCTAAATTTTAAAAATAACTACTTGCTAGAAATAGCAAAAATTGATTACCCCACGAGCAAAATTATGTCAAGAATCAGCTCTCACCCTTCATTGTTTATACTAATAATGGATCAACTTATCAAGATTTCACTTAGGTTATGCACTTGGTTGAACCTTGAATAATGTGCATAAGAATATTTTTGTGTTGTTATGAAATAAGCATCACAAACTGGTAAGATGACATCGAGCTTTTCAAAGGATATCTAGAACAACAACTTTATCACCTTAGATTCACCAAAATATGAATAAGAAGCATGGTGTGATTGTATAGTGATAGATTCCTATTCATACAATTTTTACTAGGTTTATTTTCCTGAATGTGGCTTAAACACTTTTGTGCTTGTCTCAGCTTGACATTTTTCCTTTTTAAAAGATGCATAGTCGTAAGTTTGTCTTGGTTATGTGCTGATGATGCCAAGATGTTTATTGTTATTCTGTCTTTTTCAGTTCTGACATAAACCGTGATCACCATAAAGTTTTACGTGCGTTGTAATCAGCTTTTTGGTTTTCTGATGTACATCTTCTTGAGTATAATGAAGACTCAATGATGGAATTCGGCATCCACTATAGAACATTGTGCAACAGTTCCCTTCTGTTTGATTCAGTGAGTACCAAAGCTGATGCACCACCCTTGGGTAGTTGCCACCGAGAGATGCTCAAAGAAATGGGAGACAAGAACTGAACTTTTGATGTTCTTTAAAAGAATAAATTAACTGAAGAAGAAAGAAACATACAAGGATTGAATAGTGTGGTCTGCTGCTTGGTCTTTGATATGGTCATCAGTATTGTGGCTTAAAACATTCACCAGGAATCTGTCCATTGAATCGTTTGAAATCTTTGCAGTAGTCATAGATGATGTAGTTATTTCTGACCCAGTTCATTTGGCCCTGTTGAGCAAAGCTCAGTTGGCTGTACACAGGGGAGCTCCACCAGTTGCCACGTGTAGGTGCAGCACATTGACTGATACTGACTGGCCCGTCATACTTGCAAGCCCTTGCTCTAAAATGGCGTAATCTGGCAATGAAGGGGGCTTTTGTCCAATCAATCTTGTCAAGGCCACCTCTAGTTGCCCAGCTATCAGCATTCCAAAGGCTGGAGTACACTCTCATTGCCTGCTGGTTTGGGTAGGGAATTCCCTCGCTCTGATAATTCCTAAAAACTCTTATTGGAATGCTGTCAACATACCACCTGAAACAATAAATATGGATCTGTGTTCAAATAGATTTTACACATGACATGACATGACATGACTTGTAATCAATGCAATATAATAAAAGATGTAATCGGATTTGCAATAGTAAATCCTCTTTACTTGTCGACCTTGTGGCCGAAATTATTTTAGACTTACACAACTTCCGATGGGTTCCAGTGGATGGTGTAGTTATGGTAATCAGCCGTAGGGTCGAACCACGGGTAAAACTGCTGTTCTCTACCCCCTCCTCCTTGAGTATAAATGTTTGTGTGGATAATATAGGGTTGTCCTGATATGTTTCCTAGAAACTCAAAGTCAATCTCATCATGCTTGTCGCCAGTAGAAGATAGCTGCCCAAAAATTTGTCGTATAGCAAATTAGACATATACCTTGAATTTGTGTTCTTGAAAAAGGAAAATAATGCGTATTTTGGTTAAATATTTGGGCTGCCTCTGTACTTCAGAAAAGATTTCTTTAAGGAATCTTTATAAATTGGAGTTTTTTTACAATATTATCCATGTTTACCAGATCCAAGTATTGCGCTTACATAGTATGCTGTTACTGTTCCAGCAGAGTTTCCAGGTACCAGCTTGATTAGCATTTCAATGCTTCCAAACAGAAATGACTTCTTTGATTGAATTCCAGAACCTGAAAGATGAATTCTCGTTCAAGTAATAAAATTTAGTTGTTATAGCAATTAATAGTCATGTTGAAAAAGATAATAGGTTGTCGAGTACTAGTGATCAAGCATTTAATGGTGCATGCTTTACTTTCTATTTCTTTTTAAGTTTTTCCTTTTTAATTTCAATTAAACTATAGGAACTAGTTTAGGAAATATATATCATAGAAATGATATCATGGAGTTTGTTCTATATTTTTGTGAGGATTGACATATAATGCAAGATCTTTTTTTAGTTCTAAATAAGTGCTAGGGGTAAAATGAGATGCAAAAATAATAAGAGATAATTTTCTTTACTTCAATTCCTTTAAATTAATATAGCCAACATTAATGATATACCTTTACAATGGAAATGAAGTGAAGAAATAAAGCGTTTATTAAAAAAATTTATTATAATATATCTAGGAAACTAAGATTATACCATATTAAAAATAATTTAAAGTAAATTCATTTGAGTAGATTATTTTGTCAATTAAAATTTAGTTTATATCTTCATAGGCTCAGTTACATACGTATATTTTGCAGTAGATTTGCATATCATTGTAGCCTACGAAGACAAAATATTTTGTATGTACTTAGGAACTCATTGTATATACAATCATCAGCAAGACTTCTCCTTTATAGGCATCATGAATTTGGTACTACATTTGGCAACCATGTCTTCTTGATGGTACTAAGAAACATGCTGTTCTAAGGTTCTCATTAATTCTCTGAATAGAATGTAAAATTGAACCGTAGCTAAACAAAGTATTCATTTTGTGGCATCAATTTTCTCAATTGCAGATCAATGACAAATCTAAACGCTGCAGTAATGTCATTGTACGAGTTGTTTCTGCTGGTCCTGTTTATGGTTTATTTCTCAGATGGTAGTTCTTGATTGCTAAATTGGAAAAAGTTTGTGATGTACACCAACAACTACAGCGACGGAGCTAGGGGCCGGCAGGGCAGTCGTCCTCCAATTCCCAAAAAACTTATAAATAATATAAATTTAATATATAAATTTATTAATTTTAAATTTTGCCCCTTAAAAAATTGAAAATATTTATATATCTATTATTCTATATTAAAAATTCACTCTCGTCTCCCCTAATCTAAATTTTCTGCCACCGTCCCTGCCAACAAGGATTCATAAATTGATTCAAGTTAAAATCAAGGCAGCGTTTTTGCATGGCAGGCATGTTTGATTTCTGAGTGATTAAGATTGAGACATACCTGAGTTCTGATCCAGGACGAGCGTAGCATCGTCTCCAGTGCCCAGAAACGAGGAATCCTGAGCACCCCAGTTGAAATACATGCTCTTCAAGAAATTGCCCTCAACCAAACTTGAATGGAATGCCACCAGTGAGATGAAAAATGCCAGCCATGAAAAATGAAAATTTGCCATTTCCAGGTGAAGACACAATGTATGTTCTCTTTTGCCCAAATCTTCTGCTTTGGAAATGGACTACTTGTTATATCCGACAAGCTAGGTCTTAGTGCTATTATATACTTGTCACCAGGAAATACCACCTTACTGAGATGAACAATAAGATTGTTGTATAATATGCTTCAATATTCTTTTGACCATGTCTGAATTTAACATTCCCAGTGCAGTGCTTATATAATGACCTTGACAGCTAAAAATAAGCATATTGGTCAATTTATACGACAATTTTTGTATAAATTATAGATATATTAATTTTCCATCTCAAAATTTCCGTCTCTGAAACCCTGTTCTTCTGGCCACAGCTAAGTAAAAATATTACATGGATAACTCGAACCCGGTATCATCATTAGGAATTTTTCTCAAAGCTTGCATGGAGCACTCTTTTACCCATATTAACTGAATTTGCATGCATTTGTTTTCCTCATTCTTACTGGAAAAACAGAAATTATTCAATTAAAGCTAATATTCATTTACTTGGCACGAATTTTTGCTTAGTTGGTAGAAGAGCTAAGTAAACTCAATTAATATTATTAGGACAATCATTATCATATGCAGGTAATATATACCAAATTCTTCTATCCTTTTATTATTTTTTTTTTGGAAAAAAAAATTAATGGTGCTTGTGTGTGAATATAAGAGAAAAGATATCTACAGGAAAGCGAAGCATTGTAGCTCAGGTGGGACGCGGAGGGGGTAGGAGGACGTGCATGAGACTAATGGAAGGGCTTTGTCGCCAGCTATGATGAGTGAGAGTGATGCCCCCCTTTGCCTTCACATAGACTGTGATTCAATACAATGATAGGGGTAGACGTGCATACCTAATTAACATCCTTCTTTTCTAACATACAAACCACAAATATGCATATCTACTATCTTAAATTTATTTTGATAGTTGGGATTACACAAGATTGATAAATAAGTTTATCTAATTTCTTCTTTGATTTTTTTGTTTCAAGCCCCAGAACGCCCAAGTATGACTAAGGGCCTGTCCCATAATCACTCAAACGAGTGATTAGACATCTATAGTTAATCCATCAGCTATAGGTACGACACTATAAGAGAAAAAAATATTAGTGACAAAATATCAAGTTATATTGCTAATTAAAGTGTCACCAATCATATTTATTAATTAAAAAATAAAAATATTTGCTCTCACAATATTGATTTTTCACAAGCTAAATAGTGAATAGAATCATTAATTATAGGTTACACTATCTCAAAATTTTCTTGTTAGTGATTTCTTTTTTCCTTTTATGGATTGGATTTGGATATAAAAGAAAACAATGGGCTTGGTGGTGATGTGTTTTCTGGCCAAGCTTCTTTCGACAATTTCACTGTGATTGGTGATAATAGGGGGTTCGAATTCCCACTCTGGTGATAATTTATGTTGAAATTATATCATTTTGTGAGAATGGATCCTTTTGATCTTTCCTACAATACTTCTTTTGGAGGAATAACTTATATCAATTAGTATGTTATCAAGTTTATCAATGGTGCTTGATGTTTGTCAAGTATGCCAATTGTTTTCATGGCTTCGGTTTGGTGTAGTGGCACTTCCGGTAGTACCAAGTAGCAAGTGGCATGAGTGAGTCTCGGGGGGGTTGAGGAGAATATGTTGTCAGTTATATTAAAACTTGTAATTAATTAAATAGATTCTTAAGTATTAATTCGTAATAGTGTTCTTGATGTACAAATACTACTAGTACCTATCACAAACACAACTCTAAAATAAATGTCGGGCCTACAAGCGGTGAGATACAAAAGACTCACAATCATTCTTTCGTAAAGTGATGTCTCAATTGGTCTTTCAACATCATCTTTTATCATTTTATCATTTTTTCCCTAGGAATTCTGTATGATTGGTGTTTTCTAAACTAAATTTCTTTACTTAGATTTCGTGCATAACAATTATAGGAACTAATTCAATAGAACCGTACAAAACACGGTACAACAGGTACTGAACTATTTGTTGGAAGCCAGTGCCATTTTAGTACCATTCTTGAATGTCACGTCGGATATGCATGAACCAATCTCGAAACAAGTTACATTTTCAGCAAAAGAAAGCTAATCAAAAAGTGGAAATATAATTAAGTTCCATTGGTTGCAAGAAATTTTTTTAGTTTAGTCTTTCCATGCACGACAATTGAGAAACATCTGTAATTCCAAATATTGCAAGGCTCACCTGCGGCAGCTATATGTGGCTATAATCGGAGTCTTGGAGAAGACAAAATAAGGAGGAAGAAGAAGAAGACAATACAAAAATATTTAAAGATTTAGAGTTTAGCTGTTAGTGGGGAGAAAGAATTATAGAGAAGGGGAGTGAATAAAAAGGAAGGGGGGTTTGAGAAGGAGAGGAGGAGGGTGAGGGACCGCTCAATTGCGCATGGTTTGATGTTTGTCCCCATTGCTGATGTCACTCTCTTTCTTATTACAGAAACCCCTCTTGAAAATTTTCTTCTACTCAGTGTAACTTAACCTCTTGTTTAACTTAATTATTACCCCCTATATATGTAATTTTGTACAATATTTTCATATGGAACAATGATCAAATTGGTGTTGATATCGCTCAGTGGTTCAATTGGTAGGACATATTTAATTATCGGTCCGGTTCAATTGGTAGGACATATTTAATTATCGGTCCGATCGATCTAATGAAATTATTTTATATATTTTTTATTATATTATATAAAATGATAATTATATTTTTTATTATATTATGTAAAATGCTAATGTAATAAATTAATTATTATATAATATATTTTAAATATATAAAATAATAATTAACTAAAAAAATCTAATAATACACAAAATTCAAATAATCACATACATCTAATAAAATATCAGGTTTTATTTTTTTTTAAAATAAAAAATAAAAATATTTAGAATGTGGATATTGTACTTAGTATATATGTATTGAGTCCTCAACAACTTTAGGTTACTTGATATAGGCTACCTCATTCAAAAAGATGTTTAAGAAGGCACTTTTGGCATCCATTTGGTAAAATTTGAAATTTATTAGAAATGTTATAGTCAAAAGTAACCTAACTAGCTCTAACCTAGTTACGAGAGTAAAAGTTTCATCAAAATCAATTCTCTCAATTTGAGTATAGCCTTGTGCTACCAAACTAGCTTTGTTTCTTATAATATTATCAAATAACGTTTTATCAGCTCCCTTTCTTTTGGAGCCTTTGTTGATTAAAAAAATTATCAAATGTTCATACCAAGCTCTAGGGGTTTGTTTTAACCTATACAAGGCTTTTTTCAACCTATAGACATGATTTGAGTGATGAGGATCCTCAAAACTTTTAGACTACTCGATATTAGCTACCTTATACCATTTAAGAAGGAACTTTTGACATTTACTTGATAAATTTTGAAATTTATTAGACATGTTATAGCCAAAGGTAACCTACTAACTGTAACATAGTTACAGGAGCAAAAGTTTCAACAAAATCAATTCCTTCTATTTTAGTATAGGCTTGTGCTACCAACTTAACTTTGTTTCTTGTAATATTACCAAACCATCATTTTTTTAAAAAAAAAATCCATTTGGTACCTATTGCATTTGAATTTATAGGTCTAGGAACTAAGGTCCACACATCATTCCTAGCAAATTTCTCTAGTTCCTCTTACATAGCATTAACCCAAAATTCATCTGTCAAACCTTTTTTTCACATTCTTGGGTTCAATAGAGGAAGTGTAGCAAACCTGATCATGTCTTTATACCCATTCGTAAGAGTCCTCGTTTATGTATTCTGGTAGGTGTATCTCTTTTAAGTGAATCAAGAACTTCATCATATTTTGTTTTTAACAATGATGGAACATTAGAACCGACATGGACAATAGACAATATCATAGACAATATCTAGTTGCCTAGTAGCCTCAATTCATAGACAAATTTGAAATTTTTCATTTTGAGTACACAATAGGCTTTATTGTTAATGGAATATCCCAAAAAGACTTCTGCATCACTTTTTGCATCAAACTTACCAATTGGTCTCAGTCATTAACAATGTAAGATTTTGAACCAAAGACATGAAAGTGATTGAGATGTGATTTCTTACCTTTCCAAAGTTCGTATGAAGTCTTACCAATAACCTTATCTGTGATAGACCTTATTGATGATATAACATACTTTATTAATGGCTTTATCTCCTAGTCTGTGAGGTAGCTTTTTGGAATTGAGCATGACTCGAGTCATCTCTTATATTGTCATTTTTTCCTTTCAACTACCCCCATGTTGAGGTGTCTAAGTAGCTGAAAACTTATGAAAAATTCGATATTTATCACAGAAGTTGGCAAATACAGAGTTCTCAAATTCTTTTCCATGATCACTGTATATCCTTATGATCTTGCCAGTGTCACTGCTATTTTCATTTTTTAATTTAACACATAATTTCTTAAACACGTGAAATGCATTAGATTTCTGTCTAATCAAATCAAATCCAGTGAATTTAAAAAAATTATCAACACACACAAATATGTACTTCTTACCTCATAAGTTTTCTACCTATATGGGACCCATTAGATATATGGGTAAGAGTTCCATGTTCTGTGTTGTACTCAATGTTGTAACATTAGATATGACTCCCTTTTCTATTTTCCTAACCAGCAAGGTCCACAAACTCCATTCTTCTTTTTGGCCAACTTTGGCACTCTCAAAGTAGCACCTACATTCACAAGTTTAGTCTGACTCTTGTAATTTAAATGCCCTAGATTTTCATGTCAGATTTCTAACTCATCATGTGTTATGTTGTAATATTACAACTCCTATTGTAAAATATGGCAATTGTAAGAGGACCTTGATCCTTTTAAAACACATCAGTTAGTACTGTCAAATACTTGATATGAATCTTTTGTAAAACGAACAAAAAGATTCTGGTCATATAGTTGACTAATACCAAAAAAATTTGCCTTAAGGCCCTCTACAAGTACCTCTAACATCAATTGTTCATTTTTCTTGAACACGACCCTTGACACCATCACTAAAAGTTTCATAACCTTATTGATACTTCGATATTTTTTTATATTATGTTTGTTACTAGTCATGTATCTAGAATGCCCATTATCAAAGTAAGCAAGATTTCAGCGTGCAAGATTTTAGTGACATGTATGCAACACTACACTAAGGTCGGATTTCCTAATATAAATCCTTATACTAGTTTTATTTTTTAAGTCAATTTTAATATTTGGTATGTCTAGGAACATGTTGAGGACCATGTTGTGACATCCCAAAATCATATGTTTTAACATGTATTCTATTACTCGAGGCCTTTTTGTATTTAAAGCACCTAGAACGAATGTGGCCAGGAATATTGTAGTAACGGAAGATAGGAACAAAATTTTTTGGTCGAGGTTTTTGGAGAGTCCTTTTCTTACATGAGTTAAATATGGATATAGATGAATTGGTTCCTTAGACATATTCAATCTTTGACTTAGGGTTAGTTTTTATTTTTGAACTTTCTCTAGTGTAGCCAAGACCATGATGATCTCCTCCTAATTTTCCAAATCAGAGAATTTCATCAAGTTTATTTTTACTATAGTTCGTTTTCAACAAGGATCCTTTGGTAGTTTTCAATTCAACTTTTAGGAGCAGTTATCTGATTCATGTTCTAACTCCACATTTTGAAATGTCAGTTCAACAACCTGTCTATCTAATGACTTGTTAGATTCACAAACTTCAATCCACTCTTGTAACATTTTGGTGTACATCTCATTGACCTCATTTGAACTTGGTTCATCATCTTCATGGTTGTAATCATTGTTAGTGTTATTTAAAACATCTTGATGAAGTTTTTCCTTACCTTTTGGTATAGTATCATTATAGTATTCGAAATCGGATGATGTTGCAAAATGACTTGTGACATAGAATTTTCTAGAATGAACAATGTTATGTTTCAGTATAGAACACAAAGCCATATGATTGCCAACAATTTCATCACCCTATTCTTGTGTGTCCTCAAACTTTGCATCGCTCCAAGTTGTATTGAGCGAGTAACCCATCTTCTTTAGAGTATTAGTCATGCATATTAGATATGGCCAAAGCCTTCATATTTTCTACACCAAATCCTCTTTTCCTTCATATTATTGGAAGAAGAAATAGGATTAGGACTGTTTTCATTCTTCGTAGGATTAGAAGTTTTACCTACTTTGGATTTTTATTTCTTTTTATTCATCTTTTTCAAAAAAAAAAATTCAATGTTTTTAGTCAACAAGGTAAGTGGATCATTCATGTCACCATTATCAAATGTAACATTATCAGTGGGTTGATGAACCTTAGCCTGAAGAGCAATACTTTTGTTGTTATCTCTCTTGTTGTATGTTAGGTTTATCTCAAAGGTTTGGAATGAGCCCATTAGTTTGTCCAACCATATTTCAATAATATTTTTTACTTTCTATAGCATTAACTTTGTATGCAAACCATTCAGGTAAAGACCTTAGAGTCTTTCGAACTAGTTTTGTATCCAAATATTTTTTGCCCAAGGCATGAGCTTCATTTGCAAATGTCGCAAAGCTTGGCATTGAAATCAGTTATGGTTTCATTGTCTTAAATTCTAGAATCCTCAAACCCAAAAGCTAATAGTTTTTAGATTGGAGAGTCTAACGATTGCAATCCCTTCGTAGGCTACTTGAAGTATTTTCTTGCTTCCTTGGCAGTTTGGCAAGTTGCATTCAGCTTGAATTGGTTTTCATCTGCAACACTAAGATAGCATTTAAAGATTTTAAATTGTTGTTTGCTAGTCTTTCTTCACTAATGTTCCACAAATTCTTTGATTTTGGAATGAACTCATTTCTTTCAACCTCCATAACTGGTTATAATATAACTAGTAAGACTAGATCGTCACACTTTCTCATTAAGAGATTTGATGAAAGCCCTTATTCTGGCTTTTTAGTAAGAGTAGTTAGACCCATCCAATAATGGTGGTTGTGAAATTGAGCCTCATTCACATAATGTATTCATATTTGTACTAGCAATAGATTAGTCCTATATCTTGCTAAGTAAATTTAGTAACCTGCTCTAGATGCCTTTTGTTAGAATTTGTTAACAGTTATGTTATAACTTGAAATCAGTTAAACAGATTCTTAAATCCGCATTTTTTATTATCACTTAAGTTACAACACTAGGAGTAACTCATAACAGATAAATAAAATTGACACAATAATTTTTAACGTAGTTTGAATATCAAATATTCTATTCCAAGAGACCACACCCAGAGAAGAGAATAATCCACTATTAGTATTGAAGGTACATAATCAATAACTGGACTCAAAATAAAATAAAGACTCCCTATATGATTTTGATGTCATTCTTGTATTGCGCCCAATAGTTGGACTTATTTGAGAGAACCCCTCAACTTGCACTGCTTTGTTGAACTTTCATCAATAATGACTCCCATTAAACAACAGACTGTGTTCTCCCAAAAACTTCACCTCCCCAAAGGATATCAGAAATGATGTTAAATATCATTTGTAACACATGCCAGTTCTGCAGGCTATCATAAATTATAAAAACTTGATCAAAGATTGTTATGCCTTGGAGATGATTTGTTTCTCTTAATTTTCTTGATTTTTTCTTTCAAAAATCGTAACAACTACTAATGAAGATTTATGCTCAAATATATTCATATTGCAGTTCCTAATCAAACTAGATAACTTTAAAAGTTTCCTAGTCTAAGT
The DNA here is from genome assembly GCA_019321725.1 of Paulownia fortunei. Lineage (NCBI taxonomy): Eukaryota > Viridiplantae > Streptophyta > Magnoliopsida > Lamiales > Paulowniaceae > Paulownia > Paulownia fortunei. The sequence goes on along the minus strand of CM033107.1, from coordinate 18,033,075 downwards.
CAAATTCTTTTCCATATACAACTCCAACAAAATTCTAACTTAATTACATAAAGAATCATAATAAACAAGACCTCTAGTTTTCTAATAAATTAGATTCGAATTCCCTTTGCTTCCCACAAAATCGGCTAGTAGATCAATTCAAATCTACCCGTATAAGGAAATAAACAAGGCATCAGTTCTGCAGTGCACTAATACATGTAATTAGTTAAACTTCATTTCAATCGCTCCCAATTTAGAAATGAACTTCTTACCATATTAGATATTTGCCATATGTGCAGAATTATTTTTACAAATAAATGCCAACACTAAAATTCCTAGCAAACCCTTTAATTTTTTTTCTAAAGTGTGAAACCTGCACACAAGATTTTCAATCGCCTATTTCTTGAAAGTGCTTGATTACTCGACTGATAAATCAATAATACAGTTTATTAAAGACTTAAAATCATATTAAGTACTTAAAAAATATATATGAAACAAAATATGTTTTGAGACTTAGAAATTTTTATATTCTATTATTTCCGAATTAAGAAAAGTTGTGCGAATGTGATGTAATGTATTGGAACTTAAGCAAACAGAACATAAAGTGATGAAAACAAAAATCAACACGAGATTTTTTATAGTAGTTCGAAGGTGGAGTAATTCTCGTATGTTGGCATTTTATAAAATTGTCCAGTATATTGGCCTAGATAGAGATTTTGTCTTTTATTTTAGGGGGTCACCAATTTTAGTATACTAAGTTTTAAGATTTGGCAATTTTAATCCTTTTTTGCTGGAAATTACTGACTTGGCATAAAAATTGATCGGAGTTTGATTAGGTGGCTTATATTTTGGGGTTTTGATGTTTTTGAGGGAAAATTAATGATGTGGCAATTACTTGGACAAAAATGGGGAAAATAAAAAAAAATGCTTGCCAAGTGGATAGAGATGGCGCATCTGCCCCAACCAGAAAAAAATAGAATAAGGAAGAAGAGAAAGGTCACCCACCATTGAGGAAGATGTCATCCATTTATAGTTTTGGTATGTTATATTATGACAGTGGGAAGGTTCCAGGGATGTTGTAGTAGCAATGAAAGTCCAGGTAGAAGGTTCCATGGTTGCCAAGATCGGAAGGTGATTTTTCTTCCCCTTTGGCCTTTTCCTGAATTTTTCCTTTCCATTTAGCAGAGAGGTGGCTATGATTATTTTGCTCGGGAGGACCTACCTATCTGCTCAAGAGCAATGAGCATCATTCCTGGATTACGCCACAAAATTATCGACTTGAGGATGAAGTCAATAATCTAGTAAAAAGGTATCAGCAGTTGTAATTTCTTCTTGTAGTATCATGGCTGTTTTTTTAGGTGACTTTGTTGTCTTAAGAAGAAAACAACAAAATATAGTATTCTAATGTATTTTTAGTTTGTAGGACCATGTTGTGTCTTTTAGTTTGAATGGTAGGAAATATTTTCTCTCTATGTATTATTTTTCCCTCGTAAATAGTGCAATGTTAATTTATAGACATAGTGTTGTTCATTGTTTGGTAATGGAGCTTGCATATTTTATTAGATTGCAAATGAAACTTGATATTTTCCTTGTAAAATGCTAGTGTTAATAAAATCCCACTGCAAAAACATCCTAAGTTTGTCATTACAAAATATATATTACAAATGGTAATTGAAAAATTAATTGAACATGTGCATGATAATATGAACTTGCAAAAACATCTTGACTTTGTCATTGCAAAATGTACATTACACTGCAAATTTGACAATACTCAACATGTGTACTGTAAAACTTAACAATTTCATATTACTTGTCTTCAAAACACATAAATCCAAAAGATGCAAAACATATGTTCCTAATCATTATCTCAAAAACACTTCATTGGAAAACCATCCACTTAAACCTCAAAAGTCCAATAGTGTAGCAACAAAACATTACATTGGCTTTTTTCTTTATTCTTTAGATTTTCAGTTGTTTCCTTGATTTGAGAGAGAGCAAAAAGTTGAAGATGGTTACATACTTCTTTCTTCTTTTGGTTATGATTGAGTTGGAACTTATAGTTGGTTGTATGATGTAGTTTTTAATTCTGGAGATGAATTGTCTTCCAATACATAGAGCTGGGGCATTAATATTGACTCTAGGGAATTAACCTTGCTGGAGCTGGTGATACATAGAATGTACAGGTGTAATTGGTGGTGGATTTAGAGCTGATATTGATGGAGTTGGAGCTGAAATTGGTGGAATTGTGTTGACATTACTTCAGTTGGTGTAGTCTCCTTTTCTGCTATCCAGAATCTACAGTTGAGTTGTGGCTATTATCCTCATCATTTATGGGTTCCAAGTGATCTTTGCTTCTTGCTATACTGAAGGGTTGGAAACCTTGCACTGTTTAACAGTAAAAATAATTAAGATCAAATGGAACTTATACCAAGTGAAAGTAAATGATTGTTGAACTTACACTTCTTGTCTTTCCAGAATTTGGTGGTTTATACTTTGAATTTTGAGTGGGTGGCTTAAATGTTGTACTTGTGGAGTTGGGGACCTTGCCCTGTTCCACAATCAAACAAATTAAGATTAACAAAGTAAAAACAAATTGAAGCGAAGTTAAAATAAATAAGCACTGAACTTATACTTCTTGTACTTCCAATTAAAGTGCCTGACCCACACCTTGAGCCTAGCCCTGTTCATCTTGTGAAACTTTTTTCTCACCAAACACAGAAGTTATATAAATTATGAACAAAATATGATATAATGTCCATTTCTAAACAATAAATACATACATAAAATTATACAAATAATTTCTGAGGCCTTTGTGTGGTCCCAAATTCAGTGGTCATTTGATTACATGGCTCAGCTTATATTGCATTTTGTGGGTCTTTTTTCAAAGGGCAACATCTTTTGTTGCGTCCCTCACGCCATAGTGGCTGCATTTGACTGTTTTATATTATCTTCTCAACTTGCGTTTATTTGCTTGAACCTTAGGCTTCCCCCTTGTTCTTTTCTTCTATTTCTATTGAATCTCATCTTGTTTCATTTTTCTTGCTTTTGTTGGCCTACCAAGATTTGGGGTCAGAGAAAGAATGAATCCTATTGATTTCCACTTATTCTGTCATTTATGGGTATAATGGCAGGGGCATACACTTTTTTGTCAGTGTCCACTCTGTAACATTTGTGCGTATAATCTTCTATGTTAAACCCTTTGCAGTAAATGACACGTACAACATGTTTGCATAAGATCCCACTCAAATTCCATTTCCTACATCCACATGTTCCGTCAACACTGTATTGGTTCCTATCAAAGCAAGAAATTTGATAATGATAGTCATCTTCTTTGATGGGAATAGAATCTCTCAACTTCTCAACATTCTTGTTAATCAACTTCTTGATAGTACAAAATATTTATGTTCATTTCTTTTGGGGTTCTATCCCTACTTTCCTGTATTCTTTTCATTAAGTATTCCATTATCCATTCCAGCGTTGACATAATAGACTACTCCTGGCCATTAGAATGTTATGCTTAAAAGTTTCACACCCATTGTTCAACAACATATCACACCTAAGATAGCTATTAAAGTGTAACCTACTCCAATGTTGAGGTGGTTTGTCATTAAACAACTCAGCTGCCCTCTCATCTGCAATACTTATTTTCTTTATCCTTCTCTTAAATTCATTCACTGTAGTGGCCTTAGCTGCCTTTCACAAATTAATCTTAAATGCTTGACCTATAAACACACTATTTTTAAAGTTAGAGTGCATGTATCTAACACAAAACCTATGATCAGACCCTTTTGTTTTTCAAATATAAAAGTCCACTCATAATCCTTTTCAATATTCAAATCTATTTTCAATAGGGTCAAAAATCAATCCTAAGTGTCCCTTAACTTCTTATTAACTACAGCATAGGCAAACTAGGTAGATATTATTATTAGGGTCAACCCCTACAGTTGTTAATAGCACTCCCCATGAGCGCCTTTAAGTAAAACTCATCTACCCCAATGAAGGCCCTACAACTAGCAAAAAAATCAATATACATCCATCACATGATAAAATTATTCATAATATTTAAAAGCGCATTCAAACAATACAAATATATACTCATGCGACTCTGATACTGGTTGTTCAAATGGGGGTTGTGTTCCCTTATAGCGGCGCATGCACTGATAGGGTATCTAAATAATCTTGTATACATTAAATTATATACACTTATTACATAATATATATATATATAATATGCACATATTATTTTACATATACATAGATACATATATGTTATGCATTTTTCTCATCATGTATATATAAATATTTATACATACACACACACACACACACACACACACACACACACATATATATATATATATATGTATTTAAGTATAATATATATTCATATAAATATTATATATACTCATATGTATAGATATGTAACATGGACATTTTTGTCAATTTATTCAAATATGAATTTCATTCATTTGTTGTATACTTGTATATACGATACCAAACATCTGAGAAGGAATTTGCTAGTTTCCCTTGCTCAAAATATTTGTGCTACCCAAACAATATAATGGAATTAAATTTCTGACAATCAGATTCTCTATATCAAATTCCATCTCCACCAAACCAACGGGGCCTAGGAACATTTCATAAACTCGCTTTGTCCCTTTTTTTTTTTTTTTTTTTTTTTGGTGGGGAGGGGGGTACAAGTATACTCGCTTTATCCATATTTCAACATTAGCTGCTTATAGTACAAAATCAAATTATCTAATTATTTAACTTATATATCATATTATTTTTTTGACATTTTTAATTTTATAAAACTTCCATAATTCTTCGAGTTTAAAAATAATTATTCCATTCTCTATAGTATAAAGTCAAAATTTTTAATCTTTTAACTAACTTATTATATGTGCTCATAAATTTCACTTTGCCGGACTTTCAAATCTTAAAATTTTGAAATTTTATTCAATTAATTTTTAAAGCAATTGACAAGACTTTTTATTAATTATTACATTGAGAAAAATAATTAAAATCCACGGTAGCAAGGGAGTCATATTTTAGATGGAGGGACTATTATCTGTAATGTTATTTATCATTAAATGTTTCTATATGTAAATTTTATTATATGACATTTTATTTATGAAAATACTCAAATTAACTAATTCAGTAACACAAATTATATATTCAATTCTGCATAATTATAACAATTCATATGGTAATGATCCACCTGTCAAAATCCAAACTGTACCTTTCGTTCCTCTGTTAACCCATCAATATTTACTGCCGAAGAAATCTAGAAAATTGGGTTATACTATCATGCACAAGAGATTTAGCAAACACTACATATAAAGAGACAGGTTTTCTACTCAATGTGCACCCACATTCCACGGCTTGGAACGTCACGGTAAACAACAAACAGAAGATAGTAGCCCGGCGGAGCAAGCCTCCCAGACGGCGGTGCAACCACCGTAATTTGCCCTTTGTTCACATTCTTCAGCTTCAAAATGAGCAATCTCTGGTTCATTGAGTAGCCATGCGTGGTGAAGGGCGGTGAGTACATAGTGACCTTAACGTCATCTTGCTTAATTTCCACATCCCTCGATTCAATTTCCACGTTGAACTCACCTCCATACTTCAACTTCTTGGCTGATTCGCCTTCCAATATCTGCAGGCGGTATTTTTTCAGCTCTGGATCCAAGTATAGTGGCGAGAATTTCTCCACTCTGAGTTCAGTAGGAAACGTAAAATTATCTCCATATTTCTCCAACTTGTAGAACGCGTTGGTGTTGCTACCGCCACAAGGATTTGCCCGTCAGGCAAAACTGCAGCAACTGAGTGGTACATCCGGGGAATGGTGGACGGGGCCAACTCCTGGAACCTATTGCCCTTTTGTTTGTTGGGACTGTACAGAACTGGAGTGAGACTAGGATCACTGGCAGCATCCCACGCAGAAGTACCCGCCTTTGCGCCATTGATGATTAGCACGTCTCCAGTGGGTAGAAGCAGCATGCTCCCCATCACACGTGGTGAAGGCATGTCCTCTTTCTCCCACTCAGCTTCTTCTGTGTTGAGGTTCAGCCTTCCACAGTCTGTGAAAGCAGAAAGGAAAGTTCTCTTTGGCTGCTCCATATCCGATAGTATGTATGATTCACGAGTGTTACCTCCGCAAACAAGCACTTCGACGTCGACCGAATTTCCATCATCAATGTTGAGGTTGATGGGGAGGAGGGCCGACATTCCGGAGGGCGGATAGTTGCGGGAGCCACCGGGAAGGTCGGGGAGCTGGCGAACTGCTTCTCCGGTGTAAGGATTGAGAATGATGGACTTGTAGTTTGCAAAAACGAAGAGGTTGCCGTCGGGAGAAGGTTGACAAATGGGTAAAGATTGTTCTCTCTGCCTCCATCATCTTCACTTTCTCCCAGGAGGGGGAGCTCCACAAGTTTTGGTGTGAATTCCAGGGTGTCTGGGGGAACGATTTCGTAGTTGTATGACTCACGGCCGCCAACCACAACAAAGCTGCCGTCTTCCAGGGCGTGCTGAGTAGCATACCATCTGTTGGCAAAGAGGGCTCTTGGATTTTCCTGGAAATCACAGTTTTCGCATGGCTTCAAAATTCTCATGGCTTTGAACCCATCCTTATCACCACCTGTGGAGATAAGGTCTCCATTTCGTGCCAGGCCTCCGGATGAGCACCATGGGCTGGAATCCACCTGAAGTATTATGAAAATTGAGAATCATCAGAAAATGCAATGGAGGGACAAGACATGAATGCTGTTTGGTAGGAGAAACTGCATGCACTTGAGGTTTTGACTTACAAATTCTTTAATTTAGATTAAATGATTTGGCACATTTAATTCCAATTCCCAGATATTATTCTTTTTTCCCCAAATTTAGTATCTCTTTCCTTTTTAGTACACCCCATTACAATATATGTCTCAAATTTTTAAAATGAATTTTTTTAAAAAAAATTATCATATCAGTTAAGGTAATAATATAGGCAAAAATGTAAATCTATATAATTTACACTTCTCAATTCTCATTTAAAATGTTAAGCCATGTCAAGTTATCCCCACAACTTTGGGATGCAGGGAGTACAGAACACTATATGAACAGATATTATCAGAGGAGAAAATAATACTTCATCTATTCTAATTTGAATACGATATAAGCCGGAAAAATAAAAAAATTGAATAATTTTAGTCTTTTACCCAAAAAATAATACTTCATCTATTCTAATTGGAATACGATATAAGCTGGAAAATTTTTTTTTGAATAATTTTAGTCTTTTACCCAAAAAATAATATGGAGATTTAATAGTGTTATATCACTCTATATGTCCAAATATTATGGAACTATTTTGATCCGACTAATAATTTAAATGAGAGTTGAAAAAGTATAATATGTACTTTTATCCCGTTGACCTTAAAATAATGGTTGGGTGTAAGTGGTGTTACATTGCTATTTTAATTAAAATGATAGTTTTAAAAAAATCTTTTTCAAAAAATATAGTGTTATTTTTTAACATCTATAAAAAATTGAAATAATAAATTTAATATGAAGGAAACTACTATTTTAATTGAGTGATGATTTTAAAGAATGTCATTTCAATAAATATGACATAATATGTGGACATAAAAAGATGAAAAAAAAAAAGAATAGATAAGAACATTCAATTTAGAACAGATTAATATTTATCATTGGGATGTGTATCCAAGATTTGAATCTTGTTCAGTATTTGAGCAACTTAAGTACTTCTAAAACGATACTGCATTTGCCACATAATTTTTGTAGGATAATTACACAAATCTTTTCTAAGGTTTAGTTTAAATATAGATAAAATTTCTCAATTTTTTAAAATTATAACTAACACTATGATATTAACGGCCATTAGAAAACTCAAAAGGTCTTATACAAAATGGCTCTTTATCCTTTATTAAAAATTAGGATAAATATCACTTTACTCTCCTCTATTTTTGTTTAGTATCACTTTAGCTCATTATACTCTCAATTGTCTCACTTTATTATCTTGTATTCTTATCATATCTCATTTTTTTATACTCTCATTGTCTCACTTTACCTCCTTGTATTTTAAAAAAAATAATCAAATTACCCTCACTATAATAAAATTACTTTAAAAAGTTCTAAAATTAATATACTTGTGTTTATAATATAATATTTTTTCAACTTAATTAATAACACTTAACATTAAATTCATTTTAAATTTTATTATTCTTAAAGTTTAATAGTTATTTTTTATAAATATAGTTCCTATTAAATTTCTATATCGTATAATATTTTTTATTAGATAATACATTTTACTTATAAATTTTCTGCTTATCATAAATATAAAAAATATGTAACATATTTCTAAAAATTATTTTGTTAAATACATAAAATATTAGTAATAAACTTCTCATTGTTAATGGAATTATTAAAATTTCATAAAAACAATGTTAAACTAAAAAAAAGTTATTTTTAAGTATAATTTAATACCATTAAATAAATTATAAATAGTCAAATTATCGTAATTAATAGATACTATGTTCTATTTAAAAAAGTCATAGTCATTTTACTAATTAATTTTATTACTATTACTTGATTATAATGATTATTTTTGAATTTAACATAGTTTCTATGAGCTTATGATAATTCTAATAATAATAAAAAAATTATTACTAATATTTTATATATTTAGTAAGATATTATTTAAAAATATTTTATATATTTTTTGAATTTGAATTGAGTAAAAAATTGATAAGTAAAGTATATTAGCTAATAAAATATTTTCTACTATATACTAATTTGATAGGAACTATGTTAATTAAAATTTAACTATTTAAATTTAAGTACAATAAAATCTTAAATAAATTTAATGTCAAGTATTACTTAATCAAATTGAAAAAATTATTAGAACATAAATATAAATCTATTAATTTTACAAAATTTTAAAGTATTTTTACTATAATAATATGTAAGGATAATTTAGTTAATTGTTTTAGAGTACAGAGGGGCAAAATGAGATAATGAGAGTATGAGAGGATAAAGTGAGATAAAATAAAAGTACGAGGGGGTAAAGTGATAATTGAGAGTATAAGGCACTAAAGTGATACTCAACAAAAGTACAGGGAGTTAAAGTGAGATTTACCCTAAAAATTACACAAACTTTCTTTGAGATTTGTCCAAAACATAAGAACTTTGATGTGATTTATTAAATTTCAATTACGTTCAATTTCGTCCAACTTACAATAATACCCCCATGATTTTTCCCAAAATATTATGAAATATCCTAAACATATGTACAAAATTCAATATCCAAATCCAAATTCATTTCCGTGACAACATAACTAGAACTAGACCTAGAATTGAATCATTCTCTTTGTTGTCTTCTCCTTGCACAACAAAATTAACTTTGTTATCAAGACTGAAAATTTTAAGTTGACTTTTAAAAGTGGTTTTATTGATGGTTGAATAGTTTATTCATGGTTATGCTGGCACGAGCATCGTGTTATTCATGGTTATAATGGTTGAAACAGAAATTTAGTATAATACTAATATTATGGATTTTTTATGTGATTCCATTTTTTTGTATAGAAATAATCAATGATTTTTTCTTCTAATCTTGATTTGTGGTGAAAAAGTTAGATGATATTTTTTAAATAAAAGATATGGTGATAGAAAAAAAAATGTAGGAATATATGCAATTTTTTTTGAATTTTTAGTTAAAATAACTAAAATTGTGTTTATTCATTTTGAAGAATATGATTTCAAAATTTCATGGCATGTTATATATATTACTTCTTTCATCTCAAATTTGTAACTCTTAATTATTTTTTTCGAGACGTCTCAAAATATGATTTCATTTCCTAAAGTGAAAATTTTATTCTTAAAAATATCCTATCACTTAAATTAATGATGTGACATGCCACTAAATCTCAATTACTACTTTTGACTGTAATAATATATAATTATATACAATTTTTTACTTTTACAACTTTTATCTAAAATTTAGTATTCACTCAAACTAAGTCCTTAAAAACGGGATGGAAATAGCAAATGTCAAGGAGTTTTGTGTATATTTGGGTAAACCTCAGGAGGGTTTCATGTAAATTTTGGACAACTCTCAACAAAATGGATTTTCATTTAACTTCGGTGTAACGTTGACTATTTTTTGTTAGAAATACTAATGGATGGGCTTTTATCGACAATAAATATTAAGGAAGGTGAATGTAATTCTGAAAATTTGAAGAATTTATCTATATTTAAATTAAACTTCAGAAATATTTTTGTAATTAATCATAAGTTTATTAAGACAGAGATATATAAGGAATCATCGATGTATAGCCATATATAGCTGGCTTCAACCATTACTCTGTACTTCATTCACCCGTGCAATATATTGTTGGATGCATGAATACATTAAACCTAATTAATAATGAAGAGCAATAAAAGAAAGAATTATCGAACCTTGAGGGGTCTGATTTCAGCCGTCTCTACGTCATATTGTATCGCATGAGCAGTGCAATCTTGTTGAGGATCAGTTTGTCTGCCCCCGACCCGCGGTCTGCACGACGGAGGGTTATTGTCGATTTCGGATATGCCATTACTCGTCGAATCGTACCAGACAGCCTTGTTATTGGGCATCAATTGTATGTGCATGGCAGAAACTCCAGCATTTTCGGAATCGATTTTCCAGGAGCCTAGGAAATTTGTGGAGGCGTCAGGTTCTTGGCCGTTTTCCGGTGTGAGTTCTCCGTCATTTTCCGGTGGCGGTTCTCGGTTGCCAAAAAAGAACCTGAATGGAAAAAGGTCAAATAACCCTTTGTTGTCGTCGGAAGGTGGAGTTTCCGGGGGTTCTGGAAATGTCTCCTGGGTTCCACTGCCATAGTCGTCGGAGGGTGGGGCGGGGGGTTGGAAGCTCTGCCCGTAACCGCTGACGGTGGAGGGCCTCGCGGTGGCGGTAGCGACGTATCCGAAGAGGATGGAAAGAACAACAAGAGATTTCAACAGGCTACCCATTGAAGAAATCTTCATTCTTCAACCGGGGGGGGGCGCCTTGTTTCTTTCTCTTTGTGGCTTATTTTTTTTCTTGCACGCCTGGTTTTTATATACTGGCAGTTTTGGGTCAGGGTCAGAAATGGAAATTCAGATTTAAGGGCATGGTTTATTTTGGGGAGCTTGTCTTCTAAATTACCAAATGCAAGCGTAAATTACCAAAATGCCATGGTTATAAAATTAAAAAGAAAATGAAAGAAAAGAGGAAAAACTTTCTAAACAAAATCATGATTAAGAGAGGAGATTTCTTTAGAAATGGATTTTGATACACATATATGCATATACTTATGAAAGTGATATTTTTTAGCAACTAGTAAAATCAAACTTTTTCCATATGATCAGATCTAACTAATTACATGGCGGCAGATATAATAACACTTATTTTATTATCAGTCACTCTAATTGGATATATATATAAAAAAAAAAGTGTTTCAATTATCATGTAATTTAGCCAAATCCGTTCTACCTATAACTTCTCATAATATGTTCCTATAATATATTTCAATCTGGCCTGCTGGTGATTTTTGGGGAGAGCCAGGGGTAATCATGGAAAATACATTGTTAATTTTCAAGTGAAAGGGAACACTGATTTCAGCGTGGAAAACTACTATTTAGTGGCATATATCATTTGAGCTGCCGCATGTAAAGCGCCTCCAATTGTTTGGAGATGCTGTAAGATCATTTCAATTTTTTCTTCTAATCTAACATTGTTTACTTGTTTCAATTTTAAACAGTAACCCCATATTGCCTTGAGTTTGATGTCCTTATCTTTTAACTTTGTCATCCTGTTGATGTAGTCATGTCCTTGTGCTTTTCTCGTCACATTTCGTGCATGATCGCAACATGTTATGAAATCGTAAAGTTTAAAAAAATCATCAAACAATGAGCTCATTGTTTGGTGTAAATTATTTAATATAGACAATGAATTAAATGAATTACTGGTTGTTGAGTGGATTTTATATCCATTAATTGAATACTATTTATTTAATTTTTTGATTAATTTTGAGTGTTTATGTTATTTTTTATGCATTTAGTTTGAAATATTATAGGTAATGATAAAATAAAAAGAAAATAGAAAGAAACATAAAACTTGGTTAAAATTTAAAATAATCTATTTTTTGGTGTTATTGAAGGTAATTTTTATATTTCAATCATAACTTTTTACTCCAATATCATTTTAACTTAATTCTTAAACCATTAGAAATATAAGAGATAGATTTATAATTTTTATGTTTATCACAAAATTCATTTTATTTGATTTCAATGAGAAAAATTAGGTTAAAGTATCTATACTTAACCAAAATTTTCTGGTTTGATACATCTGAGTATTTCAAGGGTAACTCTTTCTAATAATTTCATATTGAGTTGATTCAAGCGCCTATCGAAAGCCAAGACATATAGATATTTTATATGAAGACACCAAAAGCTAGTTTAGCCTACAATATGATAAAATATCAGTTGAAAAAGGCTATAGGCACTGTAATCTGAGCCTAGGCACTGTCGAGCGAACAAGTAAGGTCAAAATGGGTATTTTACCCTCTCTAGGGCATTTCCCATCCTATTTTTAATATCCCAAAAGCTTTCAATTCAAATTTTTAGATAGGGAGAGAGGGAGAGAAGAGAAAACAATCCAAGAATAAAGAAGAAAGAAGAGAAGAACAAGATGAGAGATTTATTCCAAAATTTGAGAAAAAAACATCCATAAGGGAAGAAACTCATTCTACTTTCAAGTTTTATTTCATTTTCTTCTTTCTATAATTAATTATATGTATGAATATTATTAATTTATCTTTTATTTTTACCATTATGAACTAATTTATTTTTTTAGAGTTGTGATGTAATCTAATTAAAATATTTTAAATATTTGTATCAATTCAATTAGTGATTTATTTTTCAAATTGAATTTTCTACGTGGTTATTAATGCTTTCAATTACTTGGATACTAATTTAATAATTTGTTAATCATATTGACCCAAGAGGTGATATATGTATTTAGTTCTATGTGTCGAAAATCATAAATTGCATGTAAAATAAAAATATACTTGCATGGTTTGTGTAGTCTTGTTAGAGATCCATAAAATCTAATGAATTGTTGATTGCTGTAATTCACATAGAAATATAGTAGGTTAGTAATTGATAATATTTTCATTAGACCTTGGCAGAGGGTAGTGGATAATTTAGGGATTCTCGACTATCACTTAAAAATAAATTGAAATTGATGAGATAAATTATTTAATTCGAACTAATTATGGTGAAATCATAATCCTAGACTTTTAAGTTATTGAATTTTATTTTTAAATACTTTTGATTATTAGTTAGTTCAGTTAGATTAGTTGATTTAGTTTGTAATCATAAACACTCACTTTCATTTATTCAAATAAAATTAGAGTTAACAAAATTTCGGTACTTAATAATTCAACAGTACTCGTGAGAACGATACTCTACTTATCATTTTATTACTTGTTAACGATAATGTGCACTTACGTTCACTAAAATTCACAACACTGATCCAATCAATTGGATAGTTTAAAAAATAATCGACTGATCAATATATATATGTGTGTGTATATATATATATATTTATATATCAAAGTTAAATACGATAATAAAAATAAGAATTTAATTTCTAACCTTTTATTCATGATATATTAGAGAGCTTAAAAGGATTGGATAAAATAATAGGATAGAGAAAAGTATAAATTTATGAGAGAGATTCGATGATAAGTTTGTATCAAATTATTTATATTTTTCTTATTTTATTCTTGTTAATATTATAATTTTATTAGTATTTTGTGTTTGGAAATTAAAGAACAAAAAGATATCAAAAAGAGTCAAAATGAAACCAAATAAGATAATACATTTCGTCAGCAAGTTGGGACATAATATTTTATTAAATCAAAGAAGCATCATAATTAAAAGAAAATTGTGATTTTTGCCTAAGTCCATCATTTGTAGACCAAAATATATGCAAGAAATCATTTAGATTTTGCAAGTGATTGTTGGGCTTACATTAAATTCAAAATAAACATGTTTTCAAACTTGTAATTTTTTTATATTTTGGGTATAACTCTATGTTCAAAAGCCTTATAGTCCTGGATCTTGTTTTTATTTAAAAGCGAAGATATTGAACTACAACTTTGCTATTGGAAGCTCAACTCAGTTCAACCTTTATTGTAGTAGAAAATTCATCCAAGTGTATGTATAGAAAATAATCTATTTATGCTGACATATTTTCATAAATCAAGCATAACTTTCTCCCTAGTGGTTGGAATTAGGTGATTCAAGTTGAAAAATAAATCTAACAAAAAATCCACAATTTTTATGTTGATCACTTTTCCACAATCAGCTGATTGTATGGATAAAAATATATGATAAAATTTAGATCTGAAAATGACATATGAATTTAGAGCACAATTGAAGTTAATTTGGAAAGCATTTAGAATGAATTTGGAGATGCTAATTTAGGCACCCTTCTACTATAAATAAGAAATTTTGGATGGTATTCAAGATACACAAAAAAACCTTTAAAAGGGGAAAGAAGGTTTTATTATTGTCTTTCTTTAGGCTAAGTTTCCTAGTAGTAATATAAGTTTTCTAATAGTAATAGAAATGTATTCTTTGGTTTCTCTTCTATTTTTAGTCTTTTCTACTTTCATTATATTTTTCTAAATTTTATTTAGTTGAGGCGAAAGGATGAAACTCTTGAGCTAAGGAGAAGGGGTGAAACTCTTGATGAATGAAGAGAAACAGTTATAAAGGTGCATAATGTTCAGTTATGTTGTATTATTGTTTTAATTTTTGTTTGAAACCCTTCTTTTTTATGGTGATTCATAATTTATGTATCATCAATAGCGCAATAAATACTTGAGTTCATTTAGCTTATTGTACGGTTCTACTACATCGACTGCTAAGGTGAAAGCTTGATTTGTTGTAGATAAAAGTGTGCATAAATACTTAATCCCACAAATAAGTGTTGGAGTAAAACCCTTCTTGTTTAGTGGCGATTCTTTATTTATGTATCACCCATGACACAATAAATACTTAGGTTCATTTAGCTTATTATACTGTTCTACTACACCTGCTAACGTGAAATCTTGATTTTTTATAGACAAATGTGTGCATAAATATTTGATCCCATAAATAAATATTAGTGTTAAGAGATAATTTGCAAACAGTAAGACAATATCATGATTATCTTAATGCATGAGCTATTTGATAACATCTTCCCATTGTAACCTTTATTATGTATGGATTCTAATAGTGACATTTAAAAGAGGTAAAAATAATAAATAATTGTTCCTCTATCCAAAACTCAAGAGCGGATCTCTAATCCTCAATACTTTTATTACTTTGATTTTTTAGTTACATCATAATTTTTGTTTTATCTAAACCACATTCATCCTTTCTTTTAAGAAATATAAACCCAAAAACTTCAAACAACTTCTCTGTGGATCGATCTCGAACTTTCGAAAAATTTATTACTTGACACAACCTACACTTGAGTTTACAACCTTAAAGTTGTAACATTTGAAGATATAAAGAGAACACTTTTTGAGTTATTTATTATGTTTTATTTTGTTTGTTTATTAGCATGGGTGTATTAGTCTTTTTGTTATTTAGGTTTGTAACACTAGCTATTTAAACTTTTTTTCATTGTACACATCAACTTTCAATTCCACTTTTGAAGCATTGGACTAAGAATTCCTAACTTTCTTTTTCCTCTTCTCTTTTCTCTTTGATTCTTTGATATGTTTGTATATTGAGTAATTTAACATGGCATCTTAATGGAATTTCTAATTCATATCCACTGAATAAAATTTAACAACATATATGAGTTTTTTGGATTCAACTTGAATGGATCATATAATTCCATGGGGCCTAATCATACCGGATTCCTTCAAATATTGGTATTTTGATTTTCTGTTTTGATTATGCATGTCTGCTTCAAGTTGTCTGTTTCAGGTATATTTCTCTTCTATTTTAATCATAGACTCTAGATCTTCACACCTTATATCCCCAGTTCTTCATATTTTACTTCCTTGGCAGATGTTGTTGTTGTTGTCATATCTTATTTATCTCTTCATTTCATTTAAGTTCTAGTATTGGATTCTACAGCTTCAAGTGTTGATTCGTCTTTGTTTCGTTTGAGTCATGTATCGAATTTTGCAACTTCTAGTGTTAATTTTTCTTTCTTTCTTTTGAGTTCTTTTTTTTTTAATTTCTATTTATGGCATTCACAATTGGGTTATGTTTTCATTCTTTGATATGACATTAGAAAATTCACAAACTGATGATGTTTCTAATTGTAATGGTTGTAAATTAGCAAGATTTTCTGCATTACTTTTCAATTTCTTCTTCTGTTGCAGCATTTGAAAAGTGTTTCTTCTTCTGTTACACCACTTGCAAAGTATTTATTCTTCTGTTGCACTATTTGAAAATCTTCTGCTACATTACTCATAAGTGTGTCACTATTCAGATGCACTATTTGAAAATCTTATGTATCTTGTCATGTTTTCTTCCTTGAGCATATTCCTTACTTTCATTTTCATCCTAACACTACGGTATGGATTATGAGAAGACTTTTGCTCTTGTTGCAAAAATGTCTGTTGTTCATATTCTTATTGCAGTTGCATCAATGGCAAACTCTTGATGCTTCTTGCAGCCGCACCATGAGTTTATGAGGGGATGTTAGAGTTATTTATGATGTTTTATTTTATTTGACTACTGGTAAGGGTATATTAGTTTTTTTATTAATTAGTTTGTAACCCTAGCTATTTAAACTTCTTTTTCATTGTACGTAATAACTTTTAAATTTACTTTTGAAATATGGCAATAAGAATTCCTGGCTTTTTTTATCCTACTCTTCTTTTTATTCTTTGGTATGCTTTTGCATTGAGTATTATAGCAAACGTGATAATTGCAAAGTAAACGTTTGAAAAAAGATCAAAATTGATGGACAAAAAAAGTACAATAAAAAAGATGATTGGATAACTAACAATTCGAGATCATTGGTTTGTCCAGATCATTGATTTTGGTCAGTTCTTAGTGGTTCACCACAGGTTTTTTGTGATCCAATTTTGAACACAAATCGAACCATTCTTGTGGATGATTCTCGCTTTAACTAGCCAGTCCAATATAATTTTCAAAACATAGACAAGTGTTTTTTATTTTAGTTTGACTTGACACAAAGTTTCAGATAAAAGTTAAAACAGTAATAATTTTATATAGTATAAAGTATTGGTTGATAGTTAGTGATATCACGTTTAAGTAAAATAAGATAATTGAAAAAAATAATTTATTTTAAAAAATAAATACTTATTATTGAATGCCTAAAAAAATAAAAGCAATAATTTAAGGCAGACAAGTATTTCTTTTTGAATGCATGCATCTCCTATTTTTTAGTTCATTAGTGAAGTAGTAAACTCCAATTTCAATCTCATGTCAGACCAATGATTTGAAAACCAGATCGAATCAGCTGGTCTGGCTAATTAAAGCGAGACTCAACCACAAGGTAAGTCTGATTTGTCTTCAAAAATAGGTCACAAAAGACTCATGATGAACCGCTAAAAATCAGCCAAAACTAGATACCCGAGTAACCAATGACCCTAACTTTAGTTTTTCGACTATGTTTTCTTGTCGGAGATTGTCTATCTTTCTTCTCTATCAATTTCTTCATATGTTTACTTTGCAACAGTCATATTCGCTTTATCTCTTTAGATCTCTCTCATAAGGGAAAAAGACGAAGTCCGTTCTTTAAGTTTGCTTAAATAGACATTTAGTCCTTACATTGACACAATTTGATTTTAGTGCACTAACTTTCTAAAATTGACGTGTTTAGTCTGATTTTTGCTAAAAAAATTAATTTTGATCGAAAATTGCTAATATGACACAAAAGACTAGTAGAAATTGTTGACATGGACTATAATATAAGGATTTTTGCATTTGGAGGAAAAATTACATGATGTAGCAATTATGTGGACAAATGGATGAAAATAAACAAAATATGTGAAATTTTCAAGTGGACCTATAAAAATTACATAATAATTTGTTTAATATAAATTATTTTACCACCTATAAAATTTCAAAAAAAATAATTTTTTATTTTTTTTTCTCCAGCATCTTCAAAAAATCTGTAAAATTAAAAAAATGAAAATACTTTACATATTATTTTTAAATAATTTCTTACTTTAAATAAATAAATAAATTAGAAAATAAAGAAATAAGATGTTAGTAAACTTTTAATATTAAAAGCTAGAAAGTATTTCAATTTCAATAATAAACAAAATAAAAAATAGTTTATATAATATATTAAATAATTTATTAAATACCAAAAATATAAAATAAAGAAAAATTTACACAAAATAGTTTTCATAATATGGTTTGGGATGTGGATTTTGAAGGAAGAAAAGATGGGTTGGTAGTCTCGGATGTGGAATTGGGTGGAAGAAGAGGTGGATAGTAATTTTATGGTGTGGATTTAGGTGGAAGAAGAGGTAGGTTGGTGGTTTGGGGTGTGGATTTAGGTAGAAGATGAAGAAGAAGAACAGAGGGAGGAGGAAAGAAAATAAGGTTGGTGGGTGGTGGCGGCAGCAGGTAGGTAGCGGCGGGTGGTGGAGGTGGCGGTGGGTGTGGGTAAGGAAGAAGATGATGGAGAAAAAAAATGAAAAAGTTTTTTTTTTTTTTTGAAATTTTATAAAATATAAAAAATAAAGATAAAATAAATTATTATTTAATTTTTCTCTCTCATTTTTTATCTAGGTGGCACAGATTTTATTATTCACAAAATAATACACTTAAGCGTCATATCAGCTATTTTCCACCCAAATTATAGTTCATATCAGCAGATTTCAATGATTTATTGTGTCATTCAGCAATTTCCAATCAAAATTAAATTTTCTGGCAAAAATTGGACTAATTATGCCAATTTTTAACAATTAGTGTACTAAAATCATATCATATCAATTTAAAGAACTAAATATCCATGTAAACCACTTTAAAGAATGAATGTTGTCTTTATCCCATGTAAATACACATACGTTTTCTTTCTCCTATTTTTTGTCTAGTTCTTTTAAGCACTTTGGTATATTAAGATCAATTTTTACTTTTATTTATATTTGATAGTTTATTATCTTGATAATTGTGTTTAGCTTTGATATATGTATTATATATATATATATATATAGAATAGGTCAATTGATTTTTTTTTTAAAATGATCTAACCAATTGAACTAGTAACTCAATTAATTTAGCAAATTCAATTTTCGCTTGAGTTTAAAAATATTGATATTGACTAAAACTAACAGAAACCCCACACCTGTCCTAGTGTGCTAAATACTAGCTAAGAAAATCATTGTAAGTACAAGTAATGCAGATTCTAGTGCTTTGTCAGTTTGAGGGAAATTGATGCTTTAGAATATGAAGCCGAAATGTAATAATCATATCATGAATTAATTATTGCATCGTCTCCAAAGCAATGTGGGAATTGAGTGTGCATTTAATTCCCAAAAAATTGCAAAGGTATCTCAATTTTATCATTACTTGAAAAAGAAATACTTCATATATTTAAAATAAAATTAATTTTCTATCCCATAAAACATTTCTCCATCCAAAGAACACATTTAATTTCTTAGCTTTTCATACCACTCACTCAACTAATGCCTTGTTTCAACCGCAAATTAATTTGAAAGTTTGAAACTTGATTCACGCAGTTATGCGATCTGATTTTTAAAATAAAAAAAATAATTGAAATTAGAAAACATGATGCTCGAAATTGAAGAATTTGTATGCACAGAAAATCCGAAAACATAATTTTTCATAAATAAAAAAAGGCACGATGAGAACATGATTATATATACGGTTTGATTTTAGGAATTGCTTGAAAGGCCATCAAATTACTTATTTCTCATGTTAGTGGATCTCGTAAATGTGATTTATGAATATGACATGAAAACTCTTGCAAAAATAATAATAATAATAATAATAGTCATAATCATAATTTACTAAAAATTCTTTCTTCACTTTTGACTTGCCCTTTTGCAATAAATACAGACTTGTCTTGTTTTATTGAAAAATGAGAATAAGTTTAACTCCTTGCCATTCTTGGAGATAAAAACTCAATATTGCAAATCCAGAAAATTTTACTACCTACCTATATATTTATGTGTCTATTTGTGTTTGTATAAACATAAAATTTAAAATATTTCTCGAACACATATAGTTTTCCAACTAATCTTTATATATATTTAAAAAAAAACTAGCAATTATGGGAATGAAAATTTTAAAAATAAAGTTTTCTTTAAGGTGTTCTCTTATTTGTCTTGCGTATTTCTTCTTAAAATCTTGGCTCGATAGTCTAAGGTGTAACTTTTTATTGGGCTTTCATTGCATTATGAGTCGCTTGCTCTATAACTTGTTCAGGTATCTTTTTTCTTTAATTGGGCTTATATTTCTTCTCAACTAAAAGAAATATCCAGTTTTTGGGCTTAACCCTTTATACAGCTATTTTGATTATCACATATTTCAGAAGGGTATTCCATTTTCATCTTTTATATTTAATTTGTTTAGCAAATAATACTTTATTTTATATTGATCGAATTTGTGTGATAAAGTGCTATGTGGACCAAATGGGCTTGTTCTACTGTGGAATGCCTGGGTTACTATCGATGTCGATAACTAATTTTGTATTTAATTATTGTGGGATATCATGATTTTTTCCACTAAACGCAGTCATATATGAATATATATATATATATATATATATATATATATATTTATGATATCTAGTAATATAAATAGTGTTTTTTTCTTGGTCATGCTGATTACTTATTTATTTTTTATAATTTTTTTCGCTTCATCTTGAATTATTAAATGATGAATTAACTACAGTATTTTTTTATTAAAATTAGAGCAAATGATAAAAATCAAATTAATAATACTCGTTAAGTTAGTAAACCGATAATGACCTGATAATATAACACTGATTGCAACGTTTTTGTCAACCACTGTGTTAATGATGGTTTGGCAAATATTAAATCAAGTTTCACTGTCTTAATGGAGAACAGCAGACTAAATTTGTAGGCGTTGTGCTTTTTACACTAACAAGAAAAACAAGAAACTATTGTTGTCTCTTAAGGGGAGAATGTAATGATGAAGTTATGTGTAATCACGATCCACAATGTACACAAATACAATGATTATTATCTTTTTCTAAGTGTCAGTGGTCCTTGAGCGAGAGTTTAGTGGATTCTTACCTGTATACGTATATTTTGACAATGACATATACATATATGCATATAATACCTACATACACGTCACTCTAAAAAAAAGTAACATTAGTAATAAAATTATTAAGTGCTAACCTCAAAATTATTAATAGTGACGTGTATTTAGTGATAATATCTTTTATTTTATTTTAATAATAATTTTTACAAATTTATCACCATCGAAATTATTTAATAAGACGTGAATTGTGTGTAATAATTGTCATTATTATTGATAATTTGTTGTAATATAAATATAGTAGAAGAAGATTACCATAATAACTCTATGATAATATTTATATTAGTCATTGAATTGTCAAGCTTTCTTAAAGACAACTCTAGCACAATTGATGTTAGTGGTAAGTTGGTGAAAATCATTACTTTGAAAAGAAAAAATATTATCACAATTTATTAGTGATAATTTTAAAACTATCGCTTAATATTTTGTCATTATTATTATTGTTGTTGTAATGTGTACATTGTGCATACAATACAACTCAGGATAAATTTTGGAGGGGTGAAAATAAGAGAGAAATTTAATAAAAACAGATAGTTGCTAAAGTTTGAAAATTTGTTTGGGTAAAATGTATAAAACTTTCTATATTTTTGTGAAATATCAAAAAAATAATTTAAAATCCTTCATAAAATTCAAAAGTTTGCACCAAATCCACATTCGATAAGGAATTAACAATGTTGATAATCCACTCGTGAAAAATACAAAACGGATTATATGATAGACGCTTTTTAAACGAAAAATTCATGTAAAATAACTAACTAAATATAATATATATACATATATATATATATTTGTATCATTAAAAGTACCATACATCATTGGAAAACTTGCAAATCCCAAGCTTCCCCCCCCCCCCCCCCCCCACCCCCAAACCATTTCTTAAATTAAAAATATTTATCAATTATCTCTTTTACTTTTTAATGTGTTAAGTAATATTTTAAAATATGAAATTTTTTACTCCATCTATAGAAATTGAAAATATTTTTGTAATATTTCTTCTATTTATCTGAAATTTGTTTCAATAAGCAATATTATTAACCATCAAAAATTTTGCTACTTCTGTAAAAAGTTGAAAACACAACTATAAGTAAAGTAATAACTTTAACTCCAAAATTTTTTTGCTTCTTTTTTTTTTAATTAAAACAACTGTATATTATAACTTTTATTTATCTATTTTGGTTATAATGATTATCCATAATCTCTTCTTCTTTTTTATAATTTGTCTCAGTACGTAATACTTTTTACTATATAAACTTTTTTGTTCCATTTATGAAAATCAGAAGACGTATTGTAAGTACCTTTTCCTAATTTGTTTCAATAAGCAAAATTATTAACTACAAAAAACTCACCCCGTTTCTAAGAATTTAACACAACTATCAGTTCTATCTTCTGTTTTCAATTTGCTGAACCTTTTGTTCCATTTGTTTAAAAAAAAATCTGTATTCCTCTTATTTTCTAATTTACTTCATTAAGTAATATTTTCAACCATAAAAGTTTTGCTCCGCTAGTAAAAATTAAGAAATAACAATCTCTTCTATTTTTTTTAGTTTTTATAAATAAGTAAAAAATTTAACTATAAAAATTTGATCCAATTATAAAAGTTGAAACAACTGTCCAATGTTTTTAAAATCGGACCGGATCAGCCAATTCCGGAGGTCGATATGGTTCGATTAGGCCCAAAAGATCGTTTAACCAACCGGTCAAACTGGTCAAAACCGGTCGATTTGACCGGTTTTCATCCTTTTTTGTAATTTTTTTGTTTTTAATTTTTATAAAGGTTTAAATTTGATATTTTGTTATATTTATTTGATTATTTGGATTTTGTGTTTTATTATATATTTTTTATGTAATTATTTATTTATTTTTATATTTAAAATATATTGCATAACAATAAATATATTATATTATCATTTTACATAAAAAAAATAAAAAAAATAATCAATTTTCATTAAATCGGTCCGACTGTCGGTTGAACCGCTCCTACCGATTGAAGCGCTAATTATTAACATGACCGATTTGATAAGTAGTTTGGTTATGAAAATATTGCAACTATCTATTATATCTTCAACTTTTTAATTTACTTTGTTGAGTGATGTTTTTAACTAAAAAAATATTTGCACCACTTGTAAAAACTGGAAATAACTATATAATGTATCTTTAATGTTTAATTTGTTTTCAATTAGTAAATATATTTATTTTCTTCTAAAACTTAAATATAGTATTCAATTTCTTCTTTTTTTTTCTCCTTTTGACCTTTTGCTTCTTTTTATTATTTTTCTCCTTCTCTTCCGTCATTATTTCCCCAACCACAACCGCGGCCATGCCTCACCCCCCGCTGTGGCAACCACACTTTACCACCAATGCTACTCCCACCCAAACCTCAGCCACCAGCGCCTAACACCAACCCATATCGTTGCCACCCACCCCTACCTCCACCACTCCAAAACCCTAAGCACACTCACTAAGGATGGCAATGAGTCTCAATAAATATGAGGGCGGGTTGGGGTGGTTAAACGAATCTTGAAATAGGCAACGAGTTAAATTTTTTTAACTAGGTTCGAGATAGGTAATGGGTCCTAATGAACCCACCTGATCTGTCATACTACTAGTTTTTTGTTTTCTCCAATGCCTCAGTGTCTCACACTGCTGTCTCAAGTGATACTCCACATGGCCTTCCACTTACAACCGACGATTGCCTTGGACTCCGAAGGCGAATCCACTTAGAGCAAACATCGCACCCCGTGAAGTAGTTTTCCCCAATCTTATGTTATCTTTCTACATATTTTCTCATTCATAGTATATATAAAAGTATAGGTTTGAAGAAGTTTTCGTCTAGCTTTTTCTTCTTTTGTTAAAAAAAAAAAGACACTACTCATATCCTACTTTTTTTGTGAAATTTTGGCCCAATTTGCTTTAGTTTTCTTTTTTCTTTTCTGAATCATCATCAACCTGCAAATGTATGTGTTTTGAATTTGAGGGTAGTGATTAATACTGGGTTCTCAATTTAATTATTGTGCTAGAATTTGAGGTGCAAGAGATGGACCTTCTAACTATGTTTCAAATGAATACAAGGCCTAAAGTTTTAATCAGCGGGTTGGTCAGTCTAGAGGGGTTGGACCTACTGGGTTTTGGTTCCGGAGTCAGTCAAGATGGGTCTATAATCAAAGCGAGACATGATAAGTCTCGGGTCAAATATTTTCTTCATAAAGTGGATCTCGAGTTTAGTCAAACCTATCCCGATATTATCTCACGCTCACTCAAAACAACCGCCATCCAACCCAACCCCCAACCCCCAACCCCTTTAATTATTTGCCCTTTTCATCGCGGTGTAATAAATTGATGAAATAAGTTATATACATATGTATTTGTATATATATATATATATATATATATATACACACATATATATTTGACCATAGATTTGTAGTAAGCACGGTCCAACGCTTGCTAACTTTTGAATAAGATATATGGTTCATAAATGAGTTTGCATAAAATAGGGCTAGAGTCAAAAAATTCATATTGCGGGGAGATTGTATTTTCTTTCAAGAATAATAGAAAAAGAAATATTTGAATTTTTTGGGGAAGCACAATTATAAATATTTAATAATTTTAGGATTAATCTCACTTTACTCCTCTATTTTTTATGAGTATCATTTTACCCACTATATTCTCAATTATCTCACTTTATCGAGGTATTCTCATTATATTTCCTTTTATTCCATTATACTATTGTTGTCTCACTTAATTACCACTATGTATTCTTGAAAAATAATCAAATTGCCCTTACCTATTACTCATTATAACATTACTTTATAATATTCTAAATTTAATACACTTATATTTAAATATTAATAATTTTTTCAACTTAATTAATTAATACTTAATATTAAATTTATTTTATTTTTTATTGTACTTATTTTAATGCCTATTCTTTTATTAACATAGTTTCTATTAAATTTTTATATCGTAGGATTTTTTTATTAGCTAATACATTTTACTTATAAATTTACTACTCATCATAAATACAAAAGATGTATGATATATTTTCAAATTATATTTTGTTAAAGAAGTAAAATATTAGTAATAATTTTTTTATTATTAATGAAATTATCAAAATTTCATAGAAACAATGTTAAATACAAAAAAAGTCATTTTTTGGTTTACTTTAATACTATTAAATAAGTTATAAATAGTCAAATTATCGTAACTTGATAAATACTGTTTTAAATTTAAAATAATTTAATGAATACTTTTCTAAATTTAAAAACATAGTCATTTTAGATATTATAATGGATATGTTTGAATTTAACATAGTTTTTATGAACTTATGATAATTCTATTAATAATAAAAAATATTGTTAATATTTTATATATTTAATATTTTTTTTTTAAATTTATAGTCAATAGAAAATTTATAAGTAAAAGCGTATTAGATAATAAAAAATATCCTATTATATACTAATTTAATAGGAACTGTGTTATATTATAAAATATCTATTAAAATTGAAGTATAATAAAATTTTAAATAAATTTAATATTAAGTATTAATTATTATTAAAACATAAATATATATATATTAATATCAACCTATTTTAAAGTAATTTTACTAAAATTAATAGGTAAGGGCAGTTTGGTCATTTATTTTAACAGTAGAGGGGGATAAAGTGAGATAATGAGAGTACAAGAGAGTAAAATGAAATAAAATGAGAGTACAAGAGGATAAAGTGAAAAAATTAAAAATATAAGAAGGATAAAATGATATTTAACAAAAGTAGAAGTGGGTAAAATGAGATTAACCCATAATTTTACATATGAAATTTATATCATTTTAAAAAAATTATGAAGTTGGAAGGGGGAAGGGGGCAAGGGCGGTTCCCCCTGCTAGCCCTTGACTGCATAATCTGTCGTTGGTTATACACACACATAAATCAGTTTACAAGAAAATATTATAACATATAGTTCAATATTGAAATTGAACTTGTTAAAGAGTCTATTAGCATGATATAACAAACAATTTACTACTAAAATAGAAGTTGTTAGAGTCTATTAATGGAAAGAGTACGTGTGCAAACTTTTAAAGAACATAGAAAAAATTTAGATTATGATTTCATTACATGAAAGTATTTTATATGTTCTAAAAAGCACAAGAATTTTATGCATTTTACCCAATTCTTTTTGGTGTCGTTCTACCACTACTAAGTAGGTCTTCATTACTTGATTGCAGTTCCATAAGGAGGCTCTTCTACGTTTTGTTTTGTATTTTTGTTTTTCTTTTTCTTTTTTTTCCAGTAAGAATAAAAACTTATTGGGCTTATCAAACCAACTTGAAGAATTTTAGAATTTTATAAAACAAAAGTTTTGTGTGAGTAATTTACCAATGGCCAACATGCTCATGGTTTGTCTAAATATGAAAAATTATTGACACTAAACCAGTCCAAGAATTGCCAGCATTCCTTCACGAGAGCAGCACTGTAGACGGGAAAATTACATTTTGGTTCCACAATTTAGGTTAGTTGTTATTTTAATCTCAATATTTTTAAGGAAGTTCATCCATAACTTGAAAAATATGCAATTGTTGGTTCAGCCGTTAAATATTTAATGAAAATGTCCACGTGGATATTAAATCTGCCATTTTTACTTCTTTTTTTTGTTTCCCCTTTATCCCCCATTTTCTTTTTAATTTTTCTTTTTCTTTTTCTTTTTCTCCTTGTCTTTTTTCGTTTAAGTTGAATGAAGAACCATCATATTAAGTTCCAATCGAGGAAATTCGAATGTTGAACGAAAAATAACTTATTGCTTTGATAATTGGGAACGGACTGTGATATTTGAAAGAGACAGCACGAAATACATAAATAAAATATACCATTAGCAGATATAAAAGCAAACACAAAATAATCAAGATATAAGAAAAATAATAAGACAAATTTTAAGTAAAAATGGATAATTACATAGAAGGGAATAAAACATTGATTGGTTAAAAATCACAAAATAACTTCAAAAAATCGTTAACATATTCGTAGGTTGTTTGTTATTTAATATTTTATAGATCTAAATAATATGTTTATTGGTAATATACTTATTCATAAAATTTTAATTTTTTAAAGAAACATAGTTCTGTTATATATGAATTATTTCCAATTCTTATTTTTAGACCTTAATTCACAACTTTTGCTCTATATTTTTGTTAATTCTACAAATATCTATTGGTTGTTTATCTAAATTGTAAGTTCAAAACTTTTTAGATTTTAAAAGAGCATCGGTAGGTCAATTTTTTTAAAATGTAATAAGTAATATAAATTAATATAAAAATTGTGATGACATTATATAAATGATTTACATATATTCTATTATCTGAAATTAAAATTTACATAAGTTCTATTAAATGAAAATTAAAATTTGAAGATTTATTTATATGAATGATTTACATATGTTTTACTCATTTTTAAATTTATACATTGATAAAATAAATAATGTTTTATCTCCCTAAATTCTTACATATATTTTGTGTTACCCTTGTAAATTACAATTTGGGCTCAAGATGAAATTAAGATGATTAGGGTTTAATCAAACAATTACTCATATTGCTTTGACGAAATAGGGGGGAAAAAAAAGAAAGAAAAAAAAGGAAAGAAAAGAAAATGAAAAAGAAAGAAAAGAAAAAAAGAAAAAATATCAAATTTAAGGGCAAAGTGTTTCCCCTTAAATATTTAAGTGTGGGACTAAAATAGCACATTGTTTGAAGTTGCGGGATGCAATGTGGTGAACTCAAAATCTTGGGAACAAAATCGCATATTGTCTAAGTTGTGGGACCAAAGATGCAATCTTCACTTAGATTCTGGATTTCATGCCAGGCGAAAAATGAGTATATATTTATTTTCTCAGTTCTAAATTTATTATTTTAATTTCTTTTTTATAAAGTGCTAAACTAATATTTTAATTTTTTTTAAGAAATGTGTTTTACTTAAATTTATAATTTATCATCGCTAACTCTCAACTATTATTTTTAAAAATAATAATACAACAATACATAATTTTTTATTTTTTCAATTTTCATCTAAAATAAGTTCATATCAAATCAAAATTAAAGGATAAAACTGTGATGGAGGGAATACATACTTTTAAATAAATACATATACACATATACATAGATATATATTAGCACTACAAGAAAACAGTTTTTGGGAGACAAAAGAATCCGTTTTAAATTCTTATATTTTCATTCGTTAATAACACTTTCGATGGATCGTGTCCGAAGACCCCTCTAAATTAATGACCGAAAACTTAAGTCCGTAAATTTACAAATGGATGCCTTTTTCCTCACTGTTTCCACTGTTTTCTCTCTTCTAATACAAAAAATTAAGTGCACACAAAAAAATAAAAAAAAATAAAAAAAATCAAAAGTTCAAGCTTTTTTGGAATAATATCACCAAAGAGCCAAATAATTAATTATCCTGTTTTCTCTGTGTTTTCTTTAGACATGATGAATAAGAAAGTTTGTTGTGTTATTGTTTTCTTTCTGTCCTTTAAGAAACAAAGAGAATATAAAGGATAAAGGATAACTAATAATACCCAGATTCAGCTTCTCTGGTAACATGACTGTTCCTCAAACAATCCCAATATATTTTTCCTGTACACAGTTTCATCATTATGTCAAGAACCCCTTTTTGCTTAACTTGCTACATAAAGTTCATACAACTTTTGATATACGATTGAAAGACTAAAGACATGTTTCAAATCTCAATCATCACAAAAAATTATTAGGTTACGTTTGGATTCGAGAATTTGTTATTTGAGGATTTCTAATACATAATAACAGTTTCTTATACTTTCTTAGGATGAATTTTCAAGTTTTTTATTTTTTCAATTATTTTGAAGTTATTTGAAATTCCATATCGAAGTTATTTGAAATACTTAACTTTAAATCCTTCTTTGCTTTATTCCAAACACAAGCTTAGGGATCTTCAAAAGAATTGTGATTTTTAAAGGGTATCTACAATTCTTGTATGAACATATGTCAACAGAAATGAAACCAAGAACACTATTAGAGTCCTTATAAAAAAAAAATATGCAAAATTTAGTCCAGATGATATATAATTGTGTGGGAGAGGTAGAAGAGGAATATAGATATTAACATTGCTTGCAATCATCAGAACTTAATTTCAATCCCATATTAACATTGCTTGCAATCATCAGAACTTAATTTCAATCCCAGTGCCAATCTTCCCAATTGAACAGTAACTCAGCACATCATGTTTCTTAAACTTGTGCAGATTTGCTAATTTGACTAAAAGATTGATGCTCAACTTACAAATGTAAGTAGGAAATCCACATACTTGGTTGCATAATCAAGATTATGTAGTAGTTTAAAGTGAAAGTCTGAGCTCCAAATCTATCTCTTCGGAGCTACTAGATTCAGGATCCTGACTACCCGAGCCCATCGCATCGTTCCTGTCTTTCTTGTTCTGCTTCTTGAGTGAGCCCTACACGATATCAATATCAAGGAAAACTGTTAGAATATCATCATGCTTAATTATACTTTCTACTAATCAATTTTAAACACCTGCCGATATGTTTAAGTGTGTGTATCACAAGAATATGATTAAGTACCTCAACTATGGGCTCAAAGAAGGGCCTAGTCATGATTGGCTCCACAAAATGTTGACTTCCCATGCCTGCATTGCCCGGATGCCATCTGGTTTAAACCCAAAAGAACAAGAATTGATCAGAAAACGGCTTGCTACACCAAATTATGTAGGAAAACTCAAACAATATTAATTGTGTAGAAATTTCATCAAATTGTGAACAATACCCTGAGTGATCAGACAAAAGAATCAAACCAACCTTGCAATACTGCTGGATTGGGTATCTCCATATCTGATATTTGTCCTATCTAAATCTGGCAAGCCCATCTGAAACATGACCACGTTGGGAGCATTTAACCATCGCGCGTAAGAGTGGAATGAATAAGCAGGTAAACACATAAAAACAAGTACAGAAGCTATGGTTTAAGTCCAAAATTTCCTTTCAATTCATCCAAGAATACTAGTAACAAGGAAAAGGTTTCAATAGTCCAGTTTTCACAAATCCTACTAATGGGTTTGCAAAAAGAGGATAGGAAAAAGAGGGAACCAAAAAGTTTGATCCCTCAGCCACTCTTTTTGGAACCTGGGATATAAGTTCTTGGCTCGTGTCTAGGGTTATATTCTCATACAGGCCAAGAATCTGTGCAGGCAGGAATCCCAAGTTTTTCAAGTGACAAGAGATGTGAAGATGAGACAATGATTATAAACATAATAAGAATCAGAAACTGAACCATGATCAAATCCCAAGTTGTATTATCTTCCTATGTCCAGCCTTAAATTCTTGAAATGTTTCATTCGTCACCCACAACCTTGATCTAAAATGTCATGCTAACTAAATCTGGTCTCCAACATTTCAAGCAAAATACAAGGAAAACTTGTCTTACCATGACACCATGGGGTCCCTGATAGCCATAAGAAGGTGAGGATGATGAAGAATAGGAGAACGACGACGACGATGAAGAATAGGCTGTTTGCAGCCGGATATCCTCCTATAGTTTTTGTTAACAAATTGAAACACCGTGAATCAACAAAAAGAAAGAAAAAAGAATGAACAAAATAATAAGCTACATAAGCAGCAAAAAAATTCTGAAACTACCTGGCTGAAACTCGGGGGATAAGGGTTATGAACAGATGGAAGATAATTGCAGCCCAGTTGACTATGCAACCTAATCTTCTCAAGCTGGGCAACCCCAAGTCCTCTTTGTGGCTGTTTGGGCTTATCTGAACTGCCCTTTTTCCCTTTCCTTGACGATGATGAAGATGAAGATGACAAACCTGAACCTCTTTCATTCCCTAGATTTGCCTCTCCATAATAATTGCTTCCCATCTTTCTTTCTTTCTTTCAGACCTACCAGTGTGTGTTGTGTGTGTGTTTTTTCTCCTTTGCTGATAATACAGCTCTTTTTTTTTTTTTTTCTGTTGTGGATTTCTTACAAACTTTGTTGCAAGAAAAAAAAACAGAAAAAAAATGGTATGGAATCAGAGAGATCTTCTGATACCCCTTTTACGCTGTCAACACTTTGCACTCAGTAATTATTGCATCGCTGGATCAGATAGTGTGTAGATTTTATGTGATTCATGCTGTTTATATATATTCGTGGGACTTTAATATGCTGTTGTAGCTCGTTTTGACAACTTCCATCAAATCCCTCCCTATTATATTCTTGCCTTTGGTCATTGATCTAGAAAATATTAAAAAAAAAAAAAGAAAATGTTATTGACTTGAAAGTGATTGTCTCTGATTTTAACTCATAAAATATAGAATAATATTTTTCGCGCAAGATTTCTAACCTAACCCACGCGCCTTTATGGCACGTTGATTTTTCTTTGTATTTTTTCTTTATTTTATTTTATTTTTGGTCGTCTTTTATAACTTCTTTAATCCGACTTCTAAATATAATAAAGAAAAATAAATAATTGTACGAACTAGATTAGCGTCGCAATTAAGTAATCCTCAAGCTGAAAAATATTATTATGCCTTCACTCGATTCAAGGTTTTTACTTTGAATTCTAGACTTAATTTAATTTATTCGCATTTTAAGTAGAAATCTTTTGAATTTGCTGACTGTGATATTACTAATCACGGACTATAAATTAGAATTATCGTATTGATTATGAATTTGATTACGTTAACATCGGATATCTGATAATACCTTTAAAAGTATCTAATATATAAGGAGATAATATAATGTTGGATCTCATATATCTACAATATTTAAGTTGTGTTTAATTTTATTTTGAGAGATTGTTTCCTGTTTTCAAAATGGCAATGTGAGAATAGTAAATTTGCCTCATTTTCAAATGAAAATTATTTTGCATTAATGCAATGCTATTATGGATCATTTTTGGAATAGATAATATCTGATTTGATTTTTTTAACTCTGTTTCCCAACTTTTTGGCACCCTTATTGCCTAATCTTATTCTCAATCTTGAGAAAACAAAAATTCTTTTTCAAACAGTATTACTTTCAAGATTTTGAAAATGTAAACTCAAAGATAAACTAAACACCTTTCTATTTCCTAAATTGTCATGCCTACATTTCATATCAATTAATCAAAGATTTTTTAAACAATTAAACCAAACATATATTCAAAACAATATTTGGAAAATGATGAAACATGTGAATCCAAACATGACCTTATAATATAGAAATCCTGCAGCAAATGCATTGGGATTTTCCCAAAGGTGAAAAGATATTCTCGGCCTTATAACCATAGATATCAATTGCACTGGAAAGATTTCTTTCCAATATATTAACAGCTAATCTCTGTGTTTGTGTGTGTGAATATATATATATATATATATATTATATTTAGAGTCATATTTATCTATGAATAATAATGTCTGTATCTGTGTAGGATATGATTGTTAACTCCAAGAATTTACTACAGTTCAACTCAGAAAACAGCACCCAACAGAAGATTATAAACAAAAAATGAGTTGCCATGCACAAAATCTAATCGAGCTGTTCCACGCATGATTTGTGGGACATATTTTTATGAGTAGCTGTGTGGCCGAAAATGTGAGTGTGAAACCCCTTATTTTCTTAAAACAAACATGTGAACTCACCCAATTACAAAAAAACAAACCATCAATTGCTCTAAAACATATCATGCATGCTTTTATTTTTATGTACGTGGAGGGCTGTCTCTCCAAAGTGTCTCATTTGTTTTGAATTATGTGATAATATGGACAATATGTCACTCATAGTAAAAGGGTCCTGTAAATGTCCAATAATTAATAACCATTGGAATTACTAATAAAATGTGGGAGGAAAATGTAATGCATAACCAATCCATAATATACACATGTAGTGGATTTTGGATAGAGTTCAATCTCACATGCATTTTTGCTTTACTTTTTTTTATAGATAAATAAAATTACCCATTTGAACTATATATATATATTCCTTTTTATACTTTGCCACCTAGATAATTTTTCATCACATTTTGCCATTTGAACTAAATAAAATTATACGATACTATCTACATTACAGTAAAATATTTTATCGTGATTCCCTTATATGCACAGCGCAACTGATTTTGAAGGGCAAATGAGTCAAATCATATTAAGGTTATCGTACTTTGTCCTATAAACTTCACACATTCTTAATTTGCCACTCGAATTTAAAAAAAAAAGAGAGAGATTATGAGCTTATGTCTTGAAATTCTAGCCATTTAACTTTACAACTAGTATTGTATCAAATTAAAATTATCACACAAATTTTCAAATATATATAATGTTTGAATTCATCTTTGTGGCTATTTTTTGTGATTTGTGTTTGAAAAAAATTATAAGATTTATTTGATTTTTGTGCAAAAATAAGATGTACTTGAATTACTAAGTTGCAAAATTTAATCAATTAAATTGACATATTGATTTCACATTTTATTTCAAAAAAAGTTATTCGATTTGTTTTCCTTTGAAGGTTTAATAAAGAGCGTCTTTGATAATAGAATATTATTTTTTTATAAAATAAGGTATATACTTTGAAAATATTGTATATGCTCTGAAAATAAGTGTTCTTTTAAAAAATATTCTAATAAAAATCTCAAAAAATGAGAAAAATCACATCTTTAGTTTAAAAAGAGAACATATCATTTACAAATGAGTCCGAAATTGTCTATCGATTTATATATAAACTCGACTAAATTTAGAAAAGACAAACAAAATATTATGATTTTAGTGCAGTTAATTATTTTATATTCAAAATTTAATTATTGCTCCATCTTGGTATAGGATTTGACAATTTATAATCATAATTTATTTGAAATTAAAACCTGATGAAGTAAATTTAAGAATAGTTATGATTCAACAAGTTTAAAAGGAATAGGAGAAAAAATAATTAATTTTACTTGAATTTCTTTTTCTTTTTATTAAAACAAGTGTTAATTCAATCTATTTTTTTTGTGAATGAGTAACAAGAAAAGAGATGAAATACATCTATATATAATACATATTTTGTGTATAATTTTTAAGGTAGCAAAGTGAGAAAGTATATACAGTTTGGACGACAAAATATTATAACCTTAATAAAATTTGATGGTTTTATTTTTCAAAATTAGGTGTGCCACGAATGTAAAAAATCTCTAATGAATATCCGCTAGAATTTACTTACAGGTGGCACCATACAATTTTTGCCTAATGTGAAAAGCAAAGTGTTACAAAAATTCATTTAGGTGATAAAGTGTAAAATAGATATAGTTCAAATGAAAAAATATTTTTATCCTTTTTTTTAATCAATGTTATATTTAACAACATTGGTTTGGATTGAAAAATAAAAATAATTTCGTGTGTTTGGAATTGATTAATTCAATCTCATATATAGGATCTCATATACTCTATCTTTGAAAATTGTTTCGTAGATGTTATTTATTATGCAAATAAGAGATGCATATGGAGAGGAGAATGAGGGAGGTTTGATGGTAGTTTTTTCTAAAAAACAAAAACCTATTCCCTTAAAAAATGCCTATTTAAACCTCATGACAACCCATTTACATTTTTCTAAATATCTCACTTGTGCATGAAGGCTAAACTTGCATCTAGTGTGACACAACACATCCACAAATTCCATACAATCAAGTGGAATGTGCGACCAAAAAGCACATTAAGTAAAAGCTTAGAGCCATACATCAATTAAAAAGTAAAAAATACAAAGTTTATCCTTTATGTTGACCTATGTAGAGATTTAGTCAGTTAAATTGACAAAATTTGATTTTAGTACATTAAGTTTTTAAATTTGGCACATTTGGTCTGAATTTCACCAAAAAATTCTAATTTTGACTAGAATTGCTGACATGACCAAATTTATTGCCAGTTTCTGCTGACATGTAACATAATTTGGGGATTTTTGATAATTGAAGGCAAAATAGATGACGTGGCGATAAGGTGGCTTATATTGGTAAAAAAAAAATTCATGTAAAAGCCACCAATCTAAAGTGGGAGGAAAAAATTAGTCATGTGTGGTGCACATGACTTAGAAATAACCCTAAGATCGTTGTTTAGTCAAGTACTTAGGCTGTTATTTCTCCAAATCAGTTGCCCCCATTCCTAAAATGAACCCAGATAAACCCTATTAATCCTAATAGTCATTCCATCGATTCCATCCAAAAATTATTAAATAAGCCTTAAAATTTATTGAAGAACCTAAAAACTAAAGTAGCAGTGCTACTATTCTGTACGATAATGAAGATTAGAGAGCCATAAAACTTTGATTTGCCCCCACCAAAATACGTAAGTTTTCCTAAATATTTTAGTTGTTTTTTTTTCATATCTTGTTGTGTTGTAGGGTTTTTTTACAATATTTTAGGTTTTTATATTTTTGAATGTATGCTTTTTAGGTTTTTGAAAGATTTTGTCATGTTTTGCTTGTTTTGAACAAGACTCGTGTATGGTCATTTATTTTTATAATGATTTGTAGAATTTTGGATTTAAAAAGATAATGGTGGTCCTCTGAAAAAGACATCTTGTAGAGTTTTTTGTGAAGTTGGGGATCGTCATTGTGGTCTTCTGTCTTGGGTAAAAAAAATTTTTTTTTTTTTTAATTTATATGTTATTTTAAATGGTAGGACTCAATGTTGTCCCCCATTTATTTATGCTATTCAGATTCTTTGTGTTTGTTGCTAAGAAATGTTTGTCTAGTCCTTTGTGTATTTTTTTTTGTTTAACATATTACCTTTTCTATTCTATTACAGATCCAAAAAGTAGATTGTTGACAATATGTCTTCATTTTGGAGATGAGTTTCATCTTGGCACTTTGTCTGCTTATGTAGGAGGTAATGTTTATAAGTTTGATTTCTTTAAGTTTGACCTTCTAATATTATAAACATTTGAAAAAACTGCTGAAAATAAGGGTATAAAGGACCCTATGAGGTTTTACACCAAAGTTGAAAATGGTTTTATGTTGATTAAGAATACCACTGAATTG
Organism: Paulownia fortunei; assembly: GCA_019321725.1. NCBI lineage: Eukaryota > Viridiplantae > Streptophyta > Magnoliopsida > Lamiales > Paulowniaceae > Paulownia > Paulownia fortunei. The sequence goes on along the minus strand of CM033107.1, from coordinate 17,996,765 downwards.
CATGGGATTTGTGAAGAAAAACTTAGGAGTAGTAGACAGTCAACATATATATTGAGGAATTAAGTGATTTTTTATGTATATTAATCTGACTCTTCTAAGAAACCACAACCTATTGATGGGGATGGGGAAGAAGAGAGTGAAGAAGATAGGGATAGGGATGGGGAAGATGAGAGTGAGGGGAATAAGGAAGAAGTGAAGAAGATGGGGATAGAGAAGGAAAAGATGAGAGTGAGGGGAATGAGGAAGAAGTGAGTGAAGAAGATGGGGATAGGGAAGGAAAAGATGAGAGTGAAGGGAATGAGGAAGAAGAGAGTGAGGATAAGAGTGAATGGACTAGTGGGGCCAAAGTAATACAAGATGAAAGTGAGGATTTGAATGACAGTGATTATGATTTAGAATCATAATCCAATGATGATCAATTATACCATAAAAATATAGATGATGAAACTGAATGGTAAAAAAAAGATGATGAACATGATGGGCAACATGAAGGACAAGATGGTGAATCTTGATAAGAGAATGTCATGAAGAGTGATGATGACTTGAATAGTACTATGGGTTCAGATGATGAGAAAGATGGCATAACTTTTATGTTTCTAATCCAATTGAGTTGTATAATCTATCTTTTAAATTAGGGATGTTGTTTAGCACCAAAACTAAGCTAAGACAAACAATACACTCACATGCCATTAAAACTAAAAGGAGCATAAATATCCCAAAAAATGACAAGATTAGAGTTCATCCTATATGTGTTGATAAGGAATGCGGGTGGAAACTTCATGCATTGAAGCTTATAGGGGAATGCACATTTTAAATAAGGAAGTATGACCCTAATCATAGTTGTGGAGTGAGTTTTCATGTAAAAAATCTAAAATCTAACTGGTTGTCTGGGAAATATGTTCAAAAATCCAAATATGATCCTATGAGAAATGTGAAAGACTTTAGGATTGATGTAATGGAGGATATAAGGTGTCACATCTCTAATTATCAAGCTTATAGGGCCAAAAAGAAAGCTATTGAAATGATTGAGGGAAGTCCAGAAGAGCAGTATACATTACTTTGGGATTATGCAGATGAAATAAAAAGAGCAAACCCTAGTAGTATTGTAATCATAGGAACAAAACAATCAAGTGGTGAGAATAAGTTTGACAGATTTAATATTTATTTGTATGCATTGAAAATGGGGTTCTTTGCTGGTTGTAAGCCTTTTATTGGGGTAGATGGGTGTCACCTAAAAGGACCTCATGGGGGAGTGTTATTAACAACTAGCTGTAGGGGTTGACCCTAATAATAATATCTACCCCATTGTCTATGTTATGGTTAATAAAGAGTCAAAGGATACCTAGGATTGGTTTTTGACCCTTTTGAAAATAGACTTGAACATTGAGAAGGATTTTGAGTATATATGTCTAATAAACAAAAGTGCCTAATCCAAGCCTTTGAAGAGGTTTTCCCTAATTCTGATCATAGAATTTGTGTTAGATACATGCACCCCAACTTTAAAAATGTTGGTTTTAGAGGTCAAACATTTAAGAGTGTTTTGTAGAATGTTGCTAGGGCCACAATAATAAATGAGTTTAGGAGAAGAATGAAAGAAATGAGGGATCTAGATGAGAGTGCAGCTAAGTGGTTTAATGATAAGCCACCTCAACACTAGAGTAGGTCACACTTTACTAATTACCGTAGGTGTGACATGTTGAACAATGGGTATGAATCTTTCAACAGTAATATCTTGGATGCAAAGGATAAGCCAATTGTGTCAATGTGTAAGTGGATAATGGAATATTTAATGTAAAGAATGCAGACAAATAGAGATAGAGCCCAACAAAAATGGAAAGGGGCAATTTGTCCTAAAATCTAAAAGTTGATTAACAAGAATAATGAGAATGTGGGAGATTGTATCGCCATCAAAGCAGATGACTATCGTTATTAAATATCTTTCTTTGATAGGACCAAATACAATATTGACTTGAAGCAAATGATATGTGGATGTAGAAAATAGGATTTGAGTGGAATCCTATGTAAGTGTGCTTTGAGTGCCATACACCTAGGGGTTGGACTACTATGATTACACTCACAAATGTTACAGAGTGGACATATACAAGTAGGTGTATGCCCCTGTCATTATGCCCATAAATGACATAAATGAGTGGAAGCCATCAAACTTTATTCCTCCCCTACCTTCCAAACTTTGGAAGGGATGCTGGAAGGCCAACAAAGGTAAGAAGAAAGGAAACAAATAAGCCTGAAGAGAAGAAGAGAAAAAGATCAAGGAGGAAGCCAAATGTGATAAACAAAATGTACACCAGCTGAAAAGGCAACATAAGACACTTAAATGCAGTAATTGTAGTGTTGAGGGATACAACAAAAGGGCTTGCCCTTTGAGAAATGCCCCAGAAAATGCAATACAATAAGAGGCAAGTAATGAAGATACTTTTGCAAGTTCAATGAAATTGTCAAGCACGTTTTGGAATGTACCTTTTGCATAATAATGTACCTTTCATTTTATGAGTTCCATTTGCAATCAATGAGTTCAATGAGTTCTATTAGTTGCAATCAGTTCAATGAGTTCCATTTGCAATATTGTTCAATCAGTTTCATTTGCATTCAAAGTATCTATTTGCAATCAAACATGCAAGTAAAATTATTTTATATTGAACAACTATGTCTTATACGCACTATGTTTTAAAAAAATAACGATGCATTACTTTTGAGGAAAAGTCAAAATGCATAGGGATGGGAAATTTTCCTATCAATCGAAACATACAAAATAACAACATGGGATACTACTCCCTAAACCTTCCTACAATTATCTAATATATAAATACACTTACAACAAAAGCCACTTACACATATATTTGTTTACTGCCTAGCCAACCAAATAACCAAGAAAAACAATCATGACAGAATTAGAGGAAATTTCAGCTTTCTGTTTTTCATTGCCATTTTCTCCTCCAGTCCAATTATCTTGTGCCTTAATCTAGGAATTATGGTCATAGCCCTAGAGCACATAGGTGGATCCTCCTAAGGAAAATAGTCACAACCACCTCTCTGCAAAAATGAAAAAAAAAATGAACAAGACCCATATAACCGATAATTTCAAGCATCAAATGGAAGAAAATTCACCTTCTAATCTTGGCAATTATGGAATCTTCTACCTGGATTATCATCTGTTTAAGAAGTGCACAATTGAGCCCGTTTCCCATAGTCACAGTACATCATTCCAGCTCCAGAAATAGCAGATATTTTCTTCTTCTAGGGTTTGTGATATTTCTTCGTCTTCTTCGTCCAAAGGGTTCTTATTCTTTTTTTTTTTCTGGAGTTGGGAGTGTTTGGAGGGTTGGGGGCAGACGATTTTTGATGGGTTGGTGGGATTGGAAGGAAACATGACTAATTTTCCCTCCCATTTTAGTATAGGTGGTTTTTACATTATTTTTGTTTTTTTCTTCACCAACATAAGCCACCTCATCGCCATGTCACCTATTTTGCCTATAATTATAAGAAATTCCCAAATTATATTACATGTCAGTAGAAACCGGCAATAGATTTGGCCATGTCAGCAATTCCCGATGAAATTTGGACCAAATGTGCTAAATTTGAAAACTTAATGCACTAAAATCAAATCTTGCCAATTAAACAAACTAAATCTCTATATAGACCAACATAAATGATGAACTTTGCCTTTTCCTGATTAAAAATATAAAACTCAACTTCTCACAATATAAGGATAATATAATTCGTAATACCTTAAACTCTTTTCACAACACTAGTCAACATCATCTTAACCCTAAAAAAATATATGCAAGAGCATAATCAACGTCAACAATATTATTTATTCACATTTATGTTCCAAATGATATTGAGAAAGACAAAATTATTTGGCTGTGAATACAAGTTAGGTTAGGTGTTATGCATAAACAATCTGTGTTTTCCACTATAATCTCTCAACCTTACTATAAGTTGTTTTCTTAGATATGTAATATACTAGTGAAGTAATAAGGCAAAATAACAACACTAAAATAAAATACTAAGAAGTAGTTGAAAGTATCAAGGCACAAAATAAGATCTTGTAAACTTCTGAGTCTCATATAATGAGAAAGCAAAAAATTAGGCAAAATTATAGAATTCATCATCTATGTTGGCATAGGTAGTGTTTTAGTCCTCGTATTTTTTGAGCTCACCAATTTACATACACTAACTTTCAAAATTGTGCAATCTTAGTCGATTTGGCTGGAAAAATCTATTTTTTCCCGAAAATTGTGGACTTGGCACCAAAACTTGCTTATGTGGCTTGAAATTTGGGGATTTTTTTAGATTTGGAAGGAAAATCAGTGTGTGTGTGTGTGTGTGTGTGTGTGTATGACTACTTATACATTATATATGCTATATTTATTATATATGTATTAATACATGACCATATATATGTATATATAGAAGGACACATGAGTTATTATTTTCTTTTTTAATTTATTTTTTGTCCACATAATTGCCACGTCCTTGATTTTCCCTCCAAATTCTAAAAATCTCCAAATTTCAAACCACATAAGCAAGTTCCGATGCCAAGTCAGTAATTTTTGGGAAAAATTTGGATTTTCCAGTCAAATCGGACTAAAATTGCAAAATTATGAATGTTAGTGCATTTAAATTGATGAGCTCAAAAATAAAAAGACTAAAATGCTACTTAGGCCAACATAGAGAACAAAGTTTATAATTTTGGCCAGAAATTTATGTACTAATTACCCAAATTGACATATTGGCACACACAGTGTGAAACAAGTTAACATTATTTTTCTTTTAAGTTGGAAGCGTATGTCATTTGTTTCAAAACAAAACAAAAAAATGCGTTGTAGAGATATTAGTTCAAGTAAACTTGAGTTTGTTAGAATTGACTTGTTATAATTTCTTCAATGGATTAAACCTTAATCTCAATCCCAATTCATATAATATTCTTAAAAAATCAAAAATAAAAAATAGAACAAATTCAACATATACCTGAAATGTTCATGATGATTATGATGCTTGAGAGATAATGATCTAATGCATTCAAACCCAATTGACCCAATGAATTCCTAGAGGTAGAAAAAAAAGAGAGAATATATCGATTTAACATTGGGGACCATAACTCTAAGTAGTTTACTTTATATACAACTCATTTAAGATATTCATCAATTCTATTTAGATCGTAGAGTGGGTATCCACATTATTAACCCATACCCGTATGGATATTCTTGAACTTAATTAGACCACTAGGTGGGTCCATACGAAATAATATGGCACGAACATAATTATATATAAATATGTGGTCCACTTAATAGAAAATATTAATTTCCTAACAATCTCCCACTTGGACCATATATATACCAGAAATAATTATATTATAAACTTTATGCTAGCAATCAAATGGCATGTTATTTTTGAATATCCCCAAAGTAACAATCTGGTCCATCAAGCATACTAGCATGGTATCTTTTGGCTGCTTTCCAAATGATCCATTCTAAAGTCATTTAAATCTCTGCCTAATATTATGAACCCTATATCCGGATGTATACATACTTAAGCATGCATAAGATTTCCTACAACCAACGCATATGGAATCTTTTGCATCTCTTTTACTTTAAACTTATTCTTAGGGCACTGATTGAGACAAAACTTATCTCCTTTAGCAATTGGATTATCTCCTACTGAACTTATAGTATATACAACCATCAACTTTATTTACCTCAAAACCATATAAGATAACTACTTGATGAATTATATAATACCATTGACGGGAAGCTTGCTTAAGAGCATAAATGGATTTCTTTAATTTGCAGACCATATTCTTTGAATCTTCTGGGTAAAAAATTTCCTTGCTACGCCATACCATTTCGTCAATGTTACAATATAGAAACGTATTTTTACATCTATATGATCTAGCTCCTAATTAAAATTGAGCCACAAGTGCTATTATAGTACTAAAAGAGTCTTTTTAAAAAATCGGAGAGAAGGTCTATTTGTAATCAATGTCTTCCTTTTGATTGAAACCTTTTGTAGACTAGATAAGCCTTATATCTCTCAACATTGTCTTTTGAATTCTTTTTGGTTTTAAATACATATATTTGCAATCAATGGGCTTTGCATCTTTAGGCAATTTGATGAGATCTTAAATGTTAATGTCTTTTATGAATTTCATCTCATCTTTGATGGCATCAATCCACTTTTTAGTATTAAAACTTTTTTTGGTTTGATGAAAGTTGATTGAATTATCTTCCATCACTCCTATGTCAACCTCATGTTCTTGAAGAAAGATAATATAGTTATCCAAAATCGCACTTCTTCTTTCTCCAATGAATATTTTTAATGGCATTTCTTAATGAGATTGTTGATTTTTCTCTTCATGAACAACTTCTTTATTTTGGATAGGGAGCTCTTTAACATTGTCTTGATAATTCAAATTTACATCTTGAACAATGTCAGGAATTGGAGCCTGATCATTGTTAATACCAACTATAGAAAAAGAAATGAATTCCTCTTTAAAGATATAATATCCCTAACCTTATCCCTTCCCTTCTTCCCAAACTCAACTTCCTCAAGAGATCCCATATTTCCTATCTCAAAATGACCTAGTCAGGGATCATAAAGACTGTAATCTATTGACCATTTAGAGTGGACAACCAAATAGTAGCTTACATTTCTTGAGTCCAGTTTCATTTCATTTGTCATGAAGGCCTTCTATTAGCTGGACAACACCAAATACATATGCCTAATACTAATTTTCTTATATATTTGTGATTTATAAGGGGATTTAGCTACTGCTTCGCTTGGAACCTATTAATAATGTATGCTGTAGTCTTTAATGTTTCTCCCAAAAAGACTCTGGTAAAGAAGAATGACCAATCATACTTCTTTCCATGCCCTTAAGCATCATGTTTTATGCATTTTGTAGCATGTGAACTGATATGCAAGGTTTCATTATACAAAGAAATTATATCCAACAAATATAGGTTAATATTTGAATATTGAAAGAGACCAAACTTAATATTTCCAAATAAACAAGATAACTGAATTTGTTCAAAATTGAAATTAAATTCCGTCTAAATGATGGTATCATATATGTGTCTTCCAAATTCAAAAGGATAACCGAGAGTTCGTTTAACCTCAACTCCAACTATTTTTCCATAGCCCACCTAGATACATCTTTCAGCATCACTTAGTTGTCGGCTACACAAGCAACCCTGCATAGACATATTATGTTAGTAGTAACACCAGAATCTACTCACCAAATGTGTCTGGGTACAAAGGCAAACTCAAATTATAACAAACTTAAATGAGAAACAGACCTTAATACACAATTGGGCATACTTGGTATATTCATACGTCTCTTGCAGAAGTAACAAGTAAATTTGTGATGCTATTTCTTTTACAATTTCTGTTATGGTGTTCGAACTGCAACTTCATTTCTTTATTCTAATGGGTATTTGCTAAGTGGGTACTTTTAGTATTTTCTTGCTTAAATTTTTATTCTTCTTGCACAGTGAGATATGAACCCATTAAGAGTCTATTTATCTTTTAAGGTGTTGACTCGCTTTAAACTAATGATATTATGTAGGATGAGAAATAAAACCATATACACGAGTAAGTCCTCAGACAACTCTAACTTTAGTGTCTTTAGTTTGGAAGCGAGATTAGACATCTTCATAATGTTCTCTCTTATGTTCTTATTTCCGCTATACTTTATTGAGATGAGTTTACCCAAGGTATTAATCATCTCAGCTTTCTCATTCTTGAGATATAATTTCTCAAGTGTGGCCAGGAATAGCTTATCACTTTACTCATTTGGCAAAGAGCCCCTCATAATTTCTGGAATGAAAAGTTTAATGATCATGATGCTCATCTGATTGGACTGCTCCTACTTTTCACCATACATATTCTACTCAATAGTACTGTCAGCAGTAAGAAGCAGGGTGATTTTTCCTTAATGCTATAGGTCAAGATCCACACAACCTAGCATAATCATGTCGTTCTCTTTCCAGAGCTTAAAGTTTGTGCCATTAAGCACAAGTATAGAACTTAAGTGGCAGATATATTTTGTAAGTAGTATTCTTCGATGCAATAATCAAATGTTGATAGTAAATCCTATCAAACAATAAACCTTCCTTTAGGCCAATTTATTGTCTATGGAAACTTAATAACCGTCATATATTTATTATCACAAGTTTGCTTATTATTTAGCCAAATAATCATCTTCATTTAGGCTTATATTTATCCGCATAAACGATAAACACAAAACATCTTAATATTCTAAAATAACCAAATTCACCTAATAAAAGTTACTTTGACAATTTATTGTTTCAATTGATTACTTCATAATATAAGACAAAACTGGAAGAAAATATAATCCCATAATCTCACATGTCTATCATCAAGCTAAATAATAACCTTTCTTTGCATCGATTATTATTGACATAGATATAGATGTAGTGCAAATCTTTTACTTGATATCTAATATTTTAAAAATAAATCTAAATAACAGAGGTTACTTTTGCGACATATTATTTTAATTTATCTCAAATATAAGAGATTAGTAAAATAAAGAATTATTAATTTTTTTTACTGGGATTTTAACTAAATTTGAGTCAGATCCTATACAGATTAGACTTGAAAATCTAATTCAGTCCTTATCGTTTTGATTAAATCCTACCCGCTATATGACCCAAAATAATGAAACCAAACTTAGCCAAAATTCAACTTTATTTGAATTTGAGCCAAAAATAAATTAGGTTCCAACTTTATTTAGACTGAGAAGCAAAAATGAATTGAACCCAAAATCAAATCAGGACCGAAACCTAATTAGGCTCAATACCAAAATTTAATTCAAACATACGATCTAACTTTATTTAGGTTCGACCCAAAAATAAGTCCAAGTATCAATCTTATTTAAACTGTAACGAAAAAAAGGTAATTTAAGCACTAGGGTGGCGATTAGGTGCTAAAAAATGGTGCCTAGGCACCCTAAAGGCAGCCCCCAGCCACCTAGGCTCTGTAATGTAGCGCTTAGGCATTGTAGCTTCTGTTCCCATGGTGCCAAGGAGCTGCGATTTTTTTTTTTTTAATAATTGTTGCAGTGCCTAGGCACTGCAACCTAAAGTCGCAAGCCATCCTAACAGTCCGAAAGGACGCCTAGGCACCACCGAGTAGTGCCTAAGGGTTGGTTCGTTACCAGATGAAATTAGGAAAGTTTACAGATTTCTTAGAACCCTAATTACTCAAAAATCCCTAAATTAATTCTTATTTTGATTATATTCAAGCAATTTCAGTTTATTTTCAACCCAAATCTTTAATCTAAACATACATAATCATTAATATGTAAATATATAGACTCAATCCTTCAATTCATATACATAATCAAGAATTCATACATACATTCATAACTTCAAATCTATATATGAACCTCAAATTTGATTAAAATATATAAATAATATTAACACAATCAATTTTAATAATTTAATATTGACTTAAACATGCAATTGTCTACCCAAAACCAACAACCTAGAAGAAGACAATTTTAATCTAACACAGGCATAAATCAAACATAATTATCATAATTTAATTCTCAATTAACAAATATATTAAACCCGTTCTGACTCCACTTGTTAGAATTTACTTGTTATAATTTCTTTGATGGATTAAAACTTAATCCCAATTCCAATGGATCTAATATGCCTAGAAAATCGAGACTTGAAAATACAAGAGATTCAACATATATGCTTAGATGTCCATGATAATTATGATGCTTGAGAGATAATGATTTTACGCAGACAAATCTAATTGCCCCAATGGATTGCTCTCTAATGATGGAGTAGAAAGAGAAGAGACAATATATCGATTTAATGTTGGGGACTAAAAACCATAAGTAGTTTACTTTCTATACAACTCAAGTAAGATATCTATCAATTGTAACTAGTTCGTAGAGTGGGTATCTATATTATTAACCCATACTCATATGGATATTTTTGACCTAACTTAATTAGACCACTAGGTGGTCCATATGAAATGACGTGACACTAATATAATTTTATATAAATATGTAGTCCACTTAATAGAAAATGTGAATTTCCTAATAGAGTTTTTTTTTTTTTATCTCCAGCAGTATAACAATCTTAAGAAAATTCACATCTAACTACTAGACAAGTTCAATGGATTGTGTGTAATGCATTTCGATTATAAAATACAAATTTTAAAATAGTAATTTTATCTTAATAATTTACTAAGGTAGCATCTATATAATTTTTTTAATACAAAATCAATGTTGTCTCATTTTTGCATGCTGCTCAACTTCAAAATATGATTACTTGTGTGATAGAGCCAATCTCAATTTCTATATCATATCTTAAAATTGAAGAGATATCTTATATCTGATAAACATGTGATTAGATAAATTAATAAATATCATAAAATTAATGGGCATAACATCATATACAATCATATGTTCAATTACATCACATTCTACAACAACTCATAAATATATCTCAAGGCATAGGCTTAGTAAGAGGTTCTGCCACCATCAAATGCTTACATATATATATTTCAAGCTCACCTTCTTCTCAATGATATCTCTCATAAAATTGTACTTATGTCTTTATGTTTGGTTTTGCCATAATATTTGGAGTTTTTAGTATGAACAATAGCAGATTAATAATCACAATAAGTCATCACAACTCCCATACAACTGTTTACTACTTTCAAATATTGTAAGAACTTCTCAACCAAATACCTTTTTTTTATCAAAGTTGCAAATTCCATAAATTTTATTTCCATTCTGAACAACGATACACAAGTTTTCTTATTGCCACTTAAAGAGATAGCACCACAATTTGATAAGAAAGCATACTCAAATGTAGAGTTACTCTCATCCAAATTGCCACCCAATTCACCATTTGTGTATTTTTTCAATGTAATTTTTTTTCCTCGACCAAGATAGCACCACAATTTGATAAGAAAGCATACTCAAATATAGAGTTACTCTCATCCAAATTGCCACCCAATTCACCATTTGTGTATTTTTTCAATGTAATTTTTTTTCCTCGACCAAAGAAGATAATCTATCATTGTCTTCAAGTATTAAAAGTTATTTTTACTGCACTCTAGTATCTTCTCAATATATTGGGTTGATATTTTTTGACTAGAGTCCCACGAAAAAATAAATATTAGGATGAGTGCACATATAGCATGCATCACGCTCCGAATAGCTTACTCCAGACATCTCTTGTTGTGCTTATGCACATTTTATTGCTTAAACTTTTGCCTCTCCCAATCCATTCTAAATCAATATAGAATCTTGTTAATATGTGGTTCTTGGATCAACACCAATCTCCTAGAATCATCCCCATGGATTTAATATCTAGTATGTGGTTGGTCTTCTCCATATCATTCATATCAAGTTATAAGACAACTATTTTTTAATGATTTGAATGTACTTGTTTTTATTAATGGCTAATAATATGTCATCAAAATAAAGAGACATAATTACAAAATTTTAATTGAATATCTTTAAAAAAACACAATATTCTTCAACTATCATCACAAAGTGATATGAGATTATTGCTTTGTGAAACTTCAAATACTACTCTTTAGAAATGCTTAAAGCTATAAATTGATCTCTTCAATTTACAGATTATCTTTGTGGCCTTTTATTGCAAAATATACTAGTCATTTCATGTAGATTTTCTCTTGTAGTTCTCTAGTAAGAAAATTAGTCTTAACATCCAGTCGATATAATTTTAAATTTAAATTAGCTAATAAAGCCAAAAGCAAGCTGATAGAAAATAAATCTAACTATTGGTGAAAAGGTTTCTTCATATTAACACCCTCTTGTTGGGCACAATATTTTGTCATTGAACGGGTCTTATACCTCTAAGTAGTTTCATCAACCTTTCTCTTAATTTATAGAACCCACTTGTTCTCAATAACTCTAGAACATATATGAGATCAACTAGTTCCTAGACTGAGTTTATTTCATTGACTTCATTTATTCTTCAATTACTTTACTCATTTTTCCTCTGTAGGACAAGACAAAGGCAGAGTTAGCAAAAACTTGTGCTTTTGAAAAAAGTGTAAATTTTAGTGAAAGTTGGGGAAGTATCATAAAAAGCATAAATGGGAGGACGTTTGGAAAAAGTTGCTGAAAATGAGAATAAATTGAAAAATGATTGTTTGGTAGAAAAGTTATACTTTTAGCTTTTCTTTAATTTTTAATACTAAAAGTCCAACATGCTTCTGTTAGAGCTTCTGCGCCAACGCATCCTTAAGAGGAGTTCTTGTGCTATCGCGCTCCCAAAATGAGCTCGCGCTCACACGCTTTAACGCCTCTAATAGGAGCTCACACACTTGTTCCTTCAAGAAGTTCTACATAGAAGAGGATCCCAATTAAATATATTTTTTCTACAAAGCTTAGTTCGTGAGGGCTTATGTTGTTTTTAATTTTACTTAATCAGGAGACTAGCATTTCAACTCAAGTTGTCAAGTCTAAAGTGACTCTTGTTCAAGTACTTAGTAATTTTTTTGCAAGACCAATAAAGCTCTTCCTTTTGGATTATAATTGTCTGTCTACTTGCTCTACTACTAAACAAAATGCTATACTACTACCAACCTAGAAAGGTGGACGAGATTCCTTGAAGGTCACTAGTGAGCTTAGCTAGCTCGACCCCAAAAACTCACAAGTTTGACTTTTCTTGAGACCAATGGAAAAGTGCATCCTGGGATTACGCACCATCCCTTGAGGATAGCTAAAGCATAGCCCCAGATGGTTCAAGAAAATTCTAACGAGATGAAAAACTTAGAAATTCTCGCAACCTCAAAAGCTCGTGCATAACAGAGGGGCCGTGTTGGTTCCCATACTTGAGAGGTTATGTTGACCTCCCCACTTGAGGAGCTCTATTGGCTACCACACTTGAGACGTTCTATCGACTTTCACCCTCGATGAGCCCTACTGGCTCTCACACTTGAGAGGTAATACTAACCTCTACCCTTGAGGAACCCTATTGGCTTTCACACTTGAGAAGTCCTACCGACCTCCATCGTTGATGAGCCCTACTAGCTCTCATACTTGAGAAGTCCTACTAACCTCCATACTCATGGAGCCATACTGACTTCTATACTTGAGAGGTCCTACTGACCTCCACTTTTGAAGAGTCCTACCAATTCGCAAGTGTAAGAAGTCTAACCAGCTTCCTCTATCATGAGCAATATAAAGTAACAAAAATTGCATAAAACGACAAAAATGTCTAAATGGTGTAACCTCGACATAAGCAAAAGCAAACATACATAGAATCAACAAGCGAGCTCAAGTCTCGAATAAAGTAATTGAATCTAGAATAGCTAATTCTACCAACAAAAGCGACTAATCGTTATACAAGCCAAAACATCAACCCGATGAAAAAACTAAGTAAATAGGCTAAGCTCAAGAATAGAGAAAAAACTAATCGTGGCCAAGTCCCCTGCAAGGACCTCCACAATAGTATAATTAGGCTTCACCTCAAGGCGAGAGTCATCACATTGACTTACCATGCCACGATTCCACCTTCAACCCAATACATGATCCTCAACATCCCAAAGGAATTCTATTCCCTCAACTTGATTCACCCAGTAGGTGGAATAACTTTTTCCTGCACCATGACGGGGAGTAGAAGTAAGAGAAAAGTTATGAGGCCTCTTTGAAGCAAATTTTAGTGGCAACTCAACAAGCTATCCTCCAGTATCACCAGCAACATCACGAGATGACGACCTACGCTCATCACCCCTTTGATGGGGAAGAAGGCCTATCGCCCCTCCTACTACCATTGCCCCGACCTATCTCGACTCTATTGCTAAGCGGCATACCCCTTCCACTAGAAGGACACGTAGATCCCAACTCCTGGAACTTGTGCAAGTAAATGGAGATGAAGTCAGGTTTTTTAGTTGAAAACAAAAATAAGAATTGTAGATGTGAGCGATAAATAAAAGTATAAAGTGATAAGTAAAGGCAGTAAAAGATGCTAAGTAAATAAACTATGCAACAAACAAAGATACACACATATATGTCTTCTTGCATAACATCTTGAGGTCACCAACACTGAAAGATGTGTCATACCCCTCAGTGTCTATGACCAAACTACACTGATTGACAACGGGGGGCTCAGTTGAAGCCTGACCTAACTCAACGGACTCTTCCTCCTAAGGCTCCTTGTCATGCTCGGGTGAACTAGCAATGGCCTCAATCGTCTCTGGCAAAAGACGCACTAAGTACTTAGGGTCGACATGACTACCATCCAGAAGAGATGGACTATAGAAGTGACCCAGACTAGAGAAAGCGATAAAAGGAATGGGAGGGAGATGACATCACCCATGCCCTAAGTAGAAAACAAGTTGAGCCCATAGTGGCTCGACCTGCCGCCACTCCTTAAAAAGAGGCATGCTCCGAGTTGAGCCACTCTCTTAACCCACTAAACCCCAGGTTGAGCCATATTGGGCTCAACCTAGGCTGCTGTCGGTCTCGATAGCAACTGGTGAAGAAGACTCGAAACCCGCCGAGGTGTCGCACTCACCACTCTTAACTCCCTTATAATATTTCGACTGCTAATGTTATGGCATGGATTTATTCTATTATGACTAGCCTATAGGAGTTAGGCAATAAAGAGACTATGCAAAGAGTGGGAAGAAGAAGAAGATTTGCCTAAGTGGCTCAATTTGGGTAGAATTATGAGGGCTCACGAGGTGCTTAGCGAAAGCTCCATAGGATAAGAATTTTATTTACCCACCAACTACTTAAGGAAACTGACATGAAAATTGGATACCTTTTAGGGGCTCCGCCCCCAAACCTCCGAAGAGGTTACGTCAGCCCTCTTGATCCCCCGATTTGCTGACTAGGCTGCGAAACCCCTGGATAACTCTGCGAATGAGATATTAATCAATGACGTAACATGTCTTAGCTTGAAAGTCTGTCTCCAAAGGAGATGCTCCCTACTAAATACAATCAATTCCCTATATAGGAATCAAGATAGGCTAACTCCAAAAATAAGGAGTATAACTCCAAGCTACTCATCCCAAGAGATGACTTGTTCCAACACTTCCTACTCTCGACCAACCTTCCTTATACGAGGTTGCACGAAAATAGGGGACTTATGATGAGTCCTGAGCCTAAGATCAGGCCTAATAGGTTAAGTCTAAGAGTTCATTTCATGAGATCCGCAAGTTAGTATACAAAATTGTGCTAGAATGCTTAAACTAAGCCCACTAAGGCCATAACGCCCAAACTTATGAAGATCCTCACATCAACATTATAAATATCTCCAGTTTTCATTATTAAAAGGTATGTAATTTATTATACGTTTATCTGCTCTCAAATTCTTTGACTTACACATACTTGCTCTGAAACTGACTTGAGGGTCGAAGAATTTTTGTCGGGTTACCCTTAACGACATACAATGGCCCACTCAACAACTTGAGTTTAGCCGCAGAACTACTAAACAGAGCGATACCATGTCAAAAATGAAAGCCTAAATACTTGTAGTATATAGAGATATTATGCAATTATATCTATTGTATATATAGCATATGTAAACACAATTTTAATACATAGATAATTATGCATGTACTAATTTTGAATTAGCATTCTTTGTGGATAAATGTACCAAAACACATGCTCTCTGTCTATATATTTATATTATATTTTAATATAATAACTTTTATTATTTATAAGTGCTGGTATATAATAAAATATTTTGATATTAACTGTACAATTATAATTATGTTTAGATACATAGGTGTGTGTGCATTATAGCTAAACTAATGGTTATGTGATTAGTTTTTATGCATATATTTATGTTTAAATATGTGTATGTGTATTAGAGTTGTTATACATATAAAGGTGCAATAGTTATAACAAGAAAAATCTTATTCAATCCACCTATATGTTTAAGTGAACCAACCAAATAAAATCAATAAAATATTTTAGTCTGACTTCAATCCATATTTATAGTCAAATAATAAAGTAGGAATAATTATTCTAGGTAGACCAATTCCACCTGAACAAGCAGCAAGCATTGTAATTTGGAGCCTCTTGAAATTGTATTTTACGAGAATATATCTTGTAAGCTTTACTTGTATATTTTTATTCAATTCCAAGAATCAAAATACACAATAAACCATAGGAAAATTTTCGCTGGAGCAAATTTAGCCCTACGGTTGCTTCTCTTGTAATGCTAGTTTTTGTTTTTACTATAAAAAATGTGATGCAAGCATAACTACCAAGCACATTTCAAAACAGCATTATAAATCCCATTGAGATCTAATTAGAGGAAATTTTCAAATCTTATTTTTGTTTCCATCTCTAAATCATCAGTCAAGTGCTCTCACCTTTGTGGTCAAGGATTTGCTATAGAGCAATAGTTATGGTTAAATAAAATATTTTAAGCCTATAAAATTTATCTGTAGTAATAAAAATTGAGGTTTAAAAAATTATTATATTGAAAAATCAATAATAATTTGTGATATTATGATATATTCGATCGTTTTTAATAATGTTTTGAAAATCAAACCGGGTCGGTCGGTTTGACTGATCCAACTGTGAACCGGTGGTCGGTCCGATTTGTTTGGGATCAAACAAATCCGGTCAAACAACAAAATTATTTTTTTTTATTTTTTTTTAGGAATTTTTAATTTGGTATTTGGTTATATGTATATGATTATTTAAATTTTGGCTTTATTAATATATTTTTTAGTTGGTTATTTATTTTTTTCTTTTACATAATAATTAGTTTATTATATTATCATTTTACATAATATAATAAAAAAATATAATTAATATTTATCAAATCGGTCAAATCAATTCAACCATTGGTCTAATCAATTCAACCGCTAACTAATAATAAAATCGATTTGATCACAAGTTCAATTATAAAAATATTAATTTCTAAAAAGAACTAAATATTCCCACACCACATAATTTATATATGATAGTCCATCAGACTTTACGACCTTTAAAAAACTTAAAAAAGTAAATTCTAACAGCAGAATAGAAACGTGAACAAGTCTTAATGTTTTATTTATTCACATTTTCGTGGAATCGAAGGATGCCATTGTAGATATTTTATCAATGCGGGAATGCCATGTACTATCTTTTTTGAGCAAATACAACGTGATGTTGACATTACCTACGTTTTTCATGCCTCAATATAAAATTGTAATGAGGTTCCTTCTATTTCTCTGCAAACAACTATATCAAAACTAGAGTAAAAAATACATAAATTATGTCTCCATTTCTTTATTTTCTTACGATGATGTTCACACTTCACAGATAATATTTTTATTTTTTAGGATAGTGATTTGAATTTTAGAAATACACCTACTTTAAATATATGATCTATATATTTATAATTACATTTGAAGGCAAAATAATAAATATTTTTTAAAAACCGATCTCATATTAAATTTATACCAATTCCTCTAATATGTGTTTGTATCGTAGATGTTTTATTGCAGAAAAGGAAAAGACAAAGTGTGAAAATTTACATTTTTCATATGAAGTATATACATTTTTAATTATTTCTTTGAATGAATTTGATCTTCCAAGAAAACAAATTAAACAGATACATATAAATAAATAAATATTGTATATAGTTAAATGATACTAATATTTCTGATACTTGCTTTAGCATTTTCTTCATCAAAATTCAACGTCAAACGTAGTCTTTTTATTTGGCTGTTGGATATCGATGGAGAGATACTGAGCTATGTTAGGAATTTAGAGAGAAAAATATTAAAATGTTAATTTTATATGAATTTGAAGGATTATTCAATAGAAATATTTGGATGAATATAATTACGAGAGTTACAAAATGATATATACATCTATTTTATTTATTTCCATACTTATTTGTCCAAAGGTAAAATGTCATAAAATTTAGTATTCTATGTTTTTTTGTTTTTTTTTTGTTTGCCCCATTTTTTCTAAATCCTAGATCCAAAGATAGTGTAACCACAACATTTTCTTTCTTTCTTTCATATTGATGAAAATGTAAAGGAAATGTTTATGTAAATATAATTATGAGAGGCAGTTAAATTATTTCACTTGTTTTTTGATTTTTGAAAATTGATACTCAATTTGTCATAAAGAAAATAGTTGAAATTTATTTTTAATTTCTTTTATTTTTCCTTTACACTTTTTTCAACTAATTCTTTGATCCAAATAGAGGGTTGAGTATCAAATAAAGGAAAAATGTAAATTAATCTTTGTACTCACAACGGTGCAATAAGGTTAATGTATTAGTTGGCATGTAGATTTTGAATTTTTAGGGTACAAACTTTGGATATTACAAGTGACCTAACAAATTTAATATGGAAGTTGAGTCAACTTATTCTGATAAAAAAAAAAAAAAAAGAAGCAAAGGTTTAACCCTTAAGATACCAGCATTGCGCTTATATTATTTAATATAAGATCAATGGCAGAGAAGGAATCAAGGGATTGTGTTGGTTACATTGGATTAATATTAATATTTAAGATAATGATCCCATATTCGACATACAATAGGAGAGAATATCTATTGTAGATTGTGGGCACATGTCTGTGTCATTAACCCACACCATTTCACACACACATATGTCTACACATACATATTGTATGTATGTATGTGTGTGTAAGTATGTATGCATGTACGTATATAAGGGTGTTTGATCATTCTCGGATAAAAATTCTTGCAAATATATACCTCAGGTCATATGAGTGTTTGTGTTTTTATGTGTAGATAAATCGTGGACGTTATACTTAATTTACTCTATCAAATACAGCATATAAAAATGATTCAATCTAAAACTATTGTGAAAATGAGATCTTTATTAATATGATATAAGCAAAAAAATTCCTCCAAAAACACCAAAACACTTCCAAAGTTAATTCTACGACAACAAATTGACCTTATTCCCATGAAAATATACGACACAAGATTCTTTGTACTATAAATATTTTCAAGTACATAGGTTGCCTTGCCCAACAAATTTTAAAGGTTGAGCACACCATCTTTTTGTGTCTGGGGATCACATTATTGTCTCCTAACTTTACTTATCCTTAATTAATAAAGAATAATCAGGATTATTCTAAAAGATTGCTCCAATTAACAAATATTCTAGGTGGCAATATCATGATTCTATTTTATGTCCATTTTATTCTTTTTCATAGTTTATGTGATTGGAGCAGACTCCCTCAACAGAGGCAATCTTCGCTTGTCTGTTAAGTATATATTGGATAATAGTGCTCAAACTTCTAGATATTCCTACAACATATATTTATTCAAGGTTATTGAAAGAGAAAGACCCTTTCTCTATATAATTATATGTCAGAATCATTTAGTTAACTAATTAAATGTAATCTTAATTTGCAAACACCCCCCACCCCCAAGCTCCACAAAATAAAAAAAAAGAAAAAAGAAAAAGAAAAGAGAAATATCATGTATAAAACTTGGACTAAGTCCGGTAAAAATAGTTGTTTGTGAATATTTTTAATTTGCTTTCCAATAATTGTAAAATGAAAAGTAAATTTTCACACAAAATTATAATTGTAATCTTATGGTCCAGATAAAGAAAATTTGTAACACTTCCCCAATTATAAAAAATAAATAATTTCTTATGTTTTGAGTTTTGCATCAATCATTCATCACCATTAAATTATAAAAATTTACAAGAGACCCACGTATTCACTCCATATGGAACCCACACAATTTATAAATAAAAAAAAAAAAAATCATCAAGAAATGTGACAATTTTTTAATGCTTATGCAAAAATATATTTTTCATCAAAACCAAACATGTATCTTTTAAATATATGTAGGATTTAAAATTTATTAGTAAATTAACATAATTAGATTACTGAAAATTGAAAAATTCTAAATATGGATTCATTAAAAGATTTTTTCACACTTAGAAAGAGGTCTTACAAACTCAATGACGGGGGAAAGAGAAAAAGGAACATTCCTGTAGACGTATGCTCTGAATTTATAGCCGGGTCAGATGGTGGTCCATCCAAATATTAAGGAATTATTTTCCAAGATCTGAATGGAGTCTCCATTAAATGACACCCGTTTTCAAAGAAATTTTTCTGCATTAAAATATCAATATTTTATAATGTATTTGTTATACCTATGGATTTAATTATTCGATTGCATCTAAACTGAATATAGAAAAATTGAATTTCATCATTGACCATGTTATTATTTGGATATTTGGAGTGAAATTTTCATTTATAATCTACAATACATATACAAACAGGTCATCATATTCCCTTAACAATTTTGAAGTAATAAAAGTTTTAGATCTTAATGTTTATTATGTAATTTGATAATTGAAATATTTTTTTTAGATTAATTTGTTAAATCATTTATTATCGCATTGAAAAAAAAATGTAAATTAATTGATTAAGAAGAACAATGGTTTCCGGGGGCTGGGGGGTGGGGGGTGGAATACATATTATGTTACTAATTCTATTTAAGCTCATGCGTAAGACAAGATTTATTCAAGTTGTTAATGACAGTATCGATCCGACCTCGATCAGATATATCCCAGTGAACTCGAATCTGATGAACTCAATCTCGATCCCAAACTCGAATTTAATAATTTATCCTTGAAAATAAAAAAAAACTCGTCAGGCTCGTTGAGGTGGCCCTCAATTAAAACCATCTGACGACCAAGTTAGATTTGGTTAAATAAAGTATTTAAGATATTTCTGAATTTAATGACTCTATTTAATCTTACACCGAAATGGGACATGAAAGGCCTATTTATAGTATATTCGGGATGACATGTGGAGTTACTTGGTCCAAGTATAGTGCCCTGTACATGTGGTGGTTAGCTCAGGTCAATTGTCGGATCTCATTCGAGTCGGTCTCGATCCGTGGATTTGTACGCTGATCCTGTCATGTTTTGTAATTTCTCCATATTTTGTGGGTTGTTAGGTCCTTTCCATTAATACCCTTATTAATACACGTCATCACTCCCCAAGAAAGAGAGGGAAAATTTTCAGTTACTTGTAGGAGTGGAAGAGCCTTGACAAATTCATATGAATCATTTCAAATCTACGGACGTGGCCTCCATCAAACCCTCCGTGTGTAATCTAACCCCGCAACTGCTAAGGCCTTCATCTCATAAATAGGGGATTGACCCTTATTTACTCAATTTGGCTATTTCTTCATTTACAGTGAGGTCGTAGAGCTCGGAGCGAGATCTGACAACTTTTTATCCCAACTTTAGGTTTCCAGAATTCTGTAAGTACTCTTCTCTAGAGGTTAGTCGTCTTATTCTGTCTCTCATTTCTAATTACATATATTATCTTTGTATACATATACCCCTTTTATGGACCCTTTTAACCCGATTGCTTTCGATCCTTCGGGGTCAGCCCCTTCAAATTCTTTAGCTTCTCTACCTACTATTTCAGGAGAGAATTCTGGCAGTTCTGAAC
The DNA here is from genome assembly GCA_019321725.1 of Paulownia fortunei. Lineage (NCBI taxonomy): Eukaryota > Viridiplantae > Streptophyta > Magnoliopsida > Lamiales > Paulowniaceae > Paulownia > Paulownia fortunei. The sequence goes on along the minus strand of CM033107.1, from coordinate 17,975,305 downwards.
TTATATCCAGTTCACAACGTACATTAGCCCTAGGACCCGGCATGTTCTGTAAAAGACTTTGGACTTTAAATGAACATAGACCACCCTCTGCCTCTCTTCTAGAGGAAACTTCGACTGAAGATGAAGACGAACCCAGTGACCAAAGCAGGTCTAATTCTTCTGAAAGGAGGCGCAATAACATGCTCATCGCCACCCCTTGGCTTTTAATCAAATCTACTTTGACTCACCTTAACATTGTGGAGTTAAATATGAGATTTTACATTCCGAATAATTAAGATATTATAATTCCTACTATTCATGATAGAATGCATTTACCTCTACCTAGATGCGTCACCTTCTACCTTTCTATATTGGAAGCGGGTCTAAAATTCCCTATTCCAGATCATGTAGATCTCATTTTGAATAGTTTAGACACGAGTCCTGCCCAACTATCCCCAAACTCAATCTGACATATTTTAGGGTTCTATATCATGATGCAAGTCTTTGAAATAGATCCTAGCCCTGAGCATTTTTTTGGCTCTTTACTTGGTCACAACTTCTCGTCGGACCAGGGGGAGAGGTTTTTTCTATTTAACCACACGCCCCAACTGTAGATTTCTAACTAAGCTTCCCTATTCGTTGGGATCTTGGAAAGAAAAAAAATTCTTCATAAGATCTTCTCCCGACAGACCTTGGAATTTGTGTCAATATTGGCGCATGACTAAACCTAAACCTATAAATCTGGATTAAGTAACTTGGGAAGATGGATTTGTAAGTGAATTAACCACTTACTGGTATAACGTTGAAAAGCTATTTAAAGAGGATGTTTTGAGGCTAGTTGGTTTAAGTCCTGCCAATGTTTCCCTAAGAAGAGAACTAGGTAACTAGGTCTTTTCTTCCTTAGATCTTGTATCCACAAAATAACTAGTTTATTTTTTTCTTTCCTTTATTGTATCATCATGTACATGTTCTCTTTTTAATTCTCTTTTAACATCATTATTTACTCGTACAGTGATTGCTGTTAGGGTTGCTAGAGTTGCGAACAAATTGAGGAAGAAAAAAGTTGCTTCTTTAAGCATTCGAGCCCAATCATCCTCTACTCCTCAGAATGTCACCGGTGCCCCCACGGTAGGTCATTTGCCTGGCTCAGAGGCAACCACTACTTTAGCCATCAGACCTAGTGGACCTAGTAGATCTTGACCTCCTACCAACCCCTCACAGCCTGTGAGAACCCGGAGGCAACTGGTAGATATAGACAGTGATGAAGGTGATTCTTCACAACAACTAATAACCAGGAGACAAGGCCCTCCTCTTGGTAAATCTCTTGGGAAACGTAAGGAAAAAGAACTTGAAAAGATATTGATTCCCTCAAGCATTCTCGAATTAGTAAAGATCTAGCCAGCGATCTCGAAAAGTGTAAGGACCTAGGAGGATTCAATTTGGATGATGTAGGAACTCAAGAAACAACTTTGTTAGAGGATAAAGAACAAATGAATGTATCCTCTACTCCTGATCTTCCTGATCTCGCTAATATAAAGATTGTCCCTGATTGGAAGATTACTAGTTCGAGTTCAGTATTGCAAACTCAAGTGGGTGCAGATTCTTATGAGCTGTACAAGGTTTGCCTCCTAAAAAAAGATCAAAATCTTCTAGCAAGAGTCACTTTTCCTTGTTTGGAAGAATATGGTGCTCATGGTCTTATGCAGGTAATAATCCTTCTTCTGAGAGATCTAAATTTTCATTAATACTCTTCCTTTCTTAGTTCTTGACTTTATCATCATACTCATAATTATTTTTATATCCAGTCTGCAACATTTATGCACCAATTGTCCATCCAATGTTCTTATTGGAGACATAAAAAATTGCTTTTAGATGGACGGCTCTCTATTGTGACCAAAGATTTCATCGAGCTAGAGAAGAAAGACAAAGAGATGCTAGCAGCTCGAGATGCTCGAATTGCTGAACTTGAAAAGAAACTCTCGAGCATGAGAGAACTGGTCAAGGAAGCAAGAATTGAAGGGATCGAGATTGGTAAAAATAAGTGCCTCTTATCTGAGGAATACAAAGAGTTAGTTCAACAAAATCATCTTGAAAGAGCTCGGGATTTTATAAAATTTGTTGTATTCGAAGCCGTCGTAGATGACAAGGCAACTACTGAAGGATTGGAATACTTTAACAAATGTAGGGATCAACTAATAAAGTTGGGTGGCATTATGGAAGGGTTCGATCTTTACTTTTAGATCCTTCTAAAACTATAGATCTTGAGGACTATCCTGCAGTTCTTGAGCTTCTCTTAGAAAATGATGAGTTCTACTCATTGTTTCCTAATGAAACTAACCCTGCTTCAAAGGGATCAGTTGGTGCTTCTCACATCTCACTGAATCATTAATTTTTTTTATTTATCTCGATATGCATCTGAACAATCATTTATAATATTCTACTAGTTACTTAGTGTTATTAGTTTGTCTACAAATTTTTTTTGTCTTCCATTCGACATTGATTATTTACATGCGATCTTTGGAGTTGTGCATTTTTCATGTGACAAAACATGCTCTAAAATTCTCATCATATTGAAAGCAATTGAATTATAAGAGTGGATGAGTTAAGATCTCCCATGATCTCTATACTTTGGTGATTTACAAAATGACTTATGATCAAGGTCCAGTACTTTATACAACTCGGACTTTGAGATCTTACACAAGCAAAGGGATATTACCATGTCCTTGTAAGCACTTAAGCATAAAACATTTTCAGATTTTGGATGTTCCAAGGTCATGGTAGATCTCACCTAAAAGATCTTGGAGTCGATAAGCTCCATTTTTAGAAACCTTGGTGACCTTATAAGGTCCTTTCTAATTTAGATCCAACTTCCCCACACGCGAAGTGATTTGCACTTTTTGAAGAACGAGGTCCCCTACTTGCAACTGGCGACTTCTCAGCTTTTTATCATAATACCTCTTCAAGGTTTTCTTGCCTCTCAACATTTTTATATAAGCTCTCTCGCTCCTTTCTTCAATGGTGTCTAACTCAAGAGATTGAGCTTTTGCATTCGTTGCTGGGTGTCTAACTCTAGGGAGCTCGTTTGCCCAAGTTCATTTAAGTTGACCCAATTGAGTCTTCAAGTTCCGCAAGATGATGTGATTTTAGACTTCTACCTACCCATTAGCTTGTAGATTTCCAATTGATGTAAAATTTTGTGCTATCTAGAGTTCTTCACACCAGGCTCTTATTTTCTTCTCTTGAAACTGTGCTCTATTATCAGATATCAATATTCTTGGGATCCCAAACTGGCACATTATATTTCTCCATATGAAGTTCATTACTTCAGTTTTCAAAACTTTGCTAAGAGCTTTTGTTTTAATCCATTTACTAAAATATTCCACTGCTACAATGATAAACTTTTTCTGACCTCTTGCTGGAGAAAACGGTCCCATGATATCAATTCCCTAGCAATCAAATAGATAGGTGACCTGAATGATCTCCAAAGGTGTCGCAGGCTGGTGAAAAACGTTAGCAGAACATTGGCACTGATCACACCTTTTGACATATTCTGCTGTATCTTTCCTCAATGTTGGCCAGAAATATCCTTGCCTCAATATCTTTAAAGCAAGAGATCATCCTCTTGAATGATTTCCATAACTTCCCAAATGTATTTTGTTCATTACGTATTGAGCATAAGGAGGATCTAGGTACTTTAAGAACAAACCTTTACAAGACCTTTTGTATAATTGCCCTTCCAAAATTACAAATTTTCGAGCTCTATTCATAACTCTCCTAGCCTCTCTTGGATTTGCTGGCAGAATATCTCTTTGAATATAATCCAATATTTCTTTTTTCCAAGAATTAACTGGTTCATTGTTCATTACTCTATTTCCCACTCTTTTTCAAACATTGGTAGGAAGTTTTCGTCCAATCATTGGACCTTCTGTTTTCCCAATGAGGGGTTGACAAAACCTTGTGCTTTCTCAGGCATTGTTTCCAGGTCGGGATCGTTCATGGTTCCCTATTCGAGATTCTTTCTCAGATCTTGGCCCAAATGTGCCTTTCTTAGGCGCTATCATAGGTCGATCTAACACCAACAATGTCACTTTTCGGTTCTTTGCCCTGACATGCATACTCATAATTTTAGATAGTGCATTTGCTTGAGTATTCTCGTCCTACAGGATCTGATGAACTTGACACATACAAATTACGAGTTAACCTTTTTCAGGTATTAAACTAAAGTTCTTTTCTTTGTATCATACGCTCTTGAGATCTGCATTGATATCAATTGTGAGTCAGTATAGGCATTCAAATATTGTACTTGTAACTAAATTGCGCATTCCAACCCTATTAATAAGGCTTTATTTGTGACCTCAAATTTGAGCTTTTTAGCTAATTCGAATTCCACCCCTCTAGTGCTCTGTAGAAATACTCCAACACATCCACTCTGATGGGTGGCCGAACCATCCACATGAAGAACCCAGACGTCCATGGCAGAGGCTAGATCTTGTTTAGATGTCATTTATACTACAAAGTAAGCCAATACTTGTGCTTTAATCTCGGTCCGTGCCTGATATTCAATATCAAATTCTCCTAGTTGTACAAACCACTTAACCATTAGCCCAGATGTCTTCGACCTTGCCATGATCTACTTTAGAGGTTGGGACGTCAACACCACGATTCTATGAGATTGGAAGTAAGGACGTAATTTTCTTGTAGTAATCACGAGAGCTAAAGCCAACTTTTCTATCTTTGAATATCTGGTTTCCACTCCCTATAATACTTTACTCATGTAATACACTGGTTGTTGATTACTTCCTTCATTCCTGACCAGTACTGAACTCATTGCATTATCAGAGACTCCTAAATATAGATATATGGATTCAGATCCCTGCGGCTTAGACAACAGAGAGATAGAGACTACAAGTATTGCTTTAATTATTGGAAAGCCTCCTCACACTCAGGCATCCATTAAAAACCTTTCACTTGTTTCAACACACGAAAGAAAGCCAAGCTTTTATCAGCAGATTTAGAAACAAACTTTTTTAGGGAAGCAATTCTTCATATAAGCTGTTGGACCTCTTTCATAGAGGTCGTGGAGGTCATTACTAGTACCACCTCAATCTTCTCAAGGTTAGCCTCAATCCCACGCTCACTGACCATGTATCCCAAGAACTTTCTACCTCTAACTCTGAAAGTACATTTACTGGGTTGAGCTTCATTCCATACTGCCTCATGATCCCAAAAGCCTCTATTAGGTGAACAATGTGATCCCTTTCAGCTCTACTCTTAACTAATATGTCATCAACACAAACTTTCATAGTTTTTCTAATAGTAGATCTGAACATCTTATTTATCAATCTAGTAAGTAGCTCCAGTATTTTTTAACCCAAAGGGCATTACTCGATAACAATACACACCCTCAGTAGTTACAAAAGAAATCTTATCCATATCTTCCTCTACCATGAAGATCTGATGGTATCCTTGGAAAGCATCCATCATGCTAAATAGAGTGCAACCTACTGTGGCATGAACTAGGAGATCAATTCGAGGCAAAGGGTAAGGATCCTTTAGGCACGCTTTATTTAGGTCGGTGAAATTTGTACACATCCTCCATTTTCCCACTATTTTTGGCACCAATACCACATTTGACAATCCGTGAACTGGATCTCTACTATGTACCCAACTTCAGGCAACTTGTTCACTTCCTCTGCTATGATCCGATTCCTTTCAGCTCCAAAATTCCTTTTTCTTTGCTTCATAGGTTTTACCTGGGGATCAATATTCAACCGATACACCATAATCTCGGGATCTATACCCCCAAAATCTATCAATTTCTATGCAAATATATCTACATTCTACCTCAAGAAATCTATCATTTCAACTTCCAACTGTGGATCAAGATGAGAACCAATCCTAGTAATTCTCATGGAATCTCTTGCGACCAGTTCTATTTTCTTATGTTCCTCATTAGAATGTATTCTTATATTCTCTACCTTTTAACGTGTGTTTTCTACCTCCATACTTGCCAGTTGCTGAGGTCTGGGACTCGATTGATGTTCCTTACACATTTAGGATCTAGAAACCTTATTTGCTACTTCACTTCGCAATGATATATTATAGCAGATTCGAGCCTCCTTTTGATTACAAACTACCTCTCCTACATCTCCTTTAGTGGGGAATTTCATCTTTAGATGGAATGTTGAAACTACTGCTTGAAATTGGTTCAACGCGGGTCTTCCAAGAATAACATTATAAGCAAAAGGTGAGTCAACCATAAGAAATTTAACCATCACTGTCTTCCTACAAGGATCAGTCCCTAAAGAAGCTGGGAGATCTAATGTACCCAAAGGGATGACTTTAGAACCCCCAAAGCCTGCTAAAGAAGTATTCCTTGGACAGATACTAGTGATATACAATTCCATATTCTTCAATACATGCAAGAATATAATATCTGCAGAACTCCCATTATCTACTAGCACTTTACATACTGTGAAGTTCGCAATATCCATTGTTATTACCATAGGATCATTATGAGGGCCTGTTACATGATCAAGGTCTGCATCTGAGAAAATGATAGCCAAATACCTTGAAATGTTCATTATCTGATGGCCCTTTAAGTGGCCCTTGCTGATATTAGACCTCGTGTGTACCTCTTTCTAGCATTATTAGAATCTCTAGAAATTAGCCTACCAGAAATGGTGTGAATGACCCCCCCCTCTTTGGTAAATTATCATCCTCATACTCCAATTTTCCTCACACTTCCCAGAGGGCTTGCTATTTTTCTTTATCATCTCTCCTGCCACGACTTCAAGATCTACTTCGGGGATCTTTCTCATGCCTGCAGGACCCCTTAGTTGGATCGGATGGATTATTTCTAGCTTGAACAACAATGTCCTATAGATACCCCTCTCTAATCAACTTTTCGATTTCATCCTTTAATTAAAAACATTCCTCAGTATCATGACCTTTATCTTTATGAAAATGGCAATGTTTATTTGAAGATCTCCAATTTGGAGTATCTCTCTTTTATTTTTTTTGGCCACTTTAAAGACCTCACATTTTCCACAATCATCAAATCCTCAGCCTTGGGGACATTAAGAGGTGCATAATAATGGACCGTAAGGGTGGACCTCGATCTCTATGATATTTCTTTTCTCTCGGGGCCTTTACCTAAAGACGCCACTCCTCATCTTTCATTATATTTACCTCTTCTTAATGTATGTATCGTTGAGCTATCTTCATTAGTTGTTTCATATCTCTTGGAGGATCTCGAGCTAAGGCTGAAGCAAACAGACATTTCTTCAACCTATGTATTAAGATACTAACCATCATTACAATATGTAGATCTTGTACCTCCAATACCTCATTATTAAACATATGCATGAAATTACGTAATCCCTCCTCTTCTGCTTGTCGGATGTTAAATAGATGAGTAGCTGATCTTTTGCCCGTATAATTGCATAACATGTTCAAATATTGTGAAATGCTCTTAAAGATCTTAACTACCATTATACTTAGACAAGTAGGGTAGTTTAAAGCCAGGAGGAATCATCTCAGCTAGTATATCCATTGAAAATGGTGATCCCATTTGATGCAATGTGGAAGATCCCTTTCTCTTTAACTCATAAATTCTATTTTTCAATTGTTGCATCTGACTGTTGATCTCATTTACTTCCACTCTAGAAATAGCTAGCCTTTGAACCTCAGACACTCGAGCTTCATGATCCTCAAAGTATCTGGGTCGAATATAAGAGAGATGTCTTCTAGTCGCGTTCGGGATGTAAGGGCGAAAGCGATAGATCTACTGCCTATCTCGTTTGAAGCTGAGCTGGCCTCAGCGTGAATCGTCTCTTGACCTTCTTCCTATCGTCCTTGGGAGACGTGATGCATAGGAACATTGCCAAAATATGGCAAGGGTAGAACTCAGGGTCCTGCTCCACCCTGCTCTTTCCAACATGCCCTCTCAATTCTAATATCATATATTCTAGGTCTGCTCGATTAAGTTGAACTATTTGCTCATGTTCTCTTCCACATATGGATACTCGAAATATCTCTAGAGAAGATTGTGGGGTGTTCACTTGTAAAGTGGGAGATCCTTCTACAACTGGCTCTGGAATCCTTAATGGTCATCCTATTGGATCCGCCATAACCCTGTTTTATCAGATCCTCTACGAACTGGTTCCCACAGGCAGTGCCACTAATCCGACCTCGATTAGATGTATTCTAGTGAACTCGAACCTGATGAACTCGATCTCGATCCCGAACTCCAACTTAATAATTTGTTCTTGAAAAGGAAAGAACTTGTCAAGCTTGTTGAGATGACCCTCAACTAAAATCCTTCGACAATCAAGTTAGATTTGGTTAAATAAAGTATTTGAGATATTTCTGTATTTAATGACTCTATTTAATCTTACCCCAAAATGGGACATAAAAGACCTATTTATAATAGATTCGGGGATGACATGTAGAGTTATTTAGTCCAAATATAATGTCTTGTATATGTGGTGGTTAGCTCGGATCAACTGTCGGATTCCATTCGAATAGGTCTCGACCCGCGGGTTTGTAAGCGAATGCTGTCCTATTTTATAATTTTTCCATTTTTTATTGTTTGTTAGGTACTTTTCATTAATACCCTTATTAATACACAAACACGTGAAGTAGAGATTTTAAAAAATCAAGTCATCTATGTGCATGCATGTTATCTTTTTAAACATTATAAATATGACCCACTTTGAGGCATTTGAACTAAAAATGGATGAGTTGTACTAGAGAAATGATATATACTGATTTTATACCTCCAATGTACCACAATCTGTAAAGACTCTCTTTTGTTATGGTTAAGAACCTATATTATTCTCTCTCAGTCACAAAAAAATAGATCAATTACTATACTTGACTATTCAATTTGAAGTAATCTAGTCTGTTTTTTTTTAAAGCTAATTGAATAAAACCAAATGACACATATTAAGATTTGAAAGCATTCTGTAAAATCAAAATTATTTAAAGAATTAATATGATAAAAGACTTCATACCCTAGCAAATGAAGCAATTATTTTGAAACAAAGAATATACTGAACGCGTACATTTATTTAATAATTTCATTTCAAAATAAATAAAAATAATAAATCAAGAATGATTCAGACGATAGTATATAGCAATCCTCAAACTGATAATACAGCTTGTGTGAGATCTCTTTGTCATGAAAGGGGAATTCTGTCAGCTAAATTTGCATGGGAACAAGAAATAAAATATTAATTGTGGTGCAAGAACTTGAGATTTGGTGAAACATGTGGGGAAATATTATAATCCAAACCTAATAAGCAAAGCCCAAGAATTGTTTAATCTGCATGATTGAGTCGGATAGCCTTATGGATTCCAAAAATATATATGTAGGTACTAATATATATATTCATGTGGATCCATTCTTAGCCATGACAAAAGATTTCCACCTAACTTAACCTGGGAGGAAAAGAAATACTCTAGCCTATAGGCATATATTGTATATATATTGGTTATTAATAAATTACAACTGGAAATGGGGCCTCGGAAACTACAATGAAAGTCTAGACCCACATGTTAAGATACTATTGTTACAGTATAATTTTTTTTAAAAGATAGTTCTATTGATTTAAAGTCCACAAAAACCCTAAAATGGGTCCCCACTCGAACTAGGAAATAACAAAGTTTAGTTCATTTGGGATCCCATTTGTCTTCCGTTTCTTGGTGAAAATGGGTCTAGGAAACCAACATCCCCAGTGCTATGAGGATCTATCTTGGATATAGTTTGAAGTACATGGTTGATTGAGTGATTGACTTCTTAGTAAATATCCTCTGTATATCTATGTAATGATGTTTCTATTTATTGGATATGTATGCAAATACATATATTATATGTTGGTAAAATTATAATTTTTATCCTCTAATTAAGTGGTGGCATTTGTCGTCCTTTAAAAAGAGCCACTGATAGTTTAAATGTATTATTTTTTTTTTTCAATTTAAAGACAGCTTCTTATGGTAAATAAGAGTAGCCGAAAATTACCTTTTGTCGAGCAAGTGATCATTTTAGTTCATGGATTTTTCAAATTTTTAGGAAAAATTAGCATGTGTCTGAATGTGAAGACCAAAATTGTCACTCCTCACTTACAGGGCTAAATAACAACTTTTCAATAATAGAAACCAACCCTAATTAGCATGAACGTATCGATTTGAAAAAAATATATATTATCTATGTCAATCTCAATTATATATAGATAAAAACATACTCAAAATCCTACATAATTCCTGGGTTTTCAAAATTTAATTTTTAGTTAAGGGAGTTTAGTTGGGGTAAGTAGGCGGGATTGAGAAATATTTGACATAACCTAATCTTGCGTTTGGTTGAGATGTATATCAAACTCAAAATTAACACTTTTTTGAGTGACAAACGATAATCCTAAGGAAATGTTTTGGTAGATTGTTGCCCATTTAATTTTGACCAGGATAGCTTCAAAAAAAGACTAGTACCTAAGTGTAACTTAGTTATATCTTAATCATAGCTTCAATTATTGTCACCAAATCAGTGCTCATCCAAACCCTCCCACCACAAACCCCAATCAAAGGCAACCGGCAACCCTCACTCTTTATCTAAATTATGTGTTCATACTTCTATGTTATTGTATCAAATCAATGTTCCAAATCTCTCGAGTTTGTATGGTATAGTTTATTACTTATAGAGTTAATTTAAGCTTGAACTTGTGGAACATGTTGAAGACAACAAATTAAGATTAAAAAATCAGTTTCAAACAAGATAGATAAAAAAGAATTTCAAGAGATTTGGACATTCAACTATAATCTAAGATCAAGTCTCCCTACCACTACAAAAGAGCCTATAAGCTTGATGTCACAAAAAGAATTTGAACTAAATTTTTTAGGCACTTTTGAAGCGACTTATTGAATAAAAATTTAAAGTCTTGGAACACTTAAACTTTGGATGAATTAATTATTTAATATATAATATTTTTTTGTCAAAAGTGTCGTTCTAAAACAACCAGGTTTTAGCTGTAGTAGTAATTTAATAGAACACACCTTCCTCAAGATTTTGAACTAAAAGAACGAGACCACCGCAAAATCTAGTGAGCTCTTTAATTAATATTGATGTATAGTCGTATATAACATAACATAATGAGGAATAATGAGGAAGCGAGTGCCGTGCACGAGTAAGATCGGATGTGCGAGCTCGACGAAATCTAAAAATATTTGGGAATTCAAGCGGTTTAGAGAAATATTTTTAAATAAGTAGTTGTAATATCTCAAATTACATTTTGATATTACTTACGCAACAAACACAAGTTAAAATAATAGTACCTTTTCACATGGGTCTTAAAAATAGTTCATTGAAGTTATTATTTTTAAGTGAGCTTTAAAAATATTGAAGTCTGAACAAATGAAAAGGACTAAAATTATTTAAAAAATTCATAATGGTCAAATTTATCATTGTAATTTACAACCTTTTTTTTTCTTTGGCATATGCAAACTCTCCATCTTGTTTTCCGTTTTTTTTTCTAGTTTTTTGTTTTTTTAACTCTACCATTTCTCATTGCCTTCACCAATATATTCTTTCATTATGTATCATTTTTTCACTTTTTGAGGATCTCTTCTGACTCATATCATCAATAATAGAGTTCTCCGCAATATTTGTCCATGGAATGATAGTGACGAAAAGTTTTTTTTTTCTTTCTTGTTTTGAATTATTATGTATCAATTAATCTTAGGTGCAAAATTCAAGATTTTTAAAATTATAGTAGGGCAAATCTCCCACTTTTAGATTGCTAGAATGTGCTCCAAGCATCATCAACCCTAAATAAAGGATTTTGAGATCTAACACTATTATCATGATGCTGAAAACCTTCCCATCCATATATATTAAGAAAGTTAAATGCAATATGGTGTTGCCTCAAGTGGCAATGTTGGTAGCAAGATCAAATTGCTTTATTGCATGTACTGTCTTTGGGGTTTTTATCTGCCATGTTGTAGTACTTGAGCATTAGAATAAGGGAGAGGAAGTTTCCTACTCAAGAAATCTTGTTTGCTTTTTCAGAATGCCATGGGTGGGCAAAACTTTTCTTTTAGTTATCAATATTCTTGCTCATTGCTTTCATTACTTTAATCTTGTCTTATGAAATCTGGGAAAACTTGCTTATAATATTCTTGTGATCATCACGATGAACACGTAACAAGTTGCATGTAGGACATTAGCTTGCTCATGATTCGTATGTATGTTCAACGTTGAAGTGTAGAAAAAATAGTGAATTATAAAAATTATTCTTGAGATTTAGATTATTTAAAAAAAATATTATCAAAATTTGTAAATTATAAATATTCTCTTAATATTTGTTTTTTTTTTTTATGAATTGTACTTATTGAGAGTATTTGTAAAATAAAGACAAACTTCAAGTGAGTATTTATAATACCTTACGAGGCTATTGTAATTTTAAAAGATAGCTAAATTTTTCTATAATTAGATTAAAACTTAAAAATAATTTTTGTAATTTATCATACAAAAAATATGATGAACGAAAACTATAGAGGAAAATTGCATGATCAGCTTATTTAAAAATTTAAACTGGTAAAAACATGTTTCTAATAGGATGGATATGTTTTATGACATGCATAAAAACAATTTGTGATTGATAATGAAACAAAATTATTTGTACGTCACTTGATTTGAAAGATAAAAATGTCTCCATATTCACTATATATTTAGCCATTTTTAGACAAAATTCATGAAACGAGTTTAGCTACATCACAAGGAACCCACTCTTTGTAGAATTTGTTTATTTAATCTCTAACCGATATTGAAATTGCAAAAATCATCGAAGGTATTCATAATTATAGACTTATTTTAAAAAATTGAAGATCGTGAATGTATCAAACTAGTTCCAACTTTACTTCAATCATTCAAATTCATTTTCTGTCACTTCGATCTTTGCGAGCTCCTCTTTGCCTCATACTATCGAGCAATTTTCATTTCACGGCTTGGTGGAGTTTCATTTGTGTTTTTATTTTTTTTTTTTCCTTTTCGGATGTTCCCATTTCTTTCTGGACTTTTTTTTATTAATATCTCAAGAAAACCTCTAATGTAATTAAATTAAATCAATTATTAGAAATGTGTAAAAAATTTCATTCTTCTTTTTTCTTTTTTGTACTTTGTTAAGAAAATTCTAGATCATGCTATATGTGCTCTGGTAGAATTGATATGATGGGAAAGTTAACATGGCAGAATCGTACGTCTTATTGATTGGTGATGGCAGTGTTAAAGTGTAGGATTAATCAAACTTTACACCCTAAAGCATATCATTGGTCGTATTTACCCACATAAAATTCAAAATGTAATAACCGCCTCCTCCACTAAATGTATGATGTGGCAATGACCAAACCCACTCCCCAACCCAAGACATGCTTTGTCACAAACATTCTTCTACAATCTACTTTAAGTGATTTTTGAATTGTTATCTATATTCGAAAAATATCATTTAAGATTTATGATTTTTATATATTAATATAAACAAGTGTCCATAAATCCATATTTCTCATATAATTGTTCAAAAGTCCACATAATGTATGTTATATAGTGTTTAACTTGATATTTATATGCATATTATAAATATCATTATGTAATATTTACTTTTCTATTAAACTTTTAGAAATATATCTTAGTTTAATTCATTAGTTTCTTGCGCATAAATAGAATAATTGTTAAAAGATATTTGTATATGATGTTATATATAGGTGATTGTATAAATATAAACTTACCTATGATGTCATATGTATTACACTTTATATTATTTATGCATACATATTAACATTTAAGATGTATAATTATATTGTATTCTTTGTATGTATTTGTATGGTACCTTTGTGTTGGTTAATAAATTTGATTCTGCACACATTTATATTTATTTAAATAATTTTACAAAACTATATAGTTACCTATGTACACATACATGTGTGAATACATAATTTTTTGAATAACTGAAAACTATGACTATAAATACTTATATCTATCATTGGATACAACATATTATTATAAAATTATATGCACATAATATATATATAGATACATACTAATACACTACACACTTGATGCAGGTTTTTTGCATGAAAAATTTGTTGGAAAGTTATCACTCAAAATATTAATTACTTAAAATATTATTACAAGAGAGGACACTGAAACTATTCAAATCTAATACAACTTCACTCTTAACAAACTTTTCAAATTTTCTAAACTTTCTCGAATAGCTTTGTTTCTAATCACTCTTATTTTTGTCTCTTTTGTTTGGTGTTTTAACACTACAATTAAAAGTTCTATTTATAGTAGTTTTCAATAAATCTCTATCACTAAATAAACAAATAACTTAAAATCACAATCATACATTCGTCAAATATATTATCACATAAATTTTAATAATCTCACCAACATTACCTAACTTACCTAAAATTAGAAACTTCTAAAACTTGGGCTAATATGGGCTTGATTAAGATTTGGGCTTGAAACAAGTTTATTTTCAACACTCCCTTTTAAACTTGTTTTATGACGCAAAGTGAGTTTCTCAAGCTCGCAACGTTTTCATACTTCAGTAGCTTGGTAAAGATGTTAGCAACTTGGTCTTGCAATTTCACAAATTTTACTTGAACTTCTTTTTTTGCAATGCATTCCCTGATGTAGTGGTATCAAGTATCAATATGTTTGTTTCGATTATGAAAAATTGGATTTTTTGGCCAAAGCAATTGCTGACTTATTGGTGACATAAATCTCTATTGACTCTTCTTGTGATATGTTCAATTTTTCAACAAATTTTTTAGTCAAATTGTATGACTAACATATGATGTAGTAGCCACATACTCAACTTCACATGTTGAAAGGATGACAATTGGTTTCTTCTTCAACATCCAAGTAAAGGCAGTGTCTCCCATGAAAAATGCAAAGCAAGTTGTTCTTTTACGATCATCGATATCTCCAACTCAATCGCTATCACTATATCCAATAAGTTTATAATCATTAAAAACTGAATAGAACAAGCCAAAGTTGATTGTACCTTTAGGTAAAGAATAATTCTTTTTGCAGCTTTGAAATGTGTGGCTATTGGAGATTCTATGTAGCAACTTACAAGTCTAGATGCATAAAGAATGTTAGGCCTTGTACAAGTTAAATACTTCAAACACCCAACTAGGCTCTTGAACAATGTTAGATCCACTTTATCTGCTTCATCATCCTTGAATAATTTTACTTCGTACTCCACCAGTATGCTTATTGATTTGCAATCATCCATCTTGAATTTCTTGAGAATCTTTTTTGTGTAGCCTTCTTGTGAGATAAAAATTATGTCTTCTTTTTGCTTGACTTCGATGTCGAGGTAGTGCGCCATCACCTCAATGTTGGTTATTTTGAACTCCTTTGTCATTGGTTTCTTAAATTCTTGAACATGATTGGATTGCTCCCTGTAAAGATCAAATCATCAACGTACAAGCAAATAATCAAAACATCACCATTGTTATACTTGATGTAGAGTGCATGCTTATAAGGACATTTAGTAAAGCCTTTCTTTTACAAATATTTATCAATTCCGCTATTCCACACTCTCAGTGTTTGTTTCAATCCATAGATAGCTTTCTTTAACTTTAATACTTTGTCTTATTATCCTTTTACCACATAGCCCATTAGTTGTTCAATATAAACTTCTTCCTCAAGCACTCTGTTAAGGAAGGTTGACTTTACATCCATCTGATGTATTTTTCACTTATTTTTAAGCTGCTAAAGAAATGATTAGTCTTATTGTTTCTAATCGAGTAACTGGAGCAAATACTTCATCATAATTAATGCCAACTTTTTGACTATAGTCTTTGCAACTAGTCTTACCTTGTATCATTCAATCTCTCCAGTAACATTCTTTTTCATTTTGTATACCTACTTTACACCAATGGCTTTATGACCTTTAGGAAGTGGAGCATGTTTCCAAGTGTCATTTTTCTTGATGGCTCTAATTTCTTCATCCATTCCATTTTTCTATTTTGCATTTTGTGCAACTTATAGAAAGTTTACAGGCTTACAATCTGCGAAGAGGCAAAATAAGGTAAGATTTTCAAACTTATCAGTTATCTCATAGAGTTCTTGAAGACTTCTTGCATGCCATTCATTCCTCTTAGCTAAGAAAGATGGTGGTGAATTTCTATCATCAATTAACAATGATGAAGTAGGTGGTGTAGTAAGCTCTTCTCTCGATTGCTCGGCAGTTATTTGTTCATCGTCTTCAAATTCAGGGGCGAAGTTGTAATCTTTATGTTGTGGTCCCCTATCCTATTCATCTTCTTCATCAAAAATAACGTCACGACTGATATTATCTTTGCATTATTAGGATTATATAGCTTGTAGACTTTGAGTTTGTCATAACCAATGAAGATAAACTTCTCATTTTTATCATCTAACTTACTTCTTTGTTCATCTGGTATATGTACATGGGCTATGCTTCCAAAAACTCTCAAATGGAAAATGCCTGGTTTTCTTCCATTCTATGCTTCTTATGATGTCTTGCCCCATACACTTCTTGTTGATGAGCGATTTAATAAATACACCACACATGCCACAACTTCCGCCCAGAACTCCTTTTGAAATCTCTTGCCTTTGAGCATGCTTCATGCTATGTTGAGAATGATTTTGTTCTTTCTTTCTACAACTCCATTTTGTTGGGGGGATCAACAATGTGTGGTCACTGAATTCTATTTGCTTCACAAAACTTTTGGAATTCCTTTGAAGTGAATTCTCCTTTTTGGTCAAATCTCATGGCTTTTATTTTAAAACCACTTTTTTTCTCTACTACAACCTTAAACTAATTGAATGCTTTAAAAACTTTTGATTTCTACTTCAAGAAGTATACCCACATTTTTCTTGAAAAATTATCAATGAATAGTATAAAATAATTACTTTTATTAAATAAGCTTGGCTTGATAGGATCGCAAACTATTGGGTTCGCGCGATCTCGGGAGATGTATACGTAATGGAATTTAAAATTTTTCAAAAATATAAATATATATTACATCACATGTAATTAAAATAAATCCCGAAACCATTTTGCGATTATTCAGTTGTGCGTTTTCTGATAGTTAAAATAAGAAAGTTTCAGAAACTCTTATCTTGATTTACACTCCGGCTGATGTAGGGATTGAAACGATTCAAATCGTTATCCCTATATGAAAGTATCTCCATGTTCTTCAATTCAAAACCCCTTTGATTGAAATCTAATTCACTTCTAAGATCTCAAATGTTATCCCTCTAACGGTATCCACACCTTGGATGCCCACTCGCAACCGAATCCTATGCTAGTAGTTTTTGATTTGATAATTCTATCCAGAACGATTTTATTTGGAACAAGAACACACTAACAATTAGTGTTTTAAGTATTTAATTTAATTCTTAATTCAATAATTAAATCAAGAATTAAACTAGATAAAAGGTTGGTGAACTTTTGGAGATTGAAAGGAAAAAAGTGATGAATTTTTGGGGATGAAAGAAAACTATTTTTCTTCACAAAAATCTGCAATTAAAATCCCTATAAAAATATGCATAAAGATTATCAATCAAGACTATCACATGTTCTTTCTATATAGGACTCTTTTTCATTTCTTATCTCCAACTCTTTTGGTAAGTTTCCTTATCCCATAAGGACTTTCGTTTTTCCTTATTACCTCATAAAATTGAATTCTCAATTCAACTTCCTCTAGGAATTGGATTCTCAATCCAATTTCCTAATGGGCTTCCTACAAGCCCACACCTAATGGGCCTAGCCTAAATAATCAATTAGGTTTTATTTTAATTGATCCAACCAATTAGATTAATTTATTTAATTAATTAGGCCCATCTTACTTAATTGATTCAATCAATTAATTAAATGTTCTAATTGGGTTTCCTAATCCAATTAGGTTCAATCAATTAATCTAATTAATTAATTGAATTAATTTCATACTTGAATTAATTTAACCCCATTAATTAATCACATTAATTAATTTAATCCAACACTTAGATTAATTTCTAGACTAAAAATGGACTTGTCCAAGTTTTGTGTGTGACCCCTTAGATTCACTTTAAACTAGCCGTGAGCTCACAACTCTTGTGACTTAGTTGAACAATTAATTATTTTGATTAATTAATCCAATTAATTAATTCTCTTAAAATTAATTCATTAATTCCAAGAACCCACAAGATATGGGAAGCATCTAGCAATGCATCATGACTCTTAATCTAAGGTGAATGTGCGAACCTATTTCAATTACGAATACCATGCAAGTACGGTCCTTCCATCATCTAATCTCTTGATTGAGCCTAGGGCATGGATATTGAGTCGAAACCCTATTAACTTAATAATTATATTTCCATTCCTAGTAGCTTGACTCAATGATGAATAATTAGAAAACCCCACGTCTAATTTTCATCCAATCTTGGTTAAGGATTTTAGAGTCAAGTACAGTGGAACACATAGGAGATTTACCTATTCATCTAGATGGGTGACAGATCCTTTGTTGACCACTCATTAATCTCCATACATGAAGATGTTACACCCAATATAAACCCCTTGTGATTGTCATGCAATCGAAAAATACATTAAAGTACAATATGTCATGCACAAGATTATCATGGTGCGTCAAGTCCAAGGTATAATTCTTGCACTATCGTAATGAGAAAATTCTCATTCGACAATAGAATATTTTCAATTGGAAATTTTAGATAGGTTATTCAGTGTACACCCGCATATATGCACTAGTGTCTCCACATTAATACCTATGGAATGAGGCATCTTTCCTTTTGAGCCTGCATCATATGTGCAAGTTTCAACAGGATCAATGATGTCCTATCTCATTGATCCTTAACTTGGAACGTTTTAAGATCACAACCTTAGAGGCATATTCCACGATCACCATCATATGCGCAACCATGCCCCATAGCTATGTATGATCTAAGGACTTTATCTAATTCTTATGATGAATTTAAGATAAAGATTGCCATTTAAATGATATTAATATAAATAAGAATGATTGGCAAGAGTATAAGAACAACCAAAATAATTGGCACGCCAGGCACTACTCTAACAATCTCCCACTTGCCCTAGAGACAATTGCCCTCGTATTAAAGCCAATCTTCTGAAGATGTCCTTCAAATACTTATCTAAAGGAATAAAACAGTGAGTCTGATATATTTTCTACCGAGACAAATCTTTCCACCCTGATGTTGCCTCTACCAATGATTTTCATAACCAGGGTATCGCTAATCTATTTCTGCTTGAATCCTTTGATGTGACCTTGGCTTATTTGCTTGTGCAATAACCCCCATTGTTATCGCAGTACTCCAATACTCAATCAACAATAGTTGGAACTATGTCTAACATTTAGATTAAGTTCCTTATCCAAACAATCTATTTTTGCAGCATCGTATGACCAATGTATTCAATCATGGTGGTGGAATCCACGACTGTTACAAGCTTGGAACTCTTTCCAACTTACCGTCCTACCATTTAGGATGAACACGAATTTAGACATAGACTTCAAGTCATCTACTTTAGACTAAAAATTAGATGAAGTATCTAAGTTTCAATTTTCTATAACCGAACTCCAAGAAGAAATCCTTAGTACTTCATAAGTACTAAAGATCATCTTCACGGCTTCTAATGCTTTTTGCATCAATTTGATTGATATTTTGCTCGTAACACTCAGAGCATTTTTGATATCAAATCATGTACATAGATTTGTATATTTTATGCTTTCTTTCAAGAATGTATAAAATATGTGAGTCATTATTTCTCTTTTATTCAAAAGTCTTTGGGGACGAGGATTTCGAAAGAAAAATTCCATGACTCATAAACAAGAATCTCTCCTAGGATTCTTTCATGCTAAACCCTTTTAGCATCTAATCTATGTACTTGGATTTAGGATAATCCAAGCATCCTTTTAGATTTATCTCCATAAATCTCAATCCCCAATCCCTAGGATGCTTATCCTAAATCCCTCTTGGAGAACTTTGTAGATGACAAGTCTTAGTTGACTGCAATATTTCTACATCATCTCTATGAGTAAAATGTCATCAACGTAAAATATAACAATCATCACCATACTCTCACTAACCCTCATGTACCCATATGGCTCATTCGCATTCCTAAGGAAATCAAACCATTTGATTGCTTTAGAGAATCAAATGTTCCACATTCGGAAAATTTATTTTGAGTTCTTGACAGATCTCTAAAGCTCGCAAATTTTTTGCTTGCGTTTATTTGATATGAAGACCTCAAATCGCTTAACTTATATCCCTTTCTCAATACCCCTATTGAGAAAGACGATCTTCATATTCCTTTGCCATATCTAGTAGTCGTAATACATAGATATAACTAGCATACTCTGAATGGACTTTAGCATCACGTCTGGTAAAAGCTATCCTCAATAGTCAATACCTTGACTATGAGCATAACACTTTACTACCAGTCATGCCTTTATAGAACACCACCTCCCTATGTTTTTCAATTTATATTTGCAGACCCATTTATAGCTAATGGGAACCATTCCCACTAATGGGTCCACCAAGGTCAAACTTTGTTGGAGTACATAGATTCCATTTTGGATTGCATGGCATTTTGTCAATTTTTGAATTGATGTCATACATTATTACTCCTTAGTTAAATTAATATTTAAAAAGAAAATCTTCCTTGCTGCTCTCTAGCAAGAGACTCTTATCGTATAAGTAGCCCCGAAATCCTTTCGAATCTCATTAGAGGTTGTGTACTAGAAGTTTTAGCAATTTGTTCATACACCATTGCCACTTGTGAGACAAACTGTGGTTCTTGAACTATTTCAAGTTCTGTGATCTACCAATTTCTATCTAATAGAAATTTCTTTTTCTCAAAAAGGTGGTGTCCCTAGAAAACAAACTATTTTGTTCTTAGGAACAATAGAAATGGTATTCTTCAGATTCATTTAGATACCCCACAAATTTGCATAAACTGGATTCACATCCATCATATCTCCCACTTACTGTTTTAAAGAAGTATGCCCATTTATACCCTTAGGTATATATACGAGGTGTCTTTTACTACATCATATCACATATGATGTTTTTGAGCACCGATTTAGATTATATCCTTACTTGATAAGAATATCATTGATTTTAGGATGAATTCCCAGAATGAAGGAGGAAATAAGTAAAACTCAACTTGGATTCACTTAAAGTGAGAATCTAATTCTCCGTTTGATAATCAAGAACTTACCACCTTAGTATTCTCTTCATCGATCACATCGATTGATTTAATACTTTGGCCGATTTAATTCTCTACTTCATGTATAAATTCTTTGAACCCTTCAAAGGATTTTAGAATAATGAAGTAAGAATAGTTCGCTTGTACACTAACACTTAGTGGACTGCTTACGTCCCTTTGGATCATATCTAAAGATGTGGTTTGCTCCATTTGTCCCACAAATGGTGATTTGGTCATGTTTTCCTAAGATAAGATTTACAAGTTAGCACCTCATGCAAGTCCAAAAGGTCAAGCAAATGTACCATCTTTTGAACTTTTTCTTTAGAGATATGACCTAATCTAGCTAACCACAAGTATGCACTGTTTTGATTATCTAATTCTTAGATTACTTTGTTGATTATATAGCATGGAATGTTGGGATTATATAGTTCATTTGTCAATGTATCAAAGATAATTAACTAATACTATCTTAATTCCATCTAAAGTTAAGTGGATCATTCCTATAGCCAATAAAGCAATACTTACTTTATTCTCAAGCTTAAAGATCGTCATTTATCTTAGTCTTCATTTTTTTTTGTCATCCACTGTAACCCCTTGCAAAGATGGGATCATATCCGATATCCAATATCCAAGAAAAAATTTATCAACCTTAATGGTTGATATCAACAATGTATAAGCTTGAATTATAACCCCTTCTAATTCAACTAAGCAAGTCAATATTTATGTTTCCTCTTTCTATGCCATAAATATCTACAATGGTGACAAACATTTATATTGAGCTGGTAAGTTTATCTGTTTGTCTAGATTATCTTATATGGAATTACTAGCAATAACCATTATCTTATGCGAGACAGAAATTTAAGCATTCATTCAATTAATATCCATTTATGATATGGTCTTTAATCACAAATGTCTCCCACTATTTTATTCAAATCCCATCACCCTCTAGATGGAAATTCGGGAAATCTAATTTTTTAGTGGGCTTGAGGTCCAACTAGCCTTGCCATGCACCTCAATTTTATGAGCCCACACAATAAAACTAAAAGGTAGCTAACAACTTTAGCAATTGCATCCCCATGCAGCCCTTAATCTATTTTGCCTCACCTCTTCCCATACAACCCAATTTTATGAGCCCATATGATACTAAGTGTCAAGCATTACCCATCAAACATCCATGTAGATGAAGCATCTAAACGTCCCATAACTCATGGCTAACAATAAAGACGAGTCCACCCCATAGGCATCTCAATGCTTAGTAGTGGTCATAGCTTGCCTACACTTAATACATCCCAAAACTCATGACCAACGGACTAAATGTGGTAGCGTATCGACATGCCACTACTTTTGATGGAAGGCATGGACGATTGGGTCCTACCTAATATTGCCCATTTACGCTTGATATCGAACTAATAAAGGTTCTCAACTTGAAACATTTTCAAGTGAGGGTAATACTAGATTTATTATACAAGGTCTCATCGTTTTCTTGTTTATTTAATGTTCACTATCCTAATGATGACAAGCATACATCATAAGGAAGCACTAATAAACACAACATGTATCACATACATCCTAAAATAAATAGATGATCATGAGCCTTTAATCCTATGTGATCCACTTGAGCCAAAGTGGATCTAGGTCAATCTAAGAGTGATAATTAAAATGCAAATAGACCTACCTATTACATAAATATATCTCATACATTCATGGGCCTTGTTTCCTTACTTTTCCTTCGTCTTCATTCAATCTTCTTGTAATGTCCGCCAAATTACAAAAAGATTAACCTCACCGCCTAATTCTACTCTCATTACATTTGCTAAAACTACAAGAAACCTTGGAATAATTCCAAGGGGAGATACATAGGAGGCAGATAGAAGTACATTAAGAATAAAACAGAGAAATGTGAGACTCGTAGGCCTCATTTTAATTAAAATCCAAAAATAACCAATTATGCATAAAATTAAATCAATCACATTGGCCTAGACTCCATGATGATCCAACTACCATGCTTAACATAAATCATCACATGATAATAAAAA
The DNA here is from genome assembly GCA_019321725.1 of Paulownia fortunei. NCBI lineage: Eukaryota > Viridiplantae > Streptophyta > Magnoliopsida > Lamiales > Paulowniaceae > Paulownia > Paulownia fortunei. The sequence continues at coordinate 17,952,039 of CM033107.1, read as the reverse complement.
CATATAAATTTATCGATTATGTTATGTTCAATTTCTTTCAAATTTAGGATTTTTATGAAAAATGATTTTTCAAAAATTAAAATTAACATTTAATTTTAAAATGAAAAATCATAAATTTCATGTAACAATTATGTAATGAGGTGGGATGGACAACAATTCAACAAGGCTGTTGCCTGTCGAGTGGCTAGGCAGACCACCCGTTAGGTGGCTGGGCGCCCACACGTCGGGTGCCGACTGGCGACCCGACGTCACATGTCGGGTGGCTGGGCGCCAGCACGTCAAGTGCCAACTAGCGACCCGTCGCCCGCACGTCGGGTGGTCGACACCCCAAATTTTATTTTAGTTTTTAATGTCCAAGAATTCAAGATTATCACAAAATCTTGATTTCATAGTTTCTTGATCTCATCAAGAAATTTTGAAAACTTGATAAAAACTAATTTTCTTGATCAAGAAATCAACTTATTTGATTTTTTTATTTTTTATTTATTTCTTGCCACGTTTCAAGAAATTCAAGATTTCACAAAACTTGAAATTTTTGGATCAAGAAATTCAAAATTTCACAAATTTTGAAATTCTTGAAAATCAAGAAATCCAATTTCTTAACTCGTCTCAATTCTTAAAACGTTTTAACATTTAAAACGATTAATAATATTAATCCCAAATAAAGAAATTAATTAATTCAAAATCAATCACAAATATTTAATCTATCACATATATTAAATAAACATAATAGAAAAGTATCAGAAACGCACGAACCTTGGTTCTGATACCACTATTGGGTTCGCGCGATTTCGAGAAACGTATATGCATCAGAATTTAAAATTTTTCAAAAACATAAATATATATTACATTACATGTAATTAAAACGAATCCCGTAACCCTTTCGCGATTATTCAGTTGTGCGTTTTCTAATAGTTAAAGTAAGAAAGTTTCAGAAACTCTTACCTTGATTTGCACTCCGGCTGATGTAGGGATTGAAACGATTCAAATCGTAATCCCTGCATGAAAGTATTTCCATGTTCTTCAATTCAAAACCCCTTTGATTGAAATCTGATTCACTTCTAGGATCCCAAATGTTATCCCTCTAACGGTATCCACACCTTGGATGCCCACTCGCAACCGAATTCTATGATAGTAGTTTTTGATTTGATAATTTTATTCCAAATTAATTTTGTTTGGAACAAGAATACACTAACAATTAGTATTTTAGGTATTTAATTTAATTCTTAATTCAACAATTAAATCAAGAATTAAACTAGATAAATGGTTGGTGAACTTTTGGAGATTGAAAGGAAAGAAGGGATGAATTTTTAGGGATGAAAAAAAATTATTTTTCTTCACAAAAATCTGCAATTAAAATCCTTATAAAAATATGCAAAAAGATTGTCAATCAAGAATATCACAAGTTCTTTCTATATAAGACTCTTCTTCATTTCTTATCTCCAACTCTTTTGGTAAGTTTGTTTATCCCATAAGGATTTTCGTTTTTTCTTATTACCTCATAGAAATTGAATTCTCAATTCAACTTCCTCTAGGGATTGGATTCTCGATTAAATTTCCTAATGGGCTTCCTACAAGCCCATACCTAATGGGCCTAGGCCTAAGTAATCAATTAAACTCTACTTTAATTAATCTAATCAATTAGATTAATTTATTTAATTAATTAGGGCCATTTTACTTAATTGATCTAATCAATTAATTAAATATTCCAATTAGGCTTCCTAATCCAATTAGGTTTAATCAATTAATCTAATTAATTAATTGAATTAATTCCATACTTGAATTAATTTAACCCCATTAATTAATCACATAATTAATTTAATCCAACACTTAGATTAATTTGGAGACTAGAAATGGACTTATCCAAGTTTTATGTGTGACCCCTTAGGTTCACTTTAAACTAGTTGTAGGCTCACAACTCTTGTAACTTAGTTGAATAAATAATTGTTCTGATTAATTAATTCTCTTGAAATTAACTCATTAATTCCAAGAACCCACAAGACATGGGAAACATCTAGCAATGCATCATGATTCCTAATCTAAGGTGAATGTGCGAACCTACTTCAATTACGAATACCATGCAAGTACAGTCCTTCCATCATCTAATCTCCCGATTGAGCTTAGGGTATGGATATTGAGTCGAAACCCTATTAACTCAATAACTATGTTTCTATTCCTAGTAGCTTGACTCGATGATGAATAATTAGAAAACTCCACGTCTAATTTTCATCCAACCTTGGCTAAGAATTTTAGAGTCAAGTACAGTGGAACACATAGAGGATTCACCTATTCATCTAGATAGGTGACGGATTCATTTATTGGTCACTCATTAATCTCCATACACGAAGATGTTACACCCAATATAAACCCCTTGTGATTGTCATGCAATCGAGAAATATATCAAAGTACAACATGTCATGCACAATATTATCATGGTGCGTCAAGTCCAAGGACTAATTCTTGCACTATCGTAACGAGAAAATTTTCATTCGACAATAGAATATTTCCAATTGAAAATTTTCAAGTAGGGTTATTCAGTGTACTTGTTCCCAACAAGCACCCGCATACATGCACTAGTGTCTCCACACCAATACCTATGGAATGAGGCATCCTCCTTTCAAGTCTACATCGTATGTACAAGTTTCAACAGGATCAATGATGTTCCATCTCATTAATCCTTAACTTGGAACATTTTAAGATCACAGCCTTAGAGGTATATTCTACGATCACCATCATATGCGCAACCATGCCCTATAGTTATGTGTGATCTAGGGACTTTATCTAATTCTTATGATGAATTTAAGATAAAGATTGTCATTTAAATGATATTAATATAAATAAAAATAATTCGCAAGAGTATAAGAACGGCCAGAACAATTGGCACGCCGGACACTACTCTAACACAAACATCTAAATGTATGATCTCAAATAGCTTCTGGGTTCTGAAGTTTGACTCTTTCAAAAATCTTTTCCTCAATTGCTTCCCAAGTAGACATTCTTCAAGTTGGTCGGGGTGGTTGATGCAAGACAAACCTCTCCCCATCTTATTTTTGGATAATAACTCTAGTTCTCCAAAGTTGAGATGTTCAAATCTCAAATGTCATAGCTACGATAAATCTTTATAGCATGGCTTGAGACATTTAGACGCATATATTTGAATGCTATGTAGGAACATTCTATTTCTTGATATTGGTACCCTCACAATTAAGTTATTCATATTGTCTCTCATAAGAAGGTTGTTGTCTTTTTAAGTGAATGTCATAACCTTTCTCTAAAAATTATCTCAAACTCAAAATATTTATTTTCATGTTGGGTACATAATAAATATTTGAAATAAATTAATGTCTCCCATCTTTCAAGCGAATAAGAATTTTACATCTTTCTTTTACCACTACCTTGGAATTATCACCGAAAGAAACATTCCCACTTCTTAATTCATCAAGTTCTACGAACATTGATCGTTTTCCACACATATGATTTTAGCACCAATGTTGAGGTACCACATGTTTACTTGCCCTTTATTATTACTATCGTTGTGTGCTAGTAACAAAACATTGTTTCCATCTTTTTTATTTTCTTTCATAAAATTTGTTTTCTCATTTACTTTAAAATTGGGGTTTCTGCAATCTCTAGCATAATGCTCAACTTTTGATAATTATAATATCGAACTTGAGATTTATCATACCTTGAGTTCGAATTGCCCTTGTCACGCCTCTCATAGAGCTTTCGCCTTTCTCATAGTAGTTGTTGGAGTTATTGTTGAAATTTCAACCTTATCCATAACCACGACCACGACCACGACCTCATTCTTGTCCTCAACCTCTTCCACATTGGCTTCTATTATTGTTGAAGTTTTCTCTATTATTGGTTGGTTGGACTTCTGTCTTAAGAAGTTGATCAACAATACATTTTTTATTTTTCTTTTCTTCGTGAGCTTGCAGCAAACCCAAGAGTTGCTCAATCATCATTTTTTCTAGATCTTTAGTTTCCTTGTGATACTATCAAACTTCACATCTAGAGATCGAAGAATTTTCTCCATAATAGCTATATCTTCTAATTTTTTACCATTTCTCTTTAGTTGATTGAAAATGGCTAAAACTCTAGAAAAATAATCAAAAACAAACTCACCTTCTTTCATATGCAACAAATCAAACTCTCTTCTAAAAGTTTGAAGTCGTACCTTCTTAATCTTTTCTTCTCCCTTGTAAGAGACTTGGAGCCTGTCCCATGCTTTCTTGGCGGAGGTAGCACTTGGTAGATAAGGAAGAGAGCCACATCATCTAAAGCTTGGTAGATGAGGAAGAGAGCCTTCTTGTCTCTCTTTCTTAAGTCCTTCAAACTAACTTTTTGTGTGGAGGATAGTGTTGACTCGTCTTTAGGCTCATCATAGCCTTTCTCCACAACTTCCCACATATCATGTGCTCCAAAGAGTACATTTATTTTGATACTCCAATTATCAAAGTTGTTTCCCTTGAGTTGTGGAACTTAGAATGCCGCCAAGTTGTTATTTGTCATTAACTCTCAATAGAGTGTGAAATTTAAAATTTATCATACGAATGGATCCAGAACACTAAAAAACCTTTGGATAAACTTAGGTCAAAATTTGGGCTTGGTTAATGCCTGGTCAACACTTGGTCAACAGTGGTCAATGGTCAAAGGCAATTATTTGACATGGTCAATGCTCGGTCAAGAGCTCATTGACTCGGTCAATGGGTTAGATAACTCGATTTGACTCAGGTTGGCTCGATTCAACTCGATGAGTTGGCTTAAAAATTTTCAGTGTAGCGTAACGGTGCTTCAGAACTCCAATTTGGCTAAAAAAAAAATTTTCGACACTGTGTTTGTCTCAACAAACTTTTGTTTGTGGCTCTGATACCACTTTGTTGGAAATTTATCACTCAAAATATTGATAACTCAAATATTATTATAAGAGAGAACACTCAAACTTTTCAATTTTAATACAGCTTCCCTCTCAACAAACTTTTCAAATCTTTCTTTAAACTCTCTTTAGAAGTTTTGTTTCTAATCACTCTTATTTTTCTCTCTTTTGTTTGATGTTTTAACACTCCAAATGAAAGCTATATTTATACTAAGTTTTAGCAAATCTCTACTACTAAATAAACAAACAACTTAAAATCACAATCATATATTTGTCAACTAAATTATCACATATTTTTTAATAATCTTACCAACATTACCTACCTTACTTAGAAATTTCTAAAATTTATGTTAATATGAGCTTGATTAAAATTTGGGCTTGAAATAAGTTTATTTTCAACATAATTTACTCTGTAAAATATAATTGTATAGTTGTAGTAATAAGTTTAATGACACTGATAGGGGGATTGTGAATTTGTGGAGCTACAAATTTCTATGTCAATTTGTTAAAAAAAACAATTATAAACTTGAAATGGTAGTTTTCAAAATTTTAGTTAAAAATTCAAAAATCACTTAAAGTAGATTCTAAGGGGTGCTTGTAACAAAGCATACTCTAGAGGGGAAAATGAGAAGGGTGTTTTCGTCTTAAAATTTTTGATAAATGCAAGAACATATTCTCGGGGATGTTTTTATTACGTTTTAAATTTTAGGGATTGAATGAGATCATTGCCATACTTCAGAGATACATAGTGCAATTAATCCTAAAATGTATTGGTGTCATTCAAGAAACTATTGCTTAGCAGATAAAAACTTTTCAAATTTCCAGATAAGTGTTTGACTTTCTTGGATTTCAGATTTAAGTGAAGAAAAGGGAAGAAAAATAAAATACAAAAGTAAAAATTAAATTCCATCATTTTTTAATTTTTATTTGAACAAAGTAAACATCCATTTAAATACAGAATATAATTTAAGTATTATGAAAAGAATATATATATATATATATATATGATGACATACTTATGTTTTTAGTATTTTACTTAACTAGAATTCAAGGTCCAAATATACTCTCAATATGGATGCTGAAACATGAAAAGGGCAAGGGATTACAGCAAGATTTCTAATATATGTTGCTTCCAAACAAAGAGCACAGGCCTGTTGGGCCTAAGAAGGCCCAGAACCTTTCAAAAGCTATGCAACTCACTTCCTTTTTAAGTTGTTCATAAAAAAATACTCTGCTTGATTTTAGTTTATTCAGAATGATTTTTAACCCTTTTTTTCTAGCTAATCGAGTAATGAATAAAGATTCTAAGTTGTGCTTAGATTGAAGAATTTGGATACGAGGGGAAGATTTGGCCGAAGAAATTTTAAATAATTTAATATTTAGTGGATTTTAAATCTAACATAATGATTAAAAAAATAATTTCAAAATGGTTAGTAAAAAATGGAGATTCGTAATAATTGAATGGTACCCAAATAAGTGTAAGAGAATTATTATTACAAATTTGGAATTGTTAATCTCTCAATCCTTCAATCCAAATACAATTTAAGAATTGTCAAACTTGTGTCATTCAAGAACAAAGTCATATAAACTCATCTTTATAAATATTTCTCGAATGAAAAAGATAAAGACTTTTTGGAGAACATCCTATAAATCTTGTATATGGTACACATTAACTAGTGTAAATGTAAGTGAGGACGAACTTTTCAAAGTAGTGTATATATATAAACTAGACACTCTAGACAACAGCACTCAGAAAAAAAAAAAAATACTTATCAAATTTATTAATTTAAATTGTATATAAATCTCCTAGTATTCTTGGATAATTTATTATTAAAAGTAAGTATAAAGAATTTTAAAAATCTTTCAAGAAGGTGTAGCCTACTTTGTTGGCAGAGTGATAAGATCCTAAAAGTGTAAAGGGTTCGTTGAGTTTTAGATCAAAATTTCGATAAAAGTATGAAGATTCGTTGAGTTTTAGATCAAAATTTCGATAAAAATAAATTTCTTACATATGCAGAATATTATTGAAAACTATCAAACTTTATAAATATGACTGTTTTTTTTCCCTAAAAGAGATTTAAATTGTTATGAATTAAGTTCTCAAACAACTTAAATTGTGTTCTGATATTTTGCAGGGGTAATTATTGTGAAGACCATGATCATTTATTATTAAGTTGTCCATTCAGTCACAGAATATGGTTCGTTTTATTGGAAAATTGCGACATTCAATGGCACAGTGTTTCTTGAATGCTGACGATCTCATGGGTTGAGCCACATGCTAGAGGTAAAACTCTTGAAGCATGTCATACTAAAACTTATCCTTGGAGGGCATTGTATCACATTTGAATAGAGAGAAATGATAGGGTATACAATTTGTTCCTTGATGTTGTTCTCTTTAAACATTCGTTTTTTATGATGGGAGAAGTAGACTGTTTTCCTTAGTTCATCTGTCTCAATCTAATCTTTGGCTTGATAGAGAGTGGAAACTCCTCATATCCATTTTTCATTAGGTTAATAATATTTTGCTATCCAAACTATGGTCGTTTTTACATTATATCATTTTAAACTTTTTTTTGATAACTCACCACCTATATTATACGAGTTGTTTCTCTTTACCATGCAGGACTCCTATCAGCAGAATATTCCATCGAAATTCCATCATGTGCACGATACCTGCTAAAGTTATTGCATTTTGCTACCCAAACTTTGCACAAATTCTCACTTTACCACCTCAGTTTAAAAAATAATTGAAAAATAAATTATGTATATAAATATACTTTTTCACTTTTCTATTACTTATTCACAATAAATAAATTTAATCAACACTTATTATAAAAAAATATATTGTCAGTAAAATTATTTTTTTTATATTTCTTTGAACTTTCTTGTTGAATTATAAATTCTATTGTTTAATTTATTTTATTAAATTTTAAATTAAAATAAATTATAATTACAAATTAAAAAAAATGACAAAACACATAAATAATAATTTATCAATTTGAAATGAATAAAATTACAAATATACACCAACGTAAATTTGAACATATTAGAATGCATTCTGAAGATAATTTAGTCTAAACTCAAGTAAAATAAAAAATATTAAAGTATTTCTATTTTAATGCAATTGATTATTTTTATATTTAAAATTTTATTTTTGCTCCATATCTGTATAGAATTTTGCTAATTTATAATTATAATTTACTTCAAATTAAAATTTATTAAAGCAAATTAAATAATAGAATTTATAATTTAACAAATAATTAAAAAAGGATACACAAAAAAAATTAATTTTATTGACATTATATTTTTTATTATAATAAATATTTATTAATTTTTAAATGAGTAATAGAAAAAGAGATAAAATACACATATATACATAATTTTTTTAAATCTTTTTAAATTGAAGTGGCAAAGTGAGAAATCATACAAAGTTTGAGTGGCAATATGTAATAATTTTAGCATGTGTTGCGTATGTGATAGAATCTCAGCAGAATATTCTGCCATGGGAGTTCTGGATGGTAAAATGAAACAACTCGTGTAGTTTAGGTGATGAGTTGCCAATTTTTTTTTACATGATATAGTGTAAAAACAGTCATACTTTGAATAGAAAATTTTTATTAACCCTTTTTCATTAGCTATCCTTTCTTTGTAGCTGGAAAGGTTAGCTTTGGTGATTGATTGTCCGGTATTTTTTGTGACTTGTAGGGTATGACCTTAGTTGTATGTGTATTATTTTCTTTTTATAATATAATTCACCTTACTATAAAAAATGAGTATCTGGAAAATTGACTTTTTGATATTTTTATTTATTTTGTGTTTATATTGGTCTATTCTTCCCTATCTCATTAATTTTTATCTCTATTTTGAAAATATTATGATGATATTATTATCGTGAAATATTGATTTTAGGTCAGGAAAAAATATTAAGAAGATTGCAATTAGATACATAGCCTTGTTAGACTTATCTTGATTAGAAGTACAATTTTGAAGAGATTCCATCCACGATACATTACAAAAATATTAAATATCAATTAATATAATCACAATAGGAATTTCATAGTTTTATTTTGTAGAAGAAATCAATAATATAAGGATTTATGTTAAAGGCTGCAATTGTTAACTTCATAAATATATATAAAAACTTAAGGTGTTGTTTGATTGGCTTCGTTTTTTCAAAAAATCTCATTTTTAAATGTACTTTTTATGGACCCGTGGTGGGCCATCATGTCCTTTTCAGGAAACCCTTCATTTAATTTAGCTACATGGAAACAAGTACTTAGTTCTACTTGTCGCCTTGACGGATTAGAAAGGGTGAAACAATGCATCATAAGACATTCTCACCTTTTAACTATGATGGCATAACTTAACTAAAGCCCGAAAATATTAAATTCTAACCTAATGAAATAAATAGGTCCACGAGATCCAAAATACGTAAAGAGATCCTTAAACCAAGTCTTATAATAAATACTAATAAATATTCGCTCCATGCTATTTTCATTGTATGTCTTTTTTTACATGAAGCATTTACTATTTTCAGACCCTTGCTATATTTCTGACTTGAGTTTCAGAGGGTTATTCTAGGGAACAACCCCTAGACTTCTAACTGTTTGTTTGTATCACAGACAAGAACTTATCCAGCTATCAGTCCCCATGAGAAGGGCTCATGAGGAGATGATTCTTTAAGGTTCGAAGAAGTTCGAAAGTATTCTATATCGAACTGAGAGCCCCCGCCAAATGAAAATGAAGTGGAAGTCAATATTACCTCTCACTATAGAAGTATCATAGAAGAGCCAAATTCTAAGCCTCATGGTCAAGTTCTCGAAACATTCAATGAACTCATTGAAATTGGTTCTGTGCAACCAAACGAACTACTTAAGATGAGGACAATACTCATCCCAATCATAAAAGCAAATATATTGTTGAGGTGGAGTTTCACATTCCAAAGATTGAGAACTTCTGAAGCACAATCCTTTGATGATGAAGATAATGAAATACAAATGTTTAATCATGTGATAGTTGATGAAGATTCCAACTCAGAAGCCTATGAAGATGAGATTCAAGAAGCCTTTTCACAACTTGAAGATAGTGGACAAGCCACTGTTGATGAACTCAAGGAGTTGAGTCTTGGCACAACAAAAGAGCCATGCCCCATATTTGTTAGTGCACTTCTGAGTCCAGATGAGGAAGAGCAGTACTTTAATATTTTGGATGAATATAGGGATATTTTTGCTTGGACATAAAAAAATATCGGGGGTGGATCCAAAAGTTGCAATTCATCACCTTGCTATAAAGCATAGAATATATCTAATAAAGCAATCACAATGTGTGCTCCGTCCAGAGCTAATCCCTCATATTGAAAATGAAGTCAACAAGCTTATTGAAGTCAATCAGAGAGGTTTATTATAACACTCCCACCACTAAATATAGATATTTATATAACAATAATTTTGATAAGGTAGCACTGTTTATATAAAACTTATTTACTATAAAATTTCAAGAGTTATATAGGACATGACATCCCAAAGTTATAATACGATAGACTCAAAAATCAAAATAATAGCCTATACTTTTGAAAGAATTAAGGACATTTTGCATCTTGTGACCCTTTATATATAGACAACAATTTACATAATAATAATGATTGTAAAAATGAGATGATGCCTACAACACAATACAACAGGTTGTCATTAATGTATAGTGATCCTTATAAGCCTCTAGGAGGTCCAACAGCCAGCCCAGTAAGCCCCAGAGTCTAAGGTATTACCATACTTACCTATAATGCATGAAATACATGAGCTAATGCTTAGTAAGTGAAAATTATGCATGTTGAAGAGATAATCTAATATATATGTGATGCATCTCTATGAAATCATGTTAGGAATGCAAGCTCCTGGACCAAAACAGTTCATTCAAAATCATTTTCCACCACTGGGCCATTGACCTACCTACTATGTATCGGATAGAGCTCTGAACAATATCAATAATTGCATGGCCATCTCTTGGGATCACCAGAGGTCCACTCCCTATCTTCCCCTGTGATCCTCCAGAAGTCTTGCCATAAGCGGTGTCAATAAGGGCATAGTCAAGTGGTCCACCCTCTCGTGATCACCAGAGGCACACCCTCTGTCAACCCCTATAATCCTCCAAAAAGTAACACTTGAGGCGCCCCAAAATATCACATAAGCACGCCTCGCATGCCTCGGTACACTAGTAATGGTCAACCAAAATATTTTTGTCTAAAAATTATGTCTCAAATCATATCATGTATGCAAGAACCTCAACTATACTCATATGTCGTGCATGCATATGTAAATGCTCATGAATTGTATGTTCAATATGAAATGTAAGTCATCTTGCTCTCAACATGTTTCAAGAATCATAAAAATCTTAAGGTACATATTATACTTGCCATCCAATCAATTTAAATATCATCAACACATTAGGTATAAATGCTTCAAGACATACTATGTTCATGCATTGTAGTTGCAAATGGATTTTCACTTACCTTTGATTAGTTGTGTGTTACTTATAGGTTTCTTAAGTATTACTCCCTAACCCTAGATATGAAACAATCTATAAAAATACAAGATATCAATCACCATCCTCAATTAACAAGTTCATTATACCTAATATAGTATAAAGATCTTAAATCTCAATTTAACTAAACAACCTTACTATTTAGAAACTATAACTGAATACAACCTTCTACGCACCTTTGTTCCACATCTTAAATGTATACTAATCTCACTTAATTGATGTATTATAACTCCTACAACATCGCCCTAAATGTTATGGATCAAATGCACCAATCTATGTTGGAACATGTTAAAGAACCAAATGGGACAGATTCACAACTTTACATTTTCTTGCTGCTACATTAATTTACATGATGATTTTGATACCCATAAACATATTCATTCACTCTCCAATTTTTATCACACTTAGATAACATAAAAAAATGTAACCATGTCATAGAATGGATAAAACACACGGATATAGCTTCCCAAGTTCAGCTCCCTTCACAGCATACTAAAACAGATTTTTCCTACTGTGATAGTTTTGTGCACTTCATGATATTAATGGTTTTGGCACCCTTAAGTATATTCAATCACTCCTGAATTTTCGCCACACTTAGATAACATATATAAAGAGAAAGGTCATAGTCTTTCCAAAACTAATGGATTTAATTCTGTAAAACCAGTCCCCTTCACATAGGAAAGAATCTGAAATTCGATGGAGACAATTCTGAGCATCTCTTTAATTGTTATGCCATATTTTAATTCCCAAGCTATCCAAAACTAAATACATAATCTTAAATCCTATATAAACACATTAATGATAATAAAAATAGAATTTACCGAAGGTTTCTTGCAGATTTTAAGCTCAATAAACTAGAAATTAACATATACACATATTCTGCTCCTTAGTGGTTCTACTATGTGTTTGTAACCACAAATCATTCTTTTATGCATAATAACCCTATGAATAACCTTTAACATTATCATGAACAAGATAAGAATATTAAGAAATCACAAAACCCTCAAATAATATATTGATGTCAAAACTGTATATGAACCTCACCTATGCCAGTTTCAACTTCTACTTGTGATTACTACTTACTTTTACTTCATTTACCCTTTTCTATCACTTGGAATCAATTAGGACCAGCTTAGAGAGATTTTGACATGAGTTTGGACCCTGAAAATGACTGAAAATGGTTGTAGGTAAATGGCTAAGAGTGAAAGAAAGCTTTAGGTGGCACTTAAGGTGCTCGCTTAAGCTTGGTAGCAAGCTTAAAGTGGTAAGTTGTGGTATAAATCTGACATGTCACCCATCTTTCAAGCCTCGATATCAGATGTGTCTTACTCTACATTAATTTTATTGCATCCTAATTTAATTACCACAAGATACCATAGATAATTTATATGCTAATTTCCTAGTTGTTCATTTAATTTCTTACCCGATTGTCACCCGATTCTTAAATAATTATCCATATTAAAAATTATATAATATTATACGTAAATGAATATTGTAATATCACCTTTGAATCATATTATCTTATATCCAATGTCCCAAATATATAATTTACCGATATATGCTTTTAAAATAGCTGGATAAAATCGAATCAAACTGTATAAGCTTACTAGTAACAACTTTAACACTTCCAAAATTATAACCTATATATCTCAGCAATATCCAATATTGATCAACCTCATTTTCTTCTTATTTTAATTTAATGTTGATTACTTATATTATGATGATCGACAACTAACACCATATGAGATTTTTTAAAAATTTAATGATCAAATATGATTATAAGGTAAAATGGATCATGCCATGTAGTTTCAATGCAAGCACTTATGAATAACATGTAATGCATGAATCATATCGACCGAGTAGTGTGAGGCTCGTTTATTATATTTATCCAACTTGAATTTCTAATATCCTGTCTGTCATAAAGAAGAATGGTTAATACTCATATTTGTCAACTTTGAAGACTTGAACAAGACATGTTCAAAAGAAGACTTTATGTTGCCTATCATTAATTTCATGGTTGATGCAACCACTAGACATAAGGCTTTATTTTTTAGGGATGGTTCATCTGGGTACAACTAAATGAGAATGTTGCTACAAGATGAAAAGTGTATAACCTTTTGTACTCCCAAAGGTATTTTCTATTATAAGGTAATACCTTTTGGATTTAAAGGTGTTATTTACCAATGCGCTGTGCAAAACATCTCTGACCACATGCCACATAAAATGCTATATTGATGATCTTGTCATTAAAATTGACATAAGAAAGAATCACTCGTATGATCTTCGTGTGGTATTTGATCGACTAAGGAAGCACAACTTGACGACGAATTAGCTTAAATGTGTTTTTGGTGTTATATCTAACAAGTTTCTTAGTTTCATAGTTCATCATTGTGGAATTTAAGTCGACCCTGCTAACATAGATGCCATCTAAAAATATGCGCCAAGAAATCTTAAGAAGCTGCAAGATGTTACAAGAAAATCCTTTATTCATAAGAAAGTCTATATCAAATCTTGCTACAAGATGCCAGACGTTTAATCATCTTATGAAAAAAAATACTTTTTGTATGGGATAAAGGATGTTAGTATGCATTTCAAAGCATAAAGAAACACCTCTTGAATCAAATTTCCTAGTTGATCACCTAATCCTTGCATGATGGGAAGGTTCTAATAATGACCTTCTCGATAAGAACCCCCTATTTGTTTAATTCTTACCAGCGTGGATGATGCTCTTTGATGGAATGACTTTATCCAATGGAGCAGGGTAGGAGTTATCTTTATTTCACCAAAAAGGCAAGTGTTGACATACTCCATTATGTTAGGCGAGTTATGCTCTAATAATGTTGTTGAGCGCCAAGCTCTGATCATTAGACTTCACATAACATTAGAAAATGAGATTCTGGAAGTGCTCATATGGCAATTCAAAACTGATCATTAATTAGCTTTTGATTGTGTTGAAATAAAAAAAGAAGATTTCATTCCCCATTTCCAGCAAGCTTCACTTTTTGAAAAAAATTGAAAGTATCATCTCAAGTAACATCCCAAGGAAAGAAAATAGGATAGTTGATGCACTAACTAACCTGGCTACTACTTTGGCTCTTTTCAAAGGAGAAATGATAAGTGTTCTTGTGTGCAATCGATGGATTATGCCTTTGTTCGTTAAACTTGACCATGAAGATTCTAATGCCATATGAGTTTTAGTTACTAATGACAAAGACAGGACACACCACTTGTTAATTACTTAAAGCATGGAAAATTACCCTAGGACCCTAGCCATGGAACGAATGTATGTCTAAGGTTATCTCGTTTCCTCTTGTACAAAGACATGTTCTATCATTGATCTTTCAAACATAATTATCAATGTTGCTTAAGTGGTGAAGAAATGATTGAAGCTATGGCAGAAGCACATTCTAGAATTTGTGGTACCCACTAATTAGGTCCCAAACTTTACTTTTAAATCAAAACGATGTGTAATTATTATTGACCTACTATGGTTAGGGACTGCTTGAATATGCAAGAGAAAAGCTTGCAATTTCATAGAGTATTACCTAACAAGCCAATTAGATTGGCCATTTAGAACACATTTGTAAAATAATTTATTCAATTCAATATCAATAAAGAGGGAGTTTTTTTCATCTTTATGTATAATTTGATTACTTTAGATGAAATCCCTAAGATCATACTTAGCTTTAGGACATGGTCATACATAAGATGGCTACCATGAAACATGTATGCAAGGTTTTGATATTAAATTAGTTTCAAGTCGTACAATCATTGAGAAGGGTATCCATGATCTGAATATATTTGCGTATATGATGCATACTTGAAAGAAGGATGCCACATTTCATGGGCATTGAGTGAGATACTAGTGCATGTGTGTGGGTGTTTGTTGGAAGAACAAGTTCGTTGATCGATACTCTAAAAAATATCCTAATTAGAAATTTTTAGTATAAATTAGGGAATTTTCTTAAAATTATAATAGTGAATAGATTAGTCATTAGACTTGAGTATCCATGGTAGTCTTGTGCATGAGGGCGTGAACTTGGATGTATATTCCGATTCCATAAGAATCATAAAGGGTTTACGTTCTACTCACGTATGGAGAATTATAAGCGCTAACAAAAGATTCATCACTTATCTAGATGAATAAGTAAGTCTCATTATTTTCCGTAGTGCTTGGTTTTGAAGTACTTGGTCAAAGCAAGATGGTAATTACAAAAGGTGTTTCCTAAGTTGGTCATTAAAACCAAGCTACGACGATTTATTTTTTTATTTTTTATTATTATTATTTTTTTTTTGGGGGGAGGGAGGGGGGGTTAAAGCCATCTGTGCCTAGATGGGGGATTTAGCATGGACCCCCACCTGTTTATTAGATAAAATCATCCAAAGTAATAGTTTACAGATTAAAAGCTATAAAATAAAGAGTACTTACTCCCTTACATGCAAAAATTTTGAAGAAACTTTAAGATTTATAAATAAAAAAAAAGACATAAGTGGAATTGATGTTATGAGACTATCCATTTTGGTATAGCTCTCTTAGAAAGGAAATTTGGATATTTCTATTTATCAATAAAGACCAATCCTTGGATAGCTTATGAAATTTCATTAGCTTGAAAAGTGTAGCTTCCAGGAACATCAAAAGTAGTAAGGTTATCCGCAACCTTATTTCTTTTTCTAAATATGTGTGAGACCTTATATGCACATGGATGGAGCAAAGATTCTAACCGAGTGTGAGGAGATTCTACAGCTTCCAATTCCCTTTAATTTCTGAGTTCAATATGTGGATTAGCACTTGGGAATTTGCTTTTATCCATATATGAGAAATTCCCAATTCTTAACAATGAGCGAGACACTAACAATGGCTAATATTTCTGCAAAATTATTTGTACACTCCTCAATCAATTCCGAATAAGCCAAAATAACGTCCCCAACGGAATTATGAAGAACACCACCAATTGAAGCAGGACTTGGATTACCTCTCCTAGTGCTATCCGTGATTAATTTAATCCAACCTAGCTCCAGCATTTTCCAAGTCACCTTGTAAGTCAAAAGGGTATGGGAAACAGATAGTCTAGAAACACCAAAAAAACAAGTAGCCAACTATTTTCCCTTCCAAAATGAAGCATACATTGATGTAAAATTTGGAAGAACACCACGTATACTTTGCTGAAATGAAAATGAAAAGCTATGATACTTAGCATCAATTATTTCCCTCCATATTTACCACTAGGCACGAGATTGATGATATGATGATATCTTTGTCTAAAGTTCAAGCTAAAATCCTCCGTTATTGAATACAGAGAATGAGACTATTGGTATTGGGCTGCTAAAGTTGTAAAAAATTCACAAAAAAAACTCCACACCTGACGAGCTTGATATCCATTTAAGAATAGATGTTCAGTCATTTCTAAATTTCCATAGCATTAACAGTGGGATGCAAACTGAAAACCTTTTCTTTGCATACGTTCATCAACTAGGACGTAATTATTTATAAGCCATCAAATGAATATGGACATCATAGGTGTTAGAACATTATTCCATATTATCGCTGACAGTTCGCATTTTGATTTCGCTTTCTAAATACTTTCCCAAGCTATTTCGTAGTGAAGTGACCATTATTAGAGAGTTTCTGCCATGATTTATCCTCAACATTAGCATCAAACGTTATTAGACATCTGTTGGATGATATCCAAATAAAGAACCTCCAGTAATTTTCTTTTATTCCATCCATCTGCGCCCAAATATATTAACAGAGTCTAAACATTTTGGACTATCTGTAATACAAGTATATAATGGTTGATCCCCCATCCAGTTATCAAACCAAAAAAAGAATTTTTTAGAGCCCAGACTCCAAAAAATATTATCCTTAGCCACATTCCTAATATCGCACAACCTCTTTCAAATTTGCGAGAGGTGAAGAGAGACTTTTGCACAATTAGGAGCATCTTTATAGCAGTACATTTAAAGTATATAATTGGACCACCAAGAAGAGTTGGTCCTCAAACGCCACCAGAGTTTAAAACTGAAAGCAATCGAAACATCATATAACAATCTAATATTCAGTCCACCTTCGTCGAAAGAAAAGTAGATTCAAGACCAATTCGACCAATGCATATGTGGTTGCCCGTTAGTTGAACCCTAGAAGAACCTCAAAAAAGCCGTTCAATCTTAGCTATCACACCCTTAGAAGGTGATATGACTTGTAAAAGATGGATGGGCATAGAGCAAAGCACACTCCAAATTAGGAGCAACTAACGTCGTTTACAAGTCATACCACCTTAAAGGAAGAATCTAGAAATGAACAATTAACGTTGTTTACAAATCCTCTTCTTCCTTTCTTTTGTTTCTCAATTTTTTCTGCATTTTTTAATCTAAGTTTCTTTATCCCAACTTGTTCTACGAATTTCTGGATTGAAAGCATTCATGGTTTGGTAAGTCAAAGTGAGCTATAGTCTGGATCATAACACCAGCTTGTAGAATTATGTATATTATGTTGGGTGTTTCAACACCAATAACTCAAAGTAACAAAGCAGCAACAAAAACAACTATCAAATTTATAATATTGGTAGCACTCAGATAAAATCTCAAAGCACAAGACTTCATCGAAATAGAGGAAAGAAAATAAGAAGTTCCAACAACACAGTGAATGAATTAAACACACAACAAACTCACCTGTGTATTGAATGGTTAGGAGGAATTACAACTAGTGCTTCAACAGTTGTCTCTTACAATAGGAACTTGTATTCTCCACTCTTCTCTATATTTTAGCTATTTTTTTACTGCACATATAAAGTAGCCCTATTTTTAGATTTTTTAGCAAATAATAAATCGACTCAAGCTGATTTTGGTTCTCAAGAATTAGTAAAAAATTAAGACTACTTCACATTAAAGAATTCTATGGCAAAATGATAAAAATAGACATATGAAATAAGATGACAAAAATACACATATTAGGTTAAAATACTCAACATCCTTCCTTACACCCAATTTACAAAAGTTCTCATCCCAAGCATACTCTTCAATCTTCCAAAAACTTCATGTTTCAGTGCCTTTGTAAAAATATGGGCGACCTAATCATATGACTTGCAATGTATGAGTTTTACCTATTTCTTGTTTACATGCTCCCGAATAAAATGATAACAAGTGTCTATATGCTTACTTCTTATATGGAGTACTAGATTCTTGGCTAACGCAATTGCAAATTTATTGTCAACAAAAATTTCTGTTTGACCATTTTCAAGAAAACCTAAGTAATTCAACAAGTGTCTCAACCAAATAGCAAGACAAACTGTAGAGTTTGCTGCCACATACTCGGCTTCGCAAGTCGATAATGTTACAATGGCTTATTTCTTTGATGACCATGGAAATGTTGCATCTCTAACAAAAAAACAATAACCAGTTATGCTCTTTCTCTCATCCAAATCTCTTCCCCAATCACTATCTTAGTATCCAACAAATTTTAAATCATAACATGAGGAATAAAATAAACCATCATTAAGTGTACCTTTAATTTAGCGAAGAATCCTCTTTGTTGCATTTAAGTGAGATTGATTCAGTGCTTCTCTATAACGACTAATTAGCATAACTCCATAAAGAATATCTGGTCTAGTGCAAGTGAGATAAATAATTTGGATCAACAATAGCATCATTAGAACACTTTCTCAATTCTAGTCTACTCTCAGTAGGTGTATTTACTAGATTACAGGCCTCTATGTGAAATTTCTTCAAAATTTGTTTAGCATAAGTGCTTTGGCAAATAAAAATTCCATCTTCTTTTTGCACAATTCAAAACCAAGAAAATGTGCCATCAAATCACTATCAGTTATCTCAAACATTATTTCATTATTTCCCGTAAATATTAAATCATCAACATAAAGACATACAAGCAATATATTACCTGAGGAATCTGTCTTCAAGTATAATGCATTCTTATAAGGGCACTTCATAAATCTATTATCAAGAAAGTGTTTGTCAATTCTATCATTCCAAGGGCGTGGTGCTTGCTTAAGATCGTATAATGATTTCTTCAGTCTATAAACTTTGTTTTCATGTCCTTTACCTAACCTTCAGGTTGTTCTACATAACTTCTCTCTTTAAGAAAGTTAAATGCCGACTTCACGTCAATTTGATAATTTTTCCATTTGTGTTGGGCAGCCAAAGAGATCAACAATCTGATTGTTTCTAAATGAGCAACATGAGCAAATACTTCACTATAATCAATTCCATCATTTTGCTTAATCCCTTTAACTACTAACCTCGCCATTAGCATTTTTCTTGCTTTTATATACCTATTTCACTCCTATGGATTTGCAAACTTCAAGTAGCTTTGCTAATGCCCAGGTATCATTTTTTCTCAAAAATTTTGATCTCTTCGTCCATTGTATTCCTCCATTTCTTTTGTCTAATAGCTTCTTCATAACAAATGATCACGGTCAATGTAAAAGCAAAATAGGGTCAAGTTATTTTCTTCTTCTATTATATCATAAATATCTCTTAAACTTCTAACCTTCCTCGATCCTTCACTTGAACTAGAATATGAAGCAGATGGAGATTATGGTTCGTCTTGAGCATCTCTTATTTCCTCTAGTTTTTCTTCAAAAAAGTACTCCTGAGTCCTGTGTAGCCAACTTTTCTTCCTAGTTTTACATTTTTTCTTATTAAAAAATAACATCTCTGGTCATCATTGCTTTGTCTGTAATAAGGTTGTATAGCTTGTAACCATTGTTCGATCACCATATTCGAGAAAATATATTTTTCACCTTTGTCATCTAGCTTTGTTCTTCTAGCTTTAAGAAATTTAGCATATGCGATACAACCAAAGACTCTCAAGTGAGCAACACTAGGCTTAAATGAACTTCAAGCCTCTTCTATTATTTTCAACACTTTTAGTAGAACAATGATTCAACAAATAGATAGCACACGCTACAGCTTCAACCCAAAATCTTCTAGGCAATTATTTTTCCTTTGACATACTTCTAGCCATATCTAAAATTGTTCTATTTTTTTCCGCAACTCCATTTAATTGTAGTATGTAGGGAAGTGTCACTTGATGAACAATTCCATGCTCTTTGCAATAATTCTAAATAATTCAGAAGTATACTCACCACCTTGATCGGATCTCAAAACTTTAATATAGAAGCAACTTTGTTCCTTCACAAAAATCTTAAATTCTTTGAAGGCTTCAAACATATCAGACTTTCTCCTTAGGAAATAAACCCAAGTATTTCTTGTAAAATTATCAATAAAATTAAGAAAGTATCAATTCTGCCCATTCGACATTGGCTTCAGAGGCCTACAGACATCAGTGTGCACAATTTCTTGTGGATGTGATGCTTGCGATCTCATTTCCTTTGAGAAATTTGGTATATAATGCTTGTCTAGAACATAACCTTCACAAACCTCACTTGAATAATCAATGTAAGGTAGCTCCTCTCACCATATTTTTTGCAAATAGAAGCTTCAAACCACTGAAATTTAAATGTCCAAATCATAGGCGCCATAACCAAGACTCATCTTTAAAAATTGATTTCAAACACTTCATTATATCATGCTCAATATTTAGAAAAAACATTATGTTCTTCGACATCCTGACATGAGCTATCAAATTATCACGAGCATCTTTAATTGCCAGATGAAAATTCTTCATACTAATCTTATATCCCTTCCACATAAGTTGTTCGAGGCTTATAATATTACTTTATATCACAGAACATAATAAAGATTAGATATATGATCATGATTTCCATTCTTGAGCTTAATTAAAATTTTACCTTTGCCTTTTACTGCAACTTTGGAGGAGTCACCAAAGGTAACATTTCCATGTGCAGCTTCATCAAATTCCACAAACATCTCTTTTTTTCCACATATATGGTTGTCAGGTTCGTGTCAAGATACCATTCATTCTCTTATTTCCTTCATGGCTATTATAAGTAAATAAAAATGTTGGTCCAACCTATTCACTTTTTACATTAGCATAATTCACTTGCTCGTCTATTTCACTACTCTATTTTGCTTGGCATTCATAACTATAGTGCCCAAGTCTGTGGTAACTATTGCATTCGCTATTTCTTTTATCATAACCTTGAGGGTTTGAGAATTGATTACTACGACTCTTTATTTATCCTCTTTCACATCCTCTTTGAGTGTTAAAATTTTGAGTTCTTGTTATTCCTTACTTCTCTTCCTTGAAAAACATTAATGCATCTTCCTCTACCTTGATATCCTCGACCTTGACCACAGTTGCTAAAACTCCTTCCACCTCGAGATGTCTCAACTTTATATTTTTATCTTCTGTAATAGAGAGCTTCGCTTGGAAGCTTGCTCAAGCGAGGTGGTGGCTTTTTTTTTCATGCATTGCTCATGCATTTCAAGTGTACTCAACAACTGATCAACTGTAATCACATTATAATCATTTGACTCCTCTATAGCTGCCACAACATGCTCAAATTTTATAGTTAAAGATCTTAAAATCTTTTCTACCACTCAAACATCATCAATCTACTTGTCGTTTCTTCTCATTTGATTTACAATCACCAAGTTCTTGTAAAATATTTAGAGTTGGATTCATATTCATTCATACTCAATCCTTCAAATTCATCTCACAAAACTACGTCGAACTCTAATCGCTTTGTCCACACCTATAAGAATTTTAGAAGTTCTTAAGTTTTTTTCAAAGTTGTTGCTGCAGAATTATTTTCAAAAGTTGTCTCAATGATTCCTTGATAAATATCGAAAAAAGCCTTTTTATCTCTTTTTCTAGCATCCTTAAGAGCATTCCTTTGATTATTTGTCAATTCATCCTCTTCTTCTTATGTAGCAGGTTCATTATAACCTTGTTCAATAATATCGCACAAATCTTGTGATTGCAACAATACTTTTATTTGAATGCTCCAATTCCTATAATTATTTTCCTCCAATTTGGAATTTTAGGCTTGAATGAAGTTCACTGTAGAGGCCATTTATATTGAAAGATAGCAACAACAAAAACCCCTAATTCCATTTTCAAAGCAATACCTATAACTTTTCTTTAATAGAAATCCCTCGATAGAATTGAAACCCAGCCCCGGGCCAAATTTTGTTGGGTGTTTCAACACCAATAACTAAACTAAACCAATAAATTATGGCTAAAAGCAAAGTAACAAAGAGATAAGTGCATATTTTTACATATTTTGTATCAATTCTTCTATATCTTCCTTGATTTGTTCTTGTTAATATAAGGTTTTCATTCATGTTTTGTGTGTGATAGGAGTTTGAGAATCAAGATATCAAAAATGAGTTAAAACGAAGTTGAAACAAACATTCTTGGGCCAAATTTTATTGACACGGTGCCACTACGGCAGTTTTTGTATTTTGGGCATAAATTTCTAATCTAAAGCCCTATTGACCTTATTCTTACTTTATTAGAAAGATAGTGATAGATAGACAACTTTCATGTTTACAACTTATCCTAGATCAATTGACTTCAAATAGAAAAATTCAGTTAAAGAGTCAA
Organism: Paulownia fortunei; assembly: GCA_019321725.1. Taxonomy (NCBI): domain Eukaryota; kingdom Viridiplantae; phylum Streptophyta; class Magnoliopsida; order Lamiales; family Paulowniaceae; genus Paulownia; species Paulownia fortunei. The sequence continues at coordinate 17,929,135 of CM033107.1, read as the reverse complement.
AAGTACACTGAAACTTTCATATATGGCAGTTTTTGTATTTTTGACATAACTTTATTTACAAATGTGATATAGATCTCATTCGAGTGGATAAATAAAGCTAACAAATAGGGCTACAGTTGTTATGAAGACATCAAAAGGCAAGTCATCCTAGAAAAATATCAAAAATAGTTGAAATAGGATAAACAATGTCAAAGTACTAAAATGAAGGAGAAAAACTAGAGCAACTACGTGGCACGGTGCCTAGGCACCTAAGTGTTATCCATGTAACAAAATTGATTTTTTTTGTTTTGGAGTAGTGACAAGTGGCAGCCCTTCATACCTTTTGGCATATTTTTGGATATGTAGACACTAAATACATATAATACATCACACATATCCATATATACACTCTAGATTCCTAAAATCACAACACACATTACACACTCTATAATAAATTTACACACACCATCTCACACTTATCTCACACACTTTCCTTTCAATACACACATCATTTCTCACTTACTCTCTAAAATTCATTCATCTTTACAAGCAATCTTGGGGTCTTAGGCCTCAAAGAAGACAAAGTGGAAGAGGTTTGGAGGAGGAGATATCCATAATGCACCATCAACCTCAACTATATTTTTCAACCTTTAAATTTCTTTGGCTCCCATTGTTTTTATTTTTAATTTTCTTGTGTTGAGGGTGATTTCAAAGCCCTAAATATAGGTTCTTGTAATTAAATATTTTGTATTATTGATCAATTTTTCAATTGAATTTGTTTATATTTTTCTATGTTTAATGTCTTAATGGGTATTTTCTTTCTTTGTTTGGGTGCACAACCAAATTGAGTTTAAGAATTTCCTACAACTAGATTAGAGATTTTGGATCCGTAATTATCTTTAATTTCTAATCATGTGTAATAAATTGTGATTAAAGATTATGGGATATTTTTGTTAATTGTAATGAAAAACTTAACCTAAGTTGAATGACCCGAGCTTGTGTGGTTGTTGCTTAGATCAATCTATCTTTTTTGTTTTAATGCATCCATTGAATTAAATCTAGAGAGCTTGTTCTACCTAATGAGCAACTAAGAAAATATTGGGGTAGTAGAGTTTGTTATTACATGTAGTTGATAATTTCAATGGCAAGTTGTTTATAATATTGATATAAATTTATAACCCATTGTTTAGTGACGACGAATGAAACCACAACCTCTTTTAACCACTTGTTGCTTATTATTTTGATTTTCATTGCTTTGTATTTTAATTAGTTTTAATTTTTGCAACTTAGTTAATCAACTCAACCTCCCCAACCATTTGTTGTTTTTTCTAGAATTTACTTGTTGAGTCTTAGCTTTTGGTTTAGTAATTTTGAAGTCGAACTTCTCAGTTAATGAGTCGGTAAATCAATTAGCCTTGATCCTCATGGGATCGACTCTTACTCATTCTATACTTGTTAAAAAATTAGTGAAGAGTAAGATTTAAATTTGGTAGGCCTGCGACAACTGACCCAAGTTTTTAGTGTCGTTGTCAGGGATCAAGCGTCTAATTGATTCATTATCCTTTTCAGTTTTTCATTTTATTTTACTTACTTAATTTTGTTGGTTTAATTTAGTTTGTTTTCTTATTATTTTTAGGTTTTATGTCATCGGAGGACTTTAAGCTAAGATTTGAGCATATTCGAATTAATTTGAACACACCGCTGCCACCACTTCCACCTATACCTCTAATCAATTCCCCACCTAAGCTCAAGTTTGAAGCTCTTCCTCCTACTTCTAAAACTCCTCGTCAACCCAAAACTGTTGAAATAGCACATAATCATTGAACATTGAAGGAGTTGGTTGCTCCCAATTTGGAGAATTAACCATTGTGTATCACTTATCCTAACTTGGAAGCCGGCTTTGAACTCAAATCTGGGGTGATTCATATTTTGCCCATATTCCATGGTTTTGCGGGTAAGAATCCAAACAAACACTTAAAAGAATTTTAAGTCGTGTACTCTAGTATGAAACCGACAGGCATTTTAGAAGAAAATATCAAGTTTATCACCTTTCCTTTTTCATTGGCGGACTCAACAAATGAGTGGCTTTATTATCTACCATCTAGAACGATTACCATATAGAATGAAATGTGAATGGTATTCCTTGAGAGGTATTTTCCAGCATCCATGGCAGGAAGCATCCGGAAAGAAATATGTGGGATTTGACAATACAATGGGGACTCTCTCTATGAGTTTTGAGAAAGATTTAAGAAGTTGTGTGCCAGTTGTCCTCATCATCAAATCAGTGATCAACTTCTCATCAAATATTTCAATGAGGGGCTTATGCCAATGGAAAGAAGCATGATTGATGCTGCAAGTGGAGAGGCTTTAGTTGACAAGACACCCGAGGTAACAAGAAATCTAATTACAAATATGGCCATAAATTCTCAATAATTCATCATCTGTAATGATCCATCGCCACCACCTAAGAGTGTCAATGAGGTGAATATATCACTTTTTGAACAAAAGCTCTCACACCTCACCTCTTTAGTACAATAAATGGTTATGGGCAAGAAGTCAAAATATATGTTCATGATAAGTAAAAGGAAAAAAAAGCTAAAATGAGATAATATAATTGAAGAAAAATGTTGCATGGTAGGGCATTCCACAGATATGTGTCCATCCCTCCAAGAAGGTTCTATGGAGTAAGTAAATGTGATTGGTGGTTTGTTGGGTCAACCAAGGCAAAGATATGATCATTTCAACACGTATAATGAATAATGGAAGGATCATCCCAATTTGAGATACAGGAACCAACAACAACAACCGACTCCATTTTAAATGCCAAACCAACCACCTGGTTTTCCCCAACTAAAAGTGCAGCCACCCTTCCAATATCCATAACAATCGGATGTATTCTTGGAGGATCTCGTGAAAGTACTTGTTACCAACACTATGAAATTTCAACAAACCACATAAACTCATCTCCAACATATTGAGAATCAAGTGGGGTAAATGGACACTAGCTTAAGTCGATTGGAAACACAAGGATTGGGCAAGTTATCCCAACCCATGGTGAATTCTAAGGAAAATGCAAGTGCCATGACTCTTAGAACTGGAAAGCAATTAGAGTCTCCTAGCTTGCCAATAAAAAGAGTATCCAAGGAGGTTGAGAATGGCGAGTCAAGCACTACCATCCCTCTCTTCCTTAGATGATTCCACTTTCCTACTCATCTACCACCTATAGTTAAGAAGAATTCAAAGTCGGTAACCACTCATAAACCTTTCTCTCATACTTATGTAACATCTCTACCTTTTCCTAATAGGTTTGCAAAGTCTAAGAAAGAGGAGAAGGAAAAAGGGATTCTTTAGACTTTTCGAAAAGTGAAGGTGAACATCCCTCTTCTTGATGTTATTAATCAAGTGTCTCGCTACTTCAAATTTCTCATGGAGCTATGCACCAACAAAAGGAATTTGAGGGGATATGACAAAGTATGTGTGGGGGATAATGTTTTAGCAGTTCTTCAAATGAAGCTCCCTCCAAAATACAAAGACCCGGCACCTTCACCATTCCATGCACAATTGGTAACACCAAGTTTGAAAAGTGTATATTAGATTTAGATGTATCAATCAATGCCATGCCATATTCCATTTATGTTTTCTTAAATCTAGGTCCTTTAGAAAAAAACTGGTGTGGTTATTTAATTAGCGGATAGATCAAATGCATACCCTAAAGGAGTTGTGGATGATGTTTTGGTACAAGTGAATGAATTGGTTTTTACGATAAATATTTATATTCTTGAGATGGAGAATGATAGATCCCTACATCTTACACCCATTCTCTTAGGGAGACCATTCCTAAAAATAGCCCAGACTAAGATTGATGTTTATAATGGCACATTATCTATGGAATTTAATGGTGAGGTAACTAGATTTAATATTTTTGAAGCTATGAGATATCCTAGTAACATGCATTCTGTTTTGGCAATTGATATTATTGATTCTATAGCTTAACAAATATTTTAATTGACTAGAAATGATAGATTGGATGTTGTATTAAGGAACAATCTTTACATAAGGGTGGATGTGCAACTGTTGGAAAATATGGAGGAAGCAGTGGAAGGATTGGACTCATTTTCACAAAACACAAAGTATGATATCTCTTACATTGCTTTACCATTGACTAATGAGAGACTTTTACCTTCTGTGGTTCAGACACCTACCTTAGAGCTTAAACCACTCCCGGAGTATCTCAAATATATGTATTTGGATAATAAGGAAACACTTCCAGTTATCATTACTAAAGATCTCACCTATACATAAGAGACTAAGCTTGTTAGGGTGCTCTATGAATACAAAACGGCTATTGGATGGAATTGCTGATATTAAAGAATTTAGCCCGTCTATGTACATGCACTGAATTTTACTAAAAGAGGGATCCAAACCCATGAAGGAGGCCCAAATGCGATTGAACCGCTCATGATGGAAGTTGTGAAGAAAGAGATATTGAAGCTTCTTGATGTTGAGGTCATCTATCCCATTTCAGATAGAAAGTGGGTAAGCCCGATCTAAGTGGTTTCTAAGAAGTCCAACATCACTGTAGTACAAAATGATTGCCAAGAGTTAGTGCCTCAAAGAGTTCAAACCAGATGACGAGTTTGCATTGATTATAGGAAGCTTAACTCTTCTACTCAAAAAAATCATTTTTCTTTACCTTTCATTGATCAAATGTATGAACGATTATCTAGTCATACTCATTATTACTTTCTTGATGGCTACTCAAGGTATAATCAAATTGTCATTGGTCTGGAGGATCAAGAGAAGACTATCTTTACTTACCCATTGGTACATTTGCCTACTGACATGTGCTATTTAGACTTTGCAATGCACCTGCCACATTTCAAATGTGTATGGTGAGCATTTTCTCCAAGTATATTGAGAGCATTATAGAGGTATTCATGGATGATTTTAGTGTTATGGTGATTCATTTAACAAATGCTTAGATAACTTTACACTTGTACTTCAAAGATGTATTGAAACTAATCTTGTGCTCAATTGGGAGAAATGTTATTTTATGGTTGATCAAGGGATAGTGTTGGGGCATGTCAGGGGGATTGAGGTTCATTAATCTAAGATTGATCTTGTGCATTCATTACCCCCACCCACTAGTGTTAGGGAGATTCGCTCTTTCCTTAGACATGCAGGTTTATATCGCAGGTTTATTAAAGATTTCTCAAAAATAGCAATCCCCTTGTGTAGATTGCTTCAAGAATATGTGACTTTTAAGTTTGATGACAATTGCATGGCAGCTTTTAGCAAGCTCAAAGAACTCTTCACCTCAGCACCTATCGTCCAACCATCAAATTGGGAACTTCTTTTTGAACTTATGTGCAATGCAAGTAACTATGCGGTTGGTTCCATATTGGGGCAACGAGTAAGATGAACTCCTTATGCCATTTACTATATCGCACACTTTAAATGATGCCCCACTCAACTATTCCACCACTGAAAAGGAACTTTTGGCATTTATTTTTTCTTTAAAAAAATTTGTTCCTATTTAATTGGTGTAAAAGTAATTATTTATTCTGATCATGCAGCCCATAGGTACTTGCTCATCAAGAAGGATACAAAGTCTTGACTCATTCGATGGATCCTTCTTTTGCATTGGAAATCAAAGACAAGAAAGGGTCCGAGAACTTGGTTGCGGACCACCTTAGTCGGGTAGTAAATGAGGAAGATATGTTGCCATTAAATAAAGCTTTCCTGGATGAGCAACTTCTAGCAATGAGAGTTCTCGGATCTATAAGGAGAAGACTAAGGCGTTTCATGATAGAATGATTTCTAGAAAAGACTTTATCATTAGTCAAAAAGTTCTTTTATTTTATTCACATCTTAAGTTATTTCTGGGTAAATTGCGCTCTCGTTAGGTTGGTCCCTTTATTGTTTCTAATGTCTTTCCTTATGGTGCAATTGAAATACGAAGTTTGAAGATGGGCAAGATATTCAAAGTAAATAGCCTTAGGTTGAAACTTAACTATAAGGATTTTCAAACGAAGAATGTAGATGAGGCTCCCATTTATGAGTCAACTTATGTAGAGGAGTGATGAGAGAGGCAATTTCGTGTTGAAAATGTTAAACCAAACGCTTGTTGGGAGTCAACCCAATAAATGGAAAAGAAGGCTTTGAGAGCTTACAATCACATATTTGATCTCTCTAACTCTGATTCTCTTTTCTTTTTATCCATTTTATTTCATTTATTTCTTTTATTTTTCTTTGTTTTGTGTATACTAATTCAACCCTATTGCATTTAATTCTTTATTTTAGTAGCCTAGGCTTACATTGAGACAATGTAAAGATTGAGTGTGGGGGAAGAATTTAGGACTTAAAGTTTTTTTAGTTTTTTTTTTTACTTACATTTTCCTTGTTTTGTTGTGTCTAGTTTTTAAATTTTTGAGTCCTAGGTATTGTTCCAACTTCTATGATGAGAATTGAGCATGAATGATATGGTTGTGTTTAACGATAGGTGTTGTTTTAGACCTTAGTGATATTCTTTGGTTTATATGCTTTCGTGATGATCATACTCAATTCTTTTCACACAAATAGCTATGTTCATCGGTATGGAGACAAACATGTCAAAATAGGTAGTTTTTATACCCTCATTTTAATTATCACTTAGGTTTCGACATGCAGAAATTGAATATTAGAACTCTTTTGGAGGTCTATCGAGGCAAACAGCAGATTGAACATCACTTGAAAAATGATTGAGGCACTAGGCTTTTTAGCACCATTGCCAAATTAGCTTGTTCCCCATGTGCTGTTCCAAGAGAACATCCCCCATAGTGAGCCATTTTGAGCCTTTTATTGAATAAACTATTTCAGTGGTAAACATATCTTCTTACCTATCCTAAATACACTATTATCCTACTCTTGTTCTAAAAATAAATTGGAACTTGAGAGAAATTTCAATGACAAGGTGACCTTGTAAGAGAAATTTGGGTTGAAATAGAATATAAGTATGAGAGAGCTCAAAGAAAGAAGGAAAGAAGGGAAAAATATTGAAAATATATACATATATATATATATATATATGTATGTATATATATATATATATATATTATATTGGCGTCGTTGTCGGGGATCAAGTGTCTAATTAATTCATTATCTTTTTTAGTTTTTCGTTTTGCTTTACTTATTTCTTTTTGTTAGTTTAATTTAGTTTGTTTTCTTGTTATTTTTAGGTTTTATGTCATCGGAGGACTTGAACTAAGACTTGAGTAGATTTGAATTAATTTGAACACATTAGTACCACTATTACCACCACTTCCACCTATAGCTCCAATCAATTCACCACCCAAGCTCGAGTTTGAAGCTCTTTCTCCTACTTTTAAAACTCCTCGCCAACCTAAAACTATTGAAATGACACATAATCATAGAACATTGAAGGAGTTGGTTGCTCCAAATTTGGAGAATCAACCATTGTGTATGACTTATCCCAACTTGGAAGCCGACTTTGAACTCAAATCTTGGATGATTCATCTTTTGCCCACATTCCATGGTTTTGAGGGTCAGGATCCAAACAAACACTTGAAGTAATTTCATGTCATATGCTCTAGTATGAAATCGACAGGCATTTCAGAAAAAAAACATCAAGCTTATTGTCTTTCTTTTTTATTGGCAGACTCAACGAATGAGTGGTTTTATTATCTACCATCTGGCACGATTACCACATCAAATAAAATGCGAAGGGTGTTCATTGAGAGGTATTTTCCAGCATCCAAGGTATGGAGCATTCGAAAAGAAATATATGGGATTCGACAATACAATAAAAAACTTGGGTCAGTTATATATGCCTATCAAATTTAAACCTTACTCTTCAATATTTTTTTAACAAGTATAGAGTGAGTAAAAGTCGATCCCATGAGGTTCAAGGCTAATTGATTTACTATCGACTCACTAATTAAGAAATTTGACTTTAAAATTACTAAACCTAAAGCTAAGACTCAACAAGTAAACTCTAAAAATAAACAACAAATTGTTGGGGGGTGATTTGATTAAATAAGTCGCAGAAATTAAAACTAATTAAAATGCAAAGCAATGAAAATAAAAACAATAAGTAACAAGTGGTTAAAGGAGGTTGAGGTTTCCTTCACTGCCACTAGACAATGGGTTGTAATTTCATATCAATATTATTAACAACTTGCCATTGAAATTATCAACCATATATAATAACAAACTCTACTACCCCGATATCTTCTTAGTTGCTCGTTAGGTAGAACAAATTCTCTATCTAATTCTCTACCCATCAAATAACCTAAAACAAGCTCTCTAGATTTAATTCAATTGATGCATTAAAACAAGAAGGATAGATTAATCTAAGCAATAGCTACACAAGCTCGGATCATTCGACTTAGGTTATATTTTTTATTACAATTAAAAAAAATACCCATAATCATTAATTATAATTTACTACACATGATTAGAAATTTAAAATAATTATGGATCCAAAATGTCTAATCTAGTTGTAGAAATTTCTCAAACTCAATTTGGTTGCGCACCCAAACAAAGCAAGAAAATACTCATTACGACATTAAGTATAGAAAAATATAAACAACTTTAATTATAAATTTGATCAATGATACCAAATATTTAATTACAAGAACCTATGTCCAGGGATTTGAAATCACCCTCAACACAAAAAAATTAAAACTAACAATATTGGGAGCCAAAGAAATTTAACGGTTGAAAATGATAGTTGAAGTTGATGGTGCATTAAGGATATCTTATCCTTTAAGCCTTTTTCACTTCGTTTTCCTTGATGCCCAAGATTGCTTCCAAGGGTGAATGAATGCTAGAGAGTGAGTGAAAAATAATGTATGTATTGAAAGGATAGTGTGTGAGAAAAGTATAAGATGGTGTGTGTAAATTTATTATAGAGTGTGTAGTGTATGTTGTGATTTTAGGAATGTAGAGTGTATATATGGATATGTGTGATGTATTATATGTATCTAGTGTATACATATCAAAAAATATGCCAAAATGTATAAAGGGCTACCACTTGCCATCAATCCAAAAAAAGAAATTAATTTTGTTACAGGATGGCACCTAGGCGCCCTGCTATGGTGCCTAGGGGCCATTTGCTCTGTTTTCAGTGCCTAGCTGTCATGCCACTTGGTTGCTACAGTTTTTCTCTTTTACTTTGGTGCTTTAACACTGTTCATCCCCTTTCAACTGGTTTTTAATCTTTTTCTTGGATTACTTGGTTTTTGATATATTCATGACTATTGTAGCCCTATCTGTTAGATTTTTTTAGCCACTTGAATTAGATCCAAATCACATTTGTGAAGAAAGTTATGTTAAAAATACAAAGACTGACATATCTAGAAGTTTCAATGCACTTTTGACTTTTTAACTGAATTTTTCTCTTTGAAGTCAATTGATCTGAGATAAGTTTTCAACATAAAAGTTGTAGATTTATCACTTATCTTTCCAATAAGCTAATAATTAGGTTGATAGGGTTTTGGATCATACACTTGTTCCCAAAATATAAAAATTATAGTAGTGGCATTGTGTCAATGAAATTTAACCTAAAAATGCTTGTTTTAACTTCGTTTTGACTCATTTTTTATCTTTTGATTCCTGAAATCTTATCACATACAAAACATTAATAAAAATCTAATATTAACAAGAATAAAGCAAGGAAGACATAGAGAAATTGATACGAAATATGTAAAAATATACACTTATCAAATTTCCTCACACTTAACCTTTACTTGCCATCGAACAAATCTAAAACAAGACAAAAACACAAACTAAGTTAATCCACTTTCATAGGAAATCATGTATTTAGCACATGCAACAAGCTTTTAAACCCCTAGGTGGACCATAGAGGATGAGTTGTAGTGTCACGAGGGCTTCCAATAGTGATACCTACAAACACCTATGACACCTAACTTCCAACAATTAATTCTTAGGGAGCAACAAACTAATATGATAATGAAATCAAACAAGTGTTAAATCTAACCTTTAGTTATTAAAAAAAAAATACACTTCCACTACAATCATACTCAAGTGTGTGTATAAATAGCCATTGTTAATAGTGATGAAATCATACATGATTTAAATAAATGAATTCCCATAGAACCTCATAAAAGCCATCATTCGGTCTCTAATAAAAGAGTCAAACATCCTAGGCTCCTCATTTGATACACATCTCTACTACACCGAAAGCACCACATGAAATCAAAGGTCTTTAACAATGGTTGTAATGGGGCCAAGGGGTAGTGTGTGGCTTAAAAAAAGAAAGGGATATGGTACAACAAAGATTCTAAAAACTTCATTGAATGAGAGATATAAATTTCATCAAGGAATGATTTTCATAATCCACAAGTTTTAATATTGGGGCAGTATATCATTGTGTTGGACCTTTTTTCATCATTCTCATCAACATTGTAATATCCCATTTTAGTTGCAACTCACAATAATTTTTTTTTTCAACATTTTGCAACTTTCTTCCCTTTAAATTCAATATTTTTTCTTTCTTTTATTCTTTCTTTGAGTTTTCTCGCACTTATCTTCTATCTCAACTCAAATTTCTTTTGCAAGCTCACATTGTCATTGAAATATCTCTCAAGTTCCAATTCATTTTTAGAACAAGAGTAAGATAATAGTATATTTAGGCTAGGTAAGAAGATATGATTACCACTAAACTAATTTATTCAATAAAAGGCTCAAAGTGGCTCATTATAGGGGATGTTATCTTGAAACATCACATGAGGAACAAGATGATTTGGCTATGGTACTAAAAAACCTAGTGCCTTAATTATTTTTCAAATAATGTTCAATCAGTCGTTTGCCTCGACAGACCTCCGAAATAGCTCTAATATTCAACTTCCACATGTCGAAACCCAAGTGATAATTAAAGCAATTGTATAAGAACTACCTATTTTGACATATTTGTTTTCATACTGAAGAATATAGCTATTTGTGCGAAAAGAGTTGAGTGTGATCGGTACGATAACATATCAACCAAAAAATAATATCAAGGTCCAAAACAACATATATTGTCAAACACAATCATATTATTCATACTCAATTTTCATCATAGAAGTTGGAACAGCACCTAGAACTCAAAAATCTAAAAACTACATCAATAGAAGCAACTATCAAATTTGTAATACTGGCAGAATCTCAAAGCAAAAGACTTTAATGAAACAGAGGAAAGAAAATAAGAAATTTCAGCAACACAATGAATGAATTGAATGGTTGGGAGGAATTACAACCAGTGCTTCATCTCTTCATCTTTTACAATAGCAACTTGTATTCTCCATTCTTCTTCTCTATATTTCAGCTGTTTTTTTTTTTTTTTTACTTCATATATATAGCTGCCCTGTTTTAGGGCTTGAACCGACTCAAGCTGATTTTGGTTCTCAAGAATCAATCAAAAATTAAGACTACTTCATATTAAAGAATGCTATGGCAAAATGACAAAAATAAATATAAGAAATAAAATGACAAAAATATCCATATTTGGGTTTAAATATTCAACATACTAGAGACTGTGAGAATAAATTCGGCGTGTCAGGTTAACAATACTTGTTGGGCTGTTTTCGTCCTTGAGCTCAATAAAAAAACAGATACCTGGATGCATGCGAGCAGCTATTACGTGGCTAGTCTTTGTGTTTTTCTGTGTATCTGCATGATTGAAAACTGAAGCTTACAGCTCATACAAGAGGAAAATACCAAAAAATCTCAACTCTAACTCTCTGTTATTGCTGCTCATTATCGAAGTTGAGTCTCGTTGTGTAGTTGTAAGAGTTCCTGCTGCAGATGCTCAATCCGAGTTATAATTCTATTCTCAAGTTTGAGTTTCAGTCCAATTAGTTAGGTGTTTGTTTCCTTCTTTCCTTCGGCCAGACACCAATTGACAGCTCTTAAGTGGTAATAAGTTCTATAAATATTTGATCCAAAGTGGCCAATTTTTTTTATTAACTTTTCTGAAAGGGGAAGGATGCAATCTCTGTGCAGTAGGCTGCATACATCATCAGGCCAATTGGGATTCAGTTATCCAAATTCTGAAGCAATTGAAGACATCCAAGCTCTTCCTTTGCTACGAGTAATCCAAGGTATCTTAGTGCAATTTGGTTAGCAAAACACCATAACATTATGGGCTGAACACGCCCTCAAGTGGTCAACGTTATGGGCTGGTTTTTCCATAAAACGTTTATCCAATTGTGGGTCTCTTTTGGACTGAGTTTCACAGCTATTGAACTTTCAAGTTTTGGGCAACTACGATTGCAAGTCTCATTCCTTTTCTTTCGTCTTCAAATTTAAAAAAAAACCCATGATTATTTTTTGAAATCCAAGTAAATGACAATTTGTTCTCCCCCATTGAAAAAAACAATAAATAAATAAATGTATAAAGTGAGGAGACTTAAGTAATTCAAGTCCCGCCTCTCTTGCGAATGTTTGACAGATTCTTCGCTAAGAGAAAGTAATTTTTAGCTAATTGAAAAATGACATTAGTAAAATAATGTACTAGTTATCGATATAATTTTTCTATTTATATTTTAGAGTTCATTAAACTTAATTCCAAAAAAAAATAGTTACTTTTAATTGATAGTCTAGTATTTAATTCACCAACCAATCCTGTGACTCTAAATTTTAAGATAAGTGTTGTAACCAATCAAATCAAATTTTGCAACCTAAAAATCATATGTTATTCAAACTGCAACACGGGGCGCATTTAAGTATGTGGTGAACCACATCGCGGCACAAACTTGATATTGTCTCTTTGAGAAAATATATACATAAAAGACACAAATATAAAAAAAAATCAAGTAATTTATGAGTATCTTACTCAAACATATATAAAAGGGGTATTTGGCTCATTTATACCTAATTCTATATTCATAAAAGCACACATATACCCAAGTCCAGACTCAAGCTCTCAAATCTTAAATTTCAATTTGCCATGACAAGAGTGTTACAATTATGAAGATTCAATATCTTCTTCAAGAAACCAAGTCTTCCAGGCCTTAATTTCGAACTATATCTTTAATTTCAAGGGGATTCGTAAATCTTCCCTCAAAGCTAGAAAAAATATTCCTCTTATCAAAAAACAATCTTTCCAAGTATTGGATAACTAATTGGAGATCTTGTAAATGTTACATTTAGTAACGTGCATAAAATATATATTCTACTTTACATTTACTTTGTCATGCTACACCAGGTCTTATAGAGTAAGGGGTTTTTAAAATTCGATTGAATAACATGTTCACTTGATAAAATTGTGTTTTTAGAGAAATTTTTTGAAAAATGCATTTGTTTGGGGCCATTTTTTAGAAGATTTTTGAAAAAAAATAATATTTTTCTATAGTAAAATCTATAACTTTTGTTTAGAAATTTCTATAAAAAAATCCAATTTTAGAGATCAATCTCTAAAAAAATATAAAAAAAATCTAGAAAATAGAGAATCATCTTATCATACACGAGTTTAAGTACACGAGTTTAAGTATACGGATAAAAGTGTGCGAATAGAAGATTAACTATTATTTTTCATTCCCACTCACACACACAAACCATCTTATCATGCACTATATTATACTATATATATACACACACAACATTAATATGTATACAGATATATATAAGCGACTATGTATATAGTTTTTTTTTACTAAATTTTATTATTTTAATAGTGTTTATTGTACATAGTTAGTTAAAATTTATATTATACTCGTATAATATATATTTGTACAAATAATTAAAAAATATATATTTTTTTCATATATATTATCAACCGCAGAGTAATTTCCTCATCTTTTCTCTGAAAATCAATTCTTCAAAATAGATGTCCCATTCAATATAAGTTCTATATACTTTGTTAGGAAATTTTCTCATTAGTTGTAATTTTCTATATAAGTTATATATGATTTGTCCATATTCTTTTATTGTCTTGTAATTTTTTGCAGAACATGAAATTAGTGTGAACACTCATATATTAAAACTAGTATATACTATTTATGTTACTAAAGATGGTAAAATTTAATTTGGTCATTTTTTTTAATTTAAATTTTCATTTTAAAAAATAATTTTCATATGAAAGTTAAATAAAATTAACATGTTGCTTAATTATAAGGATATTTTATCTTTCAATAAAATTTGATTATAACTTTTGGTCCAAGTAATACTAAACATAAAGTTTTTCCCAAAAATTCAAATCGTTTGGAAGAGATGTCAAAAGCTAAAACGAGGTATCGCCGTGAAAAAAACAAAGAAAAAAAATAAAAAATGCGGCCCTGTAACTGGATTATATGATAAGGATTTAAAGCCCACCTTTCATTTCCCTCTTTTTCATTAGCCATACGTGGGGCAGAAATACTGTAGAGGTAGTGAAACACCTTTCATTTTAGCTCCAAGACTCGAACTTGAGGTTGCTTCTTGATTTCCATTTTTTTTAATCTCAAAGGTATAATTTTTCAGTTTGCAACTTTAATTGATGTTGTTGCCAACGCTAGTTTCAGTTCTTGATAATGTAAATTGCACATAACTATCTGGATTCAAATACTTATAGTAATTTCAGCTATGATTTTAACCTCATTTCTGGTGTTGAACATGGCTTCAAGATTGTTCCGTTTAATTGATCATTGTTGCTGTGGTTGGTTTTCTCAATTCCGCCAGTTTCTTGATTTTCTGGGTTGCTGTTCCTATTTGTGACTAATACTGTTTCTTTGAGTTTCTAGGTTGCTTTTCTTATTTGTGATTAAATTGCTTGTTTAGAGGACTCTTTTTAGTGCATTCTTTTAAGTTGTTCTTATCTTATTTATGATTAATTCTTTTCTGGTCTGTGTTTCTTGAAATTGGTGTCAAGTAGGTTCATATTTGTAACGTGGACATGTTAACTGCAACTAAGGAACTTGAAATGAGAGCAATGGTAGACTTTTTTTTAGACCTTTGTCTTCCCATAGAATTTGCTGAACTTACCTAGTTGAGAAAGGAGTTCTGTTTGTAAATGTAGCAGCAAATTACTGATATCTTTCCAGCTGCTATTAGTCCACTGTGTAAAGCCTTCTCAGTGAACTAGGATAAATATGAGTTATACTGATAATCCTGCTTACACTTTTTAAGATTAATCACTTTCTGCTGATTATAGCCTGGACTACTGGAGTTTACTTCGATGTTTTTAAAGGTTTAGTTGCAGGCAAAACCAGCAGTTGAGGTACATTCATATGAACTGCAGTTAGCAACTCATTATTGCAGTCGCATTTTTTTTCTTTTCACTTTGCTCGGTTTCATTTGGGGTTAAACTGGGACAAACTTTATACACCATCCAGTTATGTTTATTGTTGATGCTACATTTTACTTGTTCTGCTGGCTTGCAGGTTTTGACTGAAGGCAGATAAACTAACCATTAATATTCCTAGAACCATTGAATTTTTTTTCTGCATTTCATTTATTATTTTCCTTTCTTTGATATCATGGTGTAGTTATCTTCTTTAATTCTTGCTCTTGTGTCTACCTTTCAGGTGAAAAGTGATGAATGAAGTATTGTAGTTGGTGATTGTTCAATCTTACACTTCAAGTCATATGGCTCCTGTAATCCCAAATTCAACCAACAACATCTCACTCACACCAGGACTTGCCTTAATAACAAAAAAAAACAACTTTTTGTCCAGATGCAGCTTCCCACGAAAGCTTAACAAACAAACATTACCTGCCCAAAAATATATACTACCTTTATCAACTTCTGTTAGATTGTTTCCCCAATTTCAATTTGGGGCAATTTACAACCAAAGCTACGAACTCATGTAGTGTCTGCTACTGGGACCGATGTTGCTGTGGAGGAGGCAGATTTGTCAGCGGTGGATGATGAAGCTTCAGTGACTACAATAGATGCTGCAGAAATAAGTGGAGAATCGTCTGCCAAATCAGATGCTAATCCTACTCAATCTAAACGTTCAAGACCTGTTAGAAAGAGCGAGATGCCTCCGGTGAAGAATGAAGAACTTATTCCTGGAGCCACTTTTACTGGAAAAGTTAGATCTATACAGCCGTTTGGCGCATTTATCGATTTTGGAGCATTTACAGATGGGCTTGTGCATGTTTCTAGGTTGAGTGATAGTTTTGTGAAGGATGTTGCTAGTGTAGTTACTGTTGGACAAGAGGTGAAAGTAAGATTAATAGAAGCTAATATGGAGACAGGCCGAATATCTTTAACCATGCGTGAAAGTGATGATGCCAGCAAGCTGCAGCAACAGAAAGATGCTCCTGTCAGTGGTGATAAGTCTAGACCTCCCAGAAAGTCTGGTCAAAAATTCAATCAGAAGAAAGAGGAGGTGAAGAAAAACACAAAGTTTGTGAAGGGGCAAGATCTTGAGGGGACTGTCAAAAATCTCACTAGAGCTGGCGCTTTCATTTCTCTTCCTGAAGGTGAGGAAGGTTTCCTGCCTACATCAGAGGAGGCTAATGAGGGATTTGGAAATATCATGGGTGGTTCTTCTCTGGAAGTAGGTCAAGAGGTTAATGTTCGAGTATTGCGCATCACAAGAGGGCAGGTAACATTAACAATGAAAAAAGAAGAAGATGCTGGGGAGTTGGATTCCAAGCTCAGCCAGGGTGTGGTACATACAGCAACTAATCCTTTTGTTTTAGCTTTCCGTAGTAACAAAGCAATCTCTGCATTTTTGGATGAAAGGAAAAATGAGGATGAACCATCTGAAAATGCACAGGAAGATGCAAAGGATACAGACACAGGGGTCAATATGACAGATGGCTCTTTGTCTGAAGCCTTGGACAAGGAAGAGGACCTAGAAGTACCACTTGATAATTCTCAAAGTAAAGATGTTGAAATAGAAAGCCTCAAAGAAATAGAGGCAAGCTCTGTAGTGCTGACTGATGATGTACGCCCATCTACTGAAGTTCAGATAACTGGGGAACCTGCTCCTAAAGCAGAAGAAAACAGTGGAGAAGCCGAGATATCTGGGAAAGTAGCTGATGATACCTTGTCATCAGAGATTGTCAAAGAATCTACAGAAAAGACGGCTGGTGATGCAATATTAAAAGATGAGCAGCAAAGTCATGAACCTGAGACCATAGTTCCTTCTCCTACTCAAGGTGATTCTGAGTTATCTGAAGAACCTTCTTCAATCGAGAACAAAGGCGAATCTGAGTTATCTGAAGATATAATTGATCAGACCCTATTGGCTGAGAGTGGTGAAGAGGTTATGGAGAAGACAGCTGATGATGCAATAGAACCTAGTGAGAAACCAGATGACACCATTCCTGCTGCCTCACAAGGTGAAGAAGAAACTGCCAGACCTAATCCTAAGGAAAGTGACAGTATTGAAAGCTCAACTGCTCAAATTGATTCTCCAGACATTGAGACCACATCCACAGGTTTGTGATTAAACTTTCTTGTTTTCTGTCAAGGTGATTGGTATTTGGAGAAAACTTGAATAAATTATTGCTGGTGACAACTAATCAGTATTATCTGCTACATGTTGTGTAGGAAATACAGTTGTCCATAATGATGTAATTGTGAAATCATAATATTAACACTGGAAATATGACAAGATTTAAATATGTGAAGAAAGTTTCACTCGGCAAGAATTAAAAATAAAATAGAAAGCTTTGTCTCTCTGAGAAAGGGGGTTAAATATCATCCTCTGTATGCAGAAAGTCGGGTTACTGGAGAAACTTCGGTGAATGAAGTGCAAGCACAGACTTCTCCTGACAAAGAAGAAAATACAAATGTCTCAAGTCCAAGTGAACAAAGTAGTGATTCTTTTGCAAAAGAAACCACAACAAAAGGTCTTGGCTTCTTCCTTTTTTCATTCATCCATGCATATTTAATTGCGCTTGTTGATTTGCATTGCTAACATCTTTGTTATCCAACCATTTTCTTTTCTTTGAGAATTTCCTCTAAAACTTTTTAATCACGTGTTAATGGTAAAAACAATTCATGAGGCTACCGAACAGCATTAACTAGTATTATCTTTTTTCTGACTTGTGAAACTCATTTAGACTCGGGATCTTGAGCATAATGAACATGTTGTATTGGTAAAATGAACAAAGTGTACATCCGTTATGCTAGGCCTTCTTGAATAGGTTATGACTTTCTTCGTAAAACTATAGGAGGTGAGGTATCTAATAATAAGTCATGAGGAATAACGTGAAATTGCAGATCTATGAGTGATAGACACAATTCTCTAAAACCATCAGTGTAAGGAACTTTTTGATCATTAATATTTTTTTAAAGAGGTGAAGTTCCTTAAATGGTTTTATGATCATTCACATTAATTTTATTCACTTTATTTTCACCAGCTTTAAAAAAGCAGAAAAGACGAGCAGATATTAATGCTGTTATTTCTTATCAAGCTCACTTATTAGCTTATTTTTAGTGAACTAGTATTCTATAGCTTCTTATCTCTCTGGTCACTCCCTTCTAGAAATTTATCCTGCCCTACTTAGATCTACTTATGCCTGATTGCAGCTGCTGCTATATCACCAGCTCTTGTGAAGCAGTTGCGTGAGGAAACTGGAGCAGGAATGATGGATTGCAAGAAAACACTATCAGAAACTGGAGGTGACATCATAAAAGCTCAGGAATACCTGCGAAAGAAAGGTTTAGCTAGTGCAGATAAGAAAGCCAGTAGGGCCACAGCTGAAGGAAGAATTGGTTCATACATTCATGATAGCAGGATAGGCGTCCTAATTGAGGTTAATTGTGAGACAGATTTTGTCGCTCGAGGTGACATTTTCAAAGAATTGGTTGAGGACTTGGCTATGCAAGTGGCCGCATGCCCTCAAGTACAATATCTTAGTACTGAAGATGTTCCAAAAGAGGTCGTTGATAAGGAGAAAGAAATAGAAATGCAGAAGGAAGATCTATTGTCGAAGCCAGAGCAGATTAGATCCAAAATTGTTGATGGGCGTATAAGGAAGAGGCTAGAGGAGCTGGCCTTACTGGAGCAGCCTTTTATCAAAGATGATAAGGTAGTGGTGAAGGACTGGGTGAAGCAGACCATTTCAACGATTGGAGAGAACATAAAAGTCAAGAGATTTGTGCGCTACAACCTAGGAGAAGGTTTGGAAAAGAAAAGCCAAGATTTTGCTGCAGAGGTTGCTGCCCAAACTGCTGCTAAACCAGTGCCTGCATCTGTAAAACAAGAGCCTGCAGCTGCTGAAACCAAGGAAACCATGGAGAAGTAAGCATATGCTCTACTGAACTATATATTTACCCAACTTGTTGCTTGTTCATTGACTAAGACTGAGCATGACCTTAGGTAGTAACTTCATAGAGGTCATGATAACTAGCTAGCTATGGACAATAATGATTACTGGTGAATTATTTGCTTCTTAAGCTGCTTGGTAATGCTTTAAAATATTGTTGTTCACTTGCTCTTTCATACTATTAATTTCATTCTTCTAGGGAGGAAAACACTTGAGACGGCATTTCTTTTGGTCTAAAAGGAAGGAAATGTTTATTCAAATCTAACTGTGATATATATTTATTAACTTCTGTTTCATTTGTTTTTTATGACACTCAAATTCATTAAAGAAGTGTTTTCAATTCATACTTATTTTATAACAAATTAGATATATATTTTTGAATGCTTTTCTTTTTCCTTTTCCTCCACTAATCCTGGATTGAAACAAAGGTTTAAATTCTAATAGAATGATAGAAGAAGTGAATGTTCTGTCAAAAAGTTGAAAATATCAGATTTGTATTGGCCACTTTTATATGGTCTTCGACTTGAATGATTAATTGTGCTAAATCATGTCACTTATGAATAGACCTGCAGGGTCTGCCACTGTGTAATCTATTAGTGCTGGTAAAAGTCCATGAATTGTTAACTATGTGCTCCATATCTGATATATTTACAGATAATGCATTTTATCTTCATTATACTCTACAATTGTATGTCTTCTCATTGTGACTTTTGGTAACATGTTTAACGCCATAATGTTGTAGGCCTGAAAAAGCATTGGTTTCTGCTGCACTGGTTAAACAATTGAGAGAAGAAACTGGAGCTGGAATGATGGATTGCAAGAAAGCTCTTTCTGAAACTGGAGGAGACCTTGATAAGGCACAAGAGTACCTTAGAAAGAAGGGCCTTTCCACTGCTGACAAAAAATCCAGCCGACTAGCTGCTGAAGGCAGAATTGGCTCCTATATTCACGACTCCCGCATTGGAGTTCTAATTGAAGTTAATTGTGAAACTGACTTTGTGGGTAGAGGTCAAAACTTCAAAGAATTAGTTGATGATCTGGCAATGCAAGTTGTGGCCTGCCCGCAAGTGCAGCATGTATCCATTGAAGATATCCCAGAAAGCATTGTTAACAAAGAGAAGCAATTGGAGATGCAGAGAGAAGATCTTCAGTCCAAGCCTGAGAACATAAGAGAGAAGATTGTTGAGGGAAGAGTCACAAAGAGGCTTGGAGAGCTTGCTCTTTTAGAGCAGCCCTTCATTAAAAATGATACTATGTTTGTGAAAGACTTGGTAAAGCAAACTGTTGCTGCCCTTGGAGAGAACATAAAAGTCAGGCGGTTTGTCCGGTTTACTCTTGGCAAGACAAGTGATGCAAAATTAGAAACTGAAGCCTGAGATGCAGTTCAGCAAACCATCTCAAGTTGATGCACCTCAGTGAACCTGGAAAGCTATTACATAAAATCTTGACAAGGATGAGGTTAAAATGACAAAGTTATCAGATGGAGCTATTATTAGACTAAAGTATTACTAAATTCTCTTTGTTCTAACACAAGGCAATCAGTTTTTTTGGAAGCTACTTTAGATGTCAACATTTCTGGAGAAATCACAAGAGAAGCGTCTGAGCTTGAGTCTGTTGTAAAAGTAACGGCAATTTTGTAGAGATTCCTTTTGAAATACCAAGGTTATGTTTGGATTCATTTTTTCATTCCCTTTTCATTCCTCATTTATTCTCTTAGAATAATGCCAAGCATACATAACGTTTTTTCAATATATTTTCCTCCAAATATTCTCTCAAAATACTTTTTTCCCAAAACACCCAAAATAAAACCAAACATTCCCCAAATTTTATTTCATAAACCCAAACGACCAGCAACAAATTTCCCATTTTCAGTTGCAGATAGATTATTACGGTTTTAGTGGGCTACGCTCTTCATGTAATACAGTCTCTCCCAATTGCAAGAAATCAGGGTCATTAGCAAGAAGCCGACCCATGTCTGGTTCATTATGGACAGCACTTCAATATTTGTAAGGCTGCAAATAGGCATATGTACAGAAGATTGGCTTGGACTTAACTAATTTCAATCTTGTTCAGGATCACCCCTAGCTAACACATTTTTTGAGCTAAAACACATTCTTCTCAGCCGAAAAACTTTATTGGCTCAACTCAAATTCGCCTTATTTAGTGGAATCATACAAAGATAATCCACTCAAAAAAGCTTCTTCAAGTTTGGCTGGAAAATGAAGAAATTAAATTTAAACTATTCTCAACATTGTTTTCTGATATCAATCTAGGTTTGAACACCCCTTAAAGCTTGACTTAAAAGGGCCTATGCAGCCCTAAAATCTGAGAATAGATTTCCTGTAAAACATTATCCTCGTGGAATTAAGGAAGAAACATCTGTGGGAGTAGTTTTGATTTTATCTAGACACAGAGGAACAACCTTATTTGCATGAAAACATTTACGATCAAATAGCTTCCACTTCATGAATGGGCATAGCTGACATCCTTGCGCTGTCTGATTTCTGGTAATTAATTTTTAAATTTTGCATTGGTTGTTAAACATTCAATGTGAATTTCTTAGTTTTCTAAGTCATTCAATATTGCCCAACTAAATCATTCCAAGTTTAGTGACTTTTAATACTTTCTTTAGACTCATCTACTCACACGAATTACGAAAAATAAAAATAAAATTGATAAACTTAGCAAATTCAGGGAGCAATTTAATTAAGATAATAAATTATGCCACCAAATTTGCAACAATTTAAGAAAGAGTAATTTGCATTTTGCACCCTCAAAATGACCCACTTTGACTCTTTGCACCCTAAAACTCAAAATATTACACTTTGCATCCTCAAATTGACACCCTCCCCACCATTCCGGCAAGAATTCCCATTGGACTACAGTAGACAAAGGAAGCCAAATGGTCATGAAATGGCTCAAACTGCTGCCTCTTCTTTTGACATTAATGAAATTGATAAAACCTTGCTAACTTTTCCTAGTGTTTGGATTGTTGTTCACAAAACTAGGATCTCATGAATTTTTTTTCTCATAACCTCGTCTTAATTCATATTACTTTTCAAAAACTTTTCTGATTCAATACAATTTGAATCTTTTGTTTCAAAATGGTATTCCATCTTATATCCCATTTCACCAATACAAGTCACGTGTATATTGATTAAATTTTCAATTGCCCACTTGAGATCAACCCCAAGCTTTAGAGAAATTTACTTTGTTCAAAGTTTTTATAGTCTATATATCCATTTTGCAATACAAAATAATGACCATAAACATCTGTTGAACCTAGAAAAGATAAGGCTATGTTTGGTATCATTTTTTCTATTTTTTAACTTTCATTCTCAATTATACTTCCAAAATAAAACTAAACAAATATCACGTTTTTCAATACATTTTTCTCCTAATACACACATTTTTTTAATACATTCTTTCATAACACATTCTCCCACAAAACAAAAAACAAAATCAATTAAAGCCTAAATAATTATGACTTGCAAATTTATGAGTGGAATAAGGATTATAATTGATTTTCCATAACTGATGATGGATGTACATTTGGGCTCAGTTTTCTTGCATTTATTCTCCAGGAGTTGCAAAAGCATTGGATTCTGTTGCTTTGACACTGAGAAATGTCTTTCACCTTGAATTCTCATAGTGGAACAATTATAATCAGATTTTTACGTTTTATGAACTTACACAATTGTAATCACATTTCACAAGTATTTGGACTTTCACAATTATAACCATTTTCGTGACCATTTTGCCCAGTTGTCCACTGTAGTCCGATGAGAGTTCTCGCCGGAATACTGGGGAGGGTGCGCATCTTGCCAATGATTTGTTGATTTGAGGATGTAAAGTGCAATTTTTTGAGTTTTGCGATGCAAAGCACCAAAACTGGGTTTTTTGAGGGTGCAAAATGCAAACTACCCATTTAAGAAAGATTTAAAAATTTGAATGTAACATATTTTGACAGATTTGCTTTTAATTTCTCCTTAATTTCCTTTGTTCTATTGCTTCATCTTTAATTCAGTTATTTCACTTTGTTGTTTTGCTATATTTTTATTTTATTTTTCAAACTTTCAATTTTGATCATGTAATATTTGTAGGGAGTCATTGGATTTCTCCGTTGTTGTATCTATAATCTGCTTATAGCTTCTACTTTTTAAAAATTTATATAAATTTGTTGAGTTTTTCATTTATTTATACAAATCTTTATGGGACAAAATGTATATTTAGTTATCAAACTTTCCTCAAACTTACACAATAATCACTATGTTTGAGAAGAATCAAATATAGTCACTCAATTTTAAAAGAAAAACATAATTATAGTAACTCAAGTTTAAGAAGAAGTGTATATAGTCATTCAACTATAGAGAAAAATGCCTTCTAGTCACCTAATGATAGAAAAATTATACTTTTAGTCATCCACATTTCTAAAGAAGCATGTATAACCACTCAACTATAGAACAAGTACACTTGTCGTCACTCGTTAATCTAAACTAATAAAATATTAATATATTTACATAAATACACAAATAGACATATTCATTCATATAAAAAATACATTAATAAATATTAACATAACCATTTAAATGCATATTTACAAGTCTGAGTGTATATGCAAATATTCATTCAAAATAAAATACTACTAAGGATTTATATATTTAAGTTTACCTAAATTAATAATTTATTTTACTTATTATTTTTATTTATCATTTGCTTATGTATATGTGTAAATATTCCATTTACAATTAAAAATTGTTATGAATTCTTATATATAAATATACGTATTTAATTGTAAATGAATATTTGTACATATGCTTACACGGAAAAACCTGCATTTAATTGGATATTCAATATTTATTAATTTCTTTATGTATATTAATAAAATATGTGCATTTATGTAAACATATTAATGTGTATCAATGAATATGTGTATTTATGTAAGTATATTAATGTTTTATTATTTTGGGATGAGTATTGACTAGAAGTATTTTTTTCAATAGTTGAGAGATTGTATATTCTTCTTCTAAATTGTGGGTGACTAGAAGTTTATTTTATTTAATCGATGACTAGAAGTACAATTTTCTCTATAATTGAATGATTATATATGCTTTTTCTAAAATTTAAATGGCTAGAAGTGCATTTTTCGTTATAGTTAAGTGACTATATTTGTTTTTTTCACAAATGTGAGTGTATTATATAACTATGAGAAAATTTTGGCGCCAAAATTTGCACTTTGTCCAATTCTTTTGTATATACTCCACATATGCCCATTTGGTGAAAGTTAATATATCTAATATATGTTTACCTATTTTCTTTTCACTTTTCCTATTGGCGATTCTTTTTATTTTTTAAGTTATAATTTCTTGGGTTTTTTATTCATATATGATTTTCATCATATTTTGTGAACTTTTCCTTTAATTTTTATTTTCCCGATATTTTTTCAGTTCTTTTTATTTTAGTTGTAGCAGTTTTTTGTTCTTCAGAATTCCTCTTTGTTTCTATCTCCTCTTTCAGTCCAAATGATAGTTGTAGATCGCTGCATTTCCACACTTAAGATTCATTTATTTGTAGGTATTAATACAATTTTTTAACTTTGTCTTGATATATTATGTAAACTCAACAAAACAATTCCATAGTGTATTTTAATGTACATTACTTGTGGCTTTAGCTTAACTGTAAGACTCGATTTTGGCTGTCGGTAGGGTTTTCAACCGTGAGAAGGTGAAATGTAGAGCGGCCGGTGAGTGTTCTTCCACCACTGTGAAGAGAGATTGAGCAATAGAGAGAGAGTTGGGAAGAAGAGTGAGTTTGGGAGGAAAATGGGAGGGAACATTGTGTTGTAAGCTAAAGGGCATTTTTGTCCCAATTTTTTTTTATTTTGAGTGATTTAATTTTTTTTTTCCAGCTTTTAGTTCAGGGTAAAATTGTCTTTTGACCAACTTTGACCAATCAAGAGAGGATATTTATAATTTCCAAATAAAAAGTAGATAAGTATGGAATTACCACAAAATAACAGGGATGTTGGTAATTAACCCCATAATTTATTTCTCCTCCCTTTTCTATAGTACCAAATTTTGATCAAGCTTAATACCTTTTGTGCAAATAGTGAATTTATCTACTTTTCTCTTTGTCAATTCTCTCTTGTGATAATCTAAATCAATTTTGAGGGATGGTACTGCTGAAATCATTCCTTCCAACCCTTAAAAGATGATGTTAAATTGGCCTGTATATGTTGTCTCCAACTATGCTTCCCTTCTTTGCAGGGTTTTTCCTTCTGTTTTACGTCCTTTTACATTTCTATTTGATTAATTATTAGAACAACCAACTAATTTATTAGTTAGTTACACTTCTATTTAATTAATTATTAGCACAATCAACATATTCACTTAATTAACCTTACTTAAGTTTCTACTATGATAGTCATATAAGGTTATAACGGAAAAGTTAAGAAACATAAAAAATAAATAATTGGAGCTATTTGTACTTTTATGTATATATATAAAGACGTGTATGAAGTGACAAGACACAAATTTGAGCTATTCCTACTATGATAGTCATATAAGGATCCTCAAAATGCATCTAAAACATGGGTAGAAAAAGAAAAACTAATGGACATCCACTCCCAAGAATTCCAACATTATCTTAGACGTGTTGGATACATATTTCCATGTGGCATGAAAGACACGACATGTTTAGAATTGTAAATATGGACTATTAAAACTGTTTTTTGTTATTGATTTTATTGATTACTTCTTAAGGTTATCTGTTGTTGGTACATATTTATTGAATATAATTTTTTATTGTAAATTTTATTACATTGTATTAATCATCGTATACACTTTGTGACAAAATTTTGTATCTAATGAATAATCAATATAATCTAATAATAAAAACAATAAAAAATTTATAATAAAAAATCATATATGCATATTTATAATACACTAGAAATTCTTGGATGACATATTCACATGCATATCATCCTCGGTCGTAACACATTACAGTAATTTCATATAACTGCGCAAATTACGCAATCAATGTGCATAATACATATGCATAAAATAGATGAGTTTGTTTCATGAAAATTTATAATATATAATTAATTTACAATAATTTAAGAGCATGCTTCATAGACTGAACATGTAAATCAATAGTGGGATCATTTAACTAAATCAGACGAACAATTCAACTAAATTCACCAGTATGCGACCACCTAACCCAAAAACACCTATTCTCATAAATCAGACATTTTTCTGTCTCCATTTCTTCATTAAATATAACTTTGCCAATTCAAAATGAAAAAAAAAAAAAAAAGGGTCATTAGGTAGTGTTCCTGTAGAGGCAATAAACTCAGTCATGATCATAACAATTAACTGCAGATTGTAAGGGTTACCTTGTTAACTGCTTTACTTTTAATTTTCTGCTTGATGATTATTTCTTGTTGCAACGAATGCATGATTTGAGGAAGGAGTGCTTTTATGAATCATAATTGTTAATAGTTAATATTGAGATTGGAATAGCTGAATGGAAGAAAAGATTTGATGTGGGTGAAAACCCCATTTCCTATTTGAATAAAAAATAATAGATTTAAAGCAGTTGCTTACATTTGTTTCTACGTATCATAACATCAAAAGCTTCTGTGATTTTATTTTCTCATAAGTGTTTTCCAACTATAAATGAAATTGTATTTTCAATAAACATTACCGATCCGTATCATGTAGTGTGCTGTTCAAAATTGCGGAAAATTCTTGGATGGACCAGCCATGTTGCTCTGATATAAACGTCGGCCAATATCCTTGATTAGGGAGGGTGAATGGTGAAAAACCACCTACCCCTAGAATACAAGTGCATTGGTGGACCGAGAGCAACATAACAAATACAAACATACAATTGACCCAAAAAGTGCCATGCCACTCTGTCTATATTGTGACGTCTCATGCAAATGTTTTCGTATTAGTACAACATAAATTACTTCAGGAAACATATGAACATTGACAAATCAACCATGCATATAGGTAACAAGATCAAGCTTGTGAAAGAACTTCAATTCCCTAACAGAAATCATTCTGTTCTATAAGTAATACTTATGGGTCTTTCGAAGCCACTGCATAGTACCTGCTGCAATACTATAAATGTTTTCCTCGATTGGTTTTTGGAACAAATCGCCACAGGTCCACAGCAACATCAACCTCCTTTTTCTTGTGAAATTTGTAGAGTTGGGGCACATCAAAGCGAAGCTGGAGAAGGACAAGATAGTTTTCCATAAAATTTTCTTAAATTTGTATAAGCCATTTTTGCTATTGATGCTAAACCACTGTAAAAAGCAACCAAACAAAGAATACGGCGCAGCAGGCTAGCTGCTCAGAAATGCCACCGTCATGAGAAATCCAAGTCAAGATGATGTACCTCACATAGAACCTCGGCGCTGCTAGCATTATATTCTCTCAAGGCTGTTCTTTTGATGTGCTGCAGTCACAAAATGATCAAGTAGATAGTTGATTATATCAATGCATATTTAGCAAGAACCTCTGTCACTTTCTTCCCAATAAAGATAGTAGAGAATTAACATGAAACTCTAATACTGGGTTCAATATGGGCAGATAACAATAGACAATAATTGGATAAATTGCACACATAACATTTAGTAGAAACCAGATGAAGCATGTGTTGCAATCGTCATATGGTATCGAAGAGATAGAAATAGTTATCATGCAGACATCAGAAACATTATATCCATCGAAGTCCAAAGTTCAGAGTTGCCAAAGAGCAAATAAGTTAAGTTTCACTTGGAACAAGCCTGATATTTGATTCTATAATAACTACTAAATCTTTTTCAAGTAAACTTCTAATTATTGTACAAATAGATACCTTATGTTGTTCCCTTTTATTTTTGGACATACCAGGTTGGTGGCACATAATGTAGCAAATTAATATATTAGAAGCATATATAATGAAAACAATGGTAGAACTTCAAAGTGTGACCACTGATAGGTTGCCTGGACTTGATCCATCTTGGTTAGATGCTTTGTGATGATCTAGAATCACAAATTCAAACCCCGTACAGTCATCAGCAAAGTCTAAGTAATATCAACAAGAACATGAGAGCAACGTGGCTGGGTTAAGAAGTGGCTAATTGATATTAAATAAGTGGGTAATAACTATGCAACTGACAAGGGCATCATAAGCAGTGCATTACAAAATTTAGAATTCAAAAATTTGTGCGGAGGACATCAAAGAGGTGAATAAAGCAATGTGATCAACAATTGACAAATTTGATAACATTTATTGTAACAGTTTAACACTAAATTCCAGTCTGCTCTTCTTTTGTACTTTGTGACTACTGTTCATACGGTTTTGAACAATTGGAATATTGTACTATTGGTGTTCAACTATTGTGTTCAGAGGTGCCACTACATTTTCCTATAGTATCCAATTCCCTAATAAATTCCAAAAGTTTATTTCCCATCATTAAGATCCATTTTTGGTAGAGAGAATCTGTTGCGGATTAAGGTAAAGAAATAGAGCTCAATCCCCAGTTCCACGGAAAGGGCTAAGATTGAAAAATGGAAGAAAAGAGAATTAATCCTTCTCATTTTCCTGCCAAAACATTTCCTTCATCCAGGAATATGTAAATGATGTGAATTCTTCCTCCCCACCTCTCCTTCACTGGGATTCTAAAACAATTCTGTATCACTGATTACTCAATCAGTGACCTTAGTATAATCGACGGAAGGGGGTGATTTGATAGCCCACAATACCAATCTATAGTCCACAGAGAATCAGACTAGGGGAAAGAGGCGACTCAATTATTTACACAGAAGTAAACAATCATTAGTCCCAGCAAATTGACAATAAATTAAGAGAATAAGATAAGACCACTTGCCTGAAGGCCAGTATCCAATCTAATTTGCGAGAAGGAAACTATAATTAGTCCCAGCAAATTGATGGTAAATGAACAGAATAAAATAAGACCACCTGCCTGAAGGCCATTATCCAATCAAATTGGCAACTCCAATAACTAATATTGCTGAGATCAGAGGTTATGATTTGGGAAGACCCAATTTTTGATTTGTTTGCAATGCTTAAAAAAATTACCCCTGTATCCCAATACAAAACTTAAATTTGATGTAATATGTGCTTGAGAAAAAATGAAATAATCTCAGCTTCAAAAGAAATGCAAACTTACATCTCTAGTTGTGGTCTTGTGCAAGGAATAAACTGCTTGAGAAGCAACCTGACATATCAATTTTACAAAGAAACAAGACAAAATGAAAGAAGCAAAATAGTCATGGATTTATTAGAACAGCATGAACAAACCACATGTACTTCATAGCTGTACCTTCAAAGCCATAGAGAGAAAATCCATGTCAGCTCCTTTCTTCCTTGTTCCAAATGGAGGATTCATTACAACTGTATCAATAGTTCCATCTATGCAAAAGTCAAGAGCAGCGGTCAACATTTCAATTTATTTCTCATCCAGATGTCCACCTATAATAGAGATGCATTGATGTCTAAATTATATCTCATATAGACCGAAGACAATTTTGGCCAGTCTAAAATATAGGAAGAACTTCATGTGATATCTTAATACTACTTTTGAATCAAATTCATCACATTTCATTATAAACTTAATTAATATTTCGTATTTTGGGAGGATCGGTGCAGAGAGGAACTACCTGACAATCTCAAGTTCCTGATATCACATTGAACGAAATCCATGTCTAACTGCAAGATCAAGAAACGTAAAAAGTCATAAAATTTCAAAATCTCTAATACAAAAATATATATAAAAAAAAAAAACTACGAATTAAGGCCAATCTATAGAAAGACATAATCAGAAATGAAAGCAACCAGAAGTTTTGTCTACTCCAACTATATCATAATTCATATCTTCATAGACTAAGCAAAATAAACCAACATAATAATCACATAAAACCATCGAGGTATTTGGAAACAAGTACCTCTAGCTCATCTGCATTAGAGGATGCAATTTCAATAGACTCCGCATCAATATCAAATCCAGTAACATGCCTGGTCAAACAAAACGAGCATAAAAAACACGCCAGCTAACCAATATAAATATTTATCGACTGAACTGGAATTATATCAGATTCGAAATAAATTCCTACAGCATAAACAAGGCAAATAAAAAAGAACCAGACTAAAGAGAATTTACTTACTCTGCACCCAAAAGACCAGCAGCCAGTCCTAGTGTACCGCAGCCACAACCAAAATCTGCCACCACCTTATCCCTGACATCCCCAAATGAATTCTCTGCCTGAATTTATGCTAAAGAAAGAATCTTTAAGTACCCATAAGAAAACTACATAAAATATTCAAATCACTGACAACCAAAGGTGTATCAATGTAAAATATCAGGAAAAGGGCATCTGAGAAAAGTAGAGAAAAAGAAAAGAATTGGAACATAGAGACTTTTTACCATGTAAAGCATTCGAGATGCAATATGGGGTCCGGTTGGATATTGTTCCAATTCAATCTGTTGCACCATAAGAGGAATCCATTATACTTATCATACAGTAGTCCTGTACAAAGCAAACAAATAAACAGACACAAGGAAACAGAATATTCATACACAAGAATGCATTAAGGGAGAGAAATAGAGACCTTTGGGTTTTCGAACTGTTGAAGAGAGCCAAGAAGGCCCTCTAACTGCTTCAGCTTCATCTTCAATTTGGGGCAACTCTGCGCCTCACGCTGAAAAAGGAGGAAGGTTTTGGATTGTAAAAGCCCTAATATATATATACTCACCATTTCCCACAAAAACACAAAAGAAAAATGAAAATAACTATAATAAGTGTAAAGAGGAGTACTTTTGTTTGTGTATAAATAGACACTTGGCCTAATTAGAATACAATGGTCAATTAAATTAAAGATCCCAACCTCAAATGGAGTCATTTGGAACACCAATGTATTAACATCTCATACAAATAGACTTTGATTCCAACTAAGGAAGATATGCAATCTTAATTCTCACTTTTACAATAATTATCGTGAAAATACTAACTTAAGCATTGAATTATCTACCTTGGGAGAAACCTTGTAGCTCTACTTTACAAGTGCGAGCTAATATCCGATAAACCTCGAAACTCTCCTTTGGCTTTGTAAGTTATTAAATTAGTCCTTAGATTTTCATACATCATAAGTTGGTATCCTATGTGGGAACAACAACTAGATCTGAGAAGAAATGCCTCCACAAAGGAAGAATATCGAAGGACTAGTTGAACTATATATGGTGAATCTCGGGCCACATAACATGCGAAGGGTAGCCATGGTAACACTTGCGTATCAAGGCATGAGGATAATCTCATTCATGAACAAGGACTAAGGGACAATGATGCCTTAGACATTCAACATTTTGAACAGATGGAAGAACACCTTTGTGAGTTAAAGTTTTTGATGAGAGGGGTTGTTGGGTAGTATACCCAACAAGGAGAGAGAAATTAATCATGCCTAAGACTCCAAGGCTTTCAACGAAAAAGTCGAGGTCAGATCTAAGAGAGACCTTGGTAAAACTGTTAATGAGGCCGTTGCAGAGGAAAGTCAGAATTATTTGAGGCAAAATTAGAAAGAGATTGATGAAAAGCTAGGTGTGATGTGGAAAGAAGTCAAGAAGCCTAGCACGAATCTTTTTTCTTCCCCATAATCTCTATTCACGGAAAGGATCGTGAGAGAAGAGATTTCATCCAACTTTAAGATGCATTAGATGGAAAATTATGATGGAACTTTGGACCCTCGTGACCATCTTGAGAGCTTTCAAGCTCATGTGATGCTTCATAGGGAGATCAATGGCATTAATTGTCAGACGTTCTCTACCACTTTGAGAAAAAGTTCAAGGGTTTGGTATTCATCGTTGCCTGCAACATCCATCAACTCTTTCAAGCAATTAGCTTAGAAGTTCCCCAACCACTTCGTTTGCAGAAAATGATATACGAAGTCCTTAGCACACCTCACAGATATTCGTCAAACACAAGATGAGTCTTTGAGATACTTTATCCGACATTTTAATAGAGAGGCCCTTGAGGTTTAAGATCTTGATTAGTTGGTGGTTTTGGCAGCACTCATGATTAGAGTTTAAAAATCATCACGATTTGCTTTTTCTTTCATAAAGAAGCCACCACAGACTTTGGCCAACCTCTTCAGTAGGATAGAAAAGTATATCAATGCTGAAGAGATACCTAAAGCTGGTATAAAAGCTGAAATGTGAATCCTTAAAGAAGAAACGAAAGAAATATGAGAATAGTAATGGCTAAGGAAAAAGTAATAAAGTTTGGGATAGATTCTATGACCATCAGCTTATTTGAGGACCAAAGAAGTTCAATAGGTAAACTCTCATGAACACATTCTAGAATAAGATCTTGATGTATATTCAAGACAAGGAGTATGTCAAAATGGCCTACGAAAATGAGAACTCTAGCCAACTAGAGAAACCACAACAAGTATTGTCGGTTTTATCCAGACCATGGTCATGAAACTGAACATTGTGAAATTATGAACAATTAAATTAAGGATTTGATTAAAAGAGGGTATATCGGTAGGTTTGTGGCTAATGACAGAATAAGTCTTCAACCTCAATAAAGATATCTAAGAGAGTAGAGTCTAAACTTATCGAACCCTCAAGACAGAAGTCTGAGAGGAGAGATAATCCAGTAATGGCAGTAGTGGTTTCTATTATAGCAAGAGTACTGTCTGGAAGGAAAAGTCAATCAACCAGAAAAGTATAAGTTAGGCAGCCTCAGATGGAAGGTCTATAAAGAAAGAGACCTCGGAAAAAATAACATATCACTTTCACAAATGATGATATGGATGGAATCCTTACCCCTTATGATGATCCTATTGTCATCAGCCTAACCATAACTAATTATGAGGTAAGAAGAATTATGATGGAAAGAGGAAGCTTGAATAATATCTTGTTTTATGACACTTTTGAAAAAAATAAAGATCGATAGAGAGCTATTAAAACCTATAAAAACTCCACTCATTGGCTTTACAGAAGAGATAGTAGAGCCAAATGGGATAATCACTCTCCCAATCACAACTTGAGACCAACCTCAGTAGGCTACGGTCATGGTTGATTTCCTAGTCATTAAAGTACCCTCCACTTACAATGTTATCATTGGACAACCTAAATTGAATAGAATAAGGGCTATTGTCTCAACCTACCACATGCTCATGTAGTTCCCTACTGAGCATGGCATTGAACAAGTCCGAGGAGACCAAAAGAATGACAAGACTATTTTATGTTGCTTCTCTCAAAGAAAAGAACAAGACTTCACAAACGCTAGCTATTAAAAGCTTGGAACCCAGCTATCAAGGTGAGAAATTAGGATAACCAATAGAAGATCTCATTCACATTCAGCTTTATAAAGGGAATGATGACAAGATTGTGAATATAGGGTCTTTATTAAATGAAGAAATGAGAACTAAGATTGTTTAATTCTTAAGGGAGAACGCGGATGTGTTTTGCATGGAGTCTATCACTCCAAGCATTGATCGTGATGTTATAGTCCACAAACTCAACATGGACCCTAATTTAAGACACCTTAGATAAAAGAAAAGGACTTTTTTACTAGAAAGAATCCAAGCCATGATGAAGAAGTTGACAAACTGCTTGAAGTCGATTATGTGAGAGAGGTTAACTATCCTAATTGGTTCTCAAAGCGTTGTCCTTATCTGTAAACCTAATGGAAATTAGAGAATGTGTGTGGATTTCACAGACTTGATCAAAGACTATCTAAAGGATAGCTTTCTTTTCTTAAGGGTTAACCAACTAGCAGTTACCACAATTGGACATGAACTTCTTAGCTTCATTGATGCATTCAAAGGATACCACAACTTCTTATGATGAAGCCAAGATGTTATTTATCAGTAAGAGAGGTCTATATTGCTACAAGGTTATGCCCTTTGGTCTAAAGAATACAAGGGCAACCTATCAGAGGCTAGTCAACAAGGTCTTCAAAGGTTAAATTGGGTGAAATATAGAAGTATATGTGGACGACATGTTAGTGAAAAGTCCTTAGGCATATCATTATATAGCTGGCCTTAATAAAGCATTTGCAATTTTAAGGTATAACAAGATGAATCTCAATCCAAACAAGTAGGCCTTTAGAGTAACCTCTGGAAAGCTCATTGGCTATATGGTCACTCAATAAGGGATTGAAGTCAATCTATAGAAAATCTAGAGATGAATCTTCCTCACATAGTAAGAGAAGTTCAAAGACTCCCCTGACCACTAGCTACCCTTAGTCAATTTTTATCCAAGTTAGCAAAGAAGAGTCTACCTTAATTTAGGATTCTAAGTAATGTAAAGAATTTCTCATGGACAGATGAATGTGAGAGCGCTTTTGGGGACCTAAAATCTTACTTTGGTTCTCCACCACTCTGACAAAGCCTCAACAAGAAAAAATATTTTACCTCTATCTTGAATTTCAGATGCAACGATGAGCTTAGTATTGATCAGAGAAGATGATGGGTTCCAAAATCCAATCTACTATATAAGTTAAGTCCTTAGAGGTGCTGAGATACGCTACCCGAAGGTGGAAAAATTAGCATTATAGTAGTGATCTCAACTCGTAAATTGAGGCCTTATTTTCAAGCACATATTGTAGTAGTGCTCACTGACCGACCTTGGAAACAAATCCTAAAAAAACAAGACACATCAGGAAAGTTGTTAAAGTAGTCTATTAAGATCAACAAATTTGACATTCAATACCGACCTCAACCAACTATAAAGGCCCAAGTCTTGGCTGATTTTACAGTAAAATATACTCCAAATGATGAATAAGTCAGAACCTTAGCACCAAAGGTTGATCCAGATACTAATAGTAAGAGCAAAGCTACATTGATAGCTTATCAAACATTTGACTAGACTTGAGGGCAATACTTTTGAATATGCCTTAAAGTTAGATTTCAAAGCTTCAAATAATGAGGCTAAATATAAAGCTTTGATTACAGGGTTAAAGATATTGTTATAGGTTGGAGTGAAATATGTGGAATCAATGACTCTTAGTTAGTGGTTCATCAAGTCAAAGGGGACTACGAGGCTTAGGATCCCACAATAGCCAGATACCTTGAGAAATTAAATAGTCTGATAACTAAGCTTGAATATTTTGAGATACATCATATACCTCATATGGAGAATACCAAGGCTGACATACTATTTAAGCTTGTAAGTTTACCTTATCATGAACTTATCTAGAAAGTACCAGTAGAGGTCCTCATTTGTCATTGCATAGAAGAAGCCATGTTCTAGCCTTGGTGCAAGAGTCCAGTTGGATAGATCCTATCAAGGATTATTTGACGGATAAGAAATTTCCCAGGGACAAATAAGAAGCAAGGAGGATTACATGTCGCCCAACTCGATATACTCTGATTAGAGATAATCTGCATAAGATATCTCATACCATGCCTTATCTTATATGCCTTAAGCCAAGTGAAGACCCAAAAAATTATGTTGTAAGGATACTACTGGCCAGCCTTGAAGGAAGATGTAATGAGCTTTGTCAAACAGATGCGAGAAATGATGGGGCAAAGCTTTGGCCCAAAAAATTCTACAATAAGGATACTACTGACCAACCTTGAAGGAAGATGTTATAAGCTTTGTCAAATGATACGAGATATGTTAAATGCACACTAATCTTCTCCACTCACCATTAGTACCAATGTCTTCAATATCTACCATTGGCCCTTTCTTGTATGGGTAATGGATACCTGAGGACCGTTTTGCTCAAGTTATTGGATAAAGAAAGTTTCTAATAATAGCGATAGACTACTTCACCAAGTTGATTGAAGCTAAGCCCTTAGCTCATATCATTGAAAAGCAAATTAAAAGATTTTGTGTGGAAGTCCATTGTATGTCACTTTGGAGTTCCAAAGGCAATCATCATAGACAATGAGAGATAATTTGATGATGAACACTTTCGTGTTGTGCAGGGAACAATGACCATAGAATGACATCAATTACTTACCCATAATCCAACAGTCGAGCCAAAGTTACCAATAGGACCATCTTGCAGTCTTGAAGACATAGATGGATAAAGTTAAAGGTCTTTGGGCTGATGTCCTCCTTGAAGTTTTATGGGCTTAACAAATAATGATGCGTACAATAATGGATGAGACACCTTTTAGCATAATATTTAGCTTAAAGGTAATTATTCAAGTGGAGATTGGACTCCCAATTTCTAGAGTTCAGAATTTTAACATAGAAGAGAATAAGGAAGGGCTCATAGCTAACCTTAATCTCATTTATGAGCATAGAGAAAGAGCTAGGGTTAAGATGGCTGCTTATAGTCTTGGGTGGCCAAATATTATAAGGATCGTGTCAACTCATACTACTTTCTTCTGTGGGAGCTTGTCTTTTGAAAAGCTCAATTCAATCATCAAGAAAGGTGTAATTAGCTATCTCCTAACTGGCATAACCCTTATTAGGTTTGTGAGCCTATGAAGAAAGACACTTATAAGTTAGAAGACCTTGGTGGCAAACTTATACCTAGATCTTGGAATGCTAAGCATCTAAGGAAATACTATCAATACATTGCCTAAAATTATTTTTTCTTATTTGTTTATTCAATTTTCTTAATAATAGGAACAAAAGATCAACTCATTTATTTTCAAGTTGTAATGAAAGTTATATTTTTTAAAATTGTGCAATTCTCAAAACCTTGGCAATGATAGGATTGTAATGGATGACTATTACTACTACCACCAAAGATAGAATTGTATTGGAAAACCAGTATCACTATAAAAAAAAGAAGGGTGGAACCACAACAGTTCTGATGTCAATTCTGAGGATCATGCCTTGCTAAAAATAAAGCCCTAACATTGCTCAGGCCCTAAAAAGAAGTGGTAATGCCTGAATTGATCATCCAGCTAGCAACCACTCAAAATAATTTCTTAGGAAAACATTTGGAAATCATCTAGATCCAACTATGCATCTATTGGTTTGATCTCGTAAGATAGAATGGTTGAGGCCTTTTCAGGCTAAGGATTGGGATGACCTGATCCTTAAAGAATAAGAAATCCCTTCTTGATGACATTGATTTCAATCAACCAATGAGAGATAGGCAATGATTGTTGACCTAAGTATTAACCTCGAGCTACCCATTCCATCCTTTAATTAAAAAGGACCATATAAAGATGGCCCTTCGTGAAAAGTTCAAACATCTATATCCTATGTCAAGTTCTAGTAAGAACTCAAAAATTCCAAAATACATTTCAATTCATACTAACCATACAAGGGGCTGTATGGCCTAGATAGCATAGGAATAGCTAAATGAAAGAGTATTTGAAGTCTGAGAGGGAACTACATAGATATTCAGTACATACAAAATCAAATAAAGGACTAAGCATCAGATGGTATATATGTAGCATCTTTAACTCTTTCTATCTCTATGCTAAGGTTTGTAGACCCCATATCACTAGTCGACCATCTGAGATAGACTATGGAATAGGAAGAACCAAATGATCAACATCAAAAGTATGGTCAACAATGAGAACTATATTCTTACAAATAGTGAAACCATCATACCAATGGTCTAAGAGCAAATCTTCCGTAGCTTTCTTGGCATTCTCTTCTTCATCGGCTCTCTTGTTGGCTTCATTGACTTATCGATGGGTTTTTTCAATTTTTAACTCAAATAAAGCAATGGCCTCCTTCAAATTGGCAATATCTTTCTTTAGATGGTCCATGTCAGTTATCTCGTATCCAATGCTATCTCAATCTGGAACTTTTGTATGGTCTCTTTCTCTAACTCTAGTATAAGCTTCTTAACCCTCTTAGTTTCATGGTTAACCTTAACAACCATACCTTGTTGGGCAAGTAGAAGCTAAAAAAATGAATAAGAGGGATATCATTGTAGTGCTTAAGGTGAAAATACTAAGTATGAGAAAATAATTACCTTGGCAACAAGATCATAGCCATCAAAAGATAATGTCTCAAAAGTAGCCTTTGTAACTGTAGTCTTTTCGTAGAGGGCACAAGATGGGAGTCATCATCTCCACTTTAGTCTCTTGAGTAAATAAAAATCACTTTTCTTTACATTATACTATGGACAAAACTTATCAATCGAGTGAGTGGTCATGCTCTCGAATATAAGATCCCCAATATCAGGTAGAAGAGCATTAGAGTCTAGACCTAGGTTACAAGCTCAAGTTCAAATTATGTCAAGTAATAAATTTCTCGGGAGTCCGAGATAGATTCAAAGGGAAGTTGTTTGAAGTTTTTAGGTTTATATTTCTTAAAAGATGAGCTGAATGTAGTTTAGATTATAAAGAAAAATTTATGTTATAACTAAGAAACCAAAGTAATAAAAAAACAACAACAATGACCAATATGAATAACATTAACATAACAATTAATCCAAGAAAAAAGATATGAATAACTATACAAAACTGTAACATTTACACAAAACTAAGTTTGAGGCGGTAGAGGTCAAAGTGGAGCCGAGGAGGATGACTGTTGCTGGCTCAATGACTGTATCGCTAGCGATGCATTGGGAGACACCCTATCAAGAATTTTCAAAATCATGGCTTGTTGTGACTCCATGACATGCAATCTGTCTTTGTAAACCAGTAGCTCGATCCTGGTGTCTGCTAGCTCCTCCTATGTCATATGAAGTTGATCTCTATTGCGAAAAGTCATGAACGTAAGTGCACGTTATCGTATACAAATAATAAGTGATGAATCAATTATCGTTCCCACGAGGATTGTTGAATTATTAAGTACCGAAATTATATTAACTCTAATTTTATTTGAATGAATGCATTTTTGTGATTTTGTTTATAAACTAAATTCAACTAAACTTAATGATAGAAATCATTTAAAGACAAAATTCACTAACTTAAAAAGCCTAGGATTATGATTCACCATAATTAGTCCGAATTGAATAATTCATCGCATCAATCTCAATTGATTTTATAAGTGATAGTCGAGAATCCCTAAATTATCCACTAGCCTCTCCCAAGGTCTAATGAAAATATCATCAATTGCTAACCCACTATATTCCTATGTGAATTACAACAATCAACAATTCATTAGGTTCTATGGATCTCCAACAAGACTACACAAACCATGTAAGTATATTCCTATCTCACATACAATTTATGGTTTTCTACACATAGAACTATACACATATATCACCCCCGGGTTAATATGATTAGCAAATTATTTAATTAGTGGCCAAGTAATTGAAAGCATTAAGAACAATGTAGAAAACTCAACTTGAATTGAATTGATACAAATATTCAAAACATCATAATTAGATTACATCACAACCCTAGAAAATTAGGGATCCGCTCTTGAGTTTTGGAAAGATGAGCGATTATTTATTATTTTTACCCTTTTTAAACGTCAATATTAGAATCCTTGCATAATGAAGGTTCCAATGGAAAGTTGTTATCAAATACCTTATATATTAAGGTAATCATGATATTGTCTTATTGTTTGTAAATTATCTCTTAACATCAATACTTGTTTATGGGATCAAGTATTTATGTATATCTTTATTTTCAACAAATCAAGATTTCACATTAGCAATTAGTGTAGTAGAACCGTACAACAAGTTAAATAAACTCAAGTATTTATTGTGTCATTGATGATACATAAATCAAGAATCACCACAAAGTAATGAGGGTTTCAATCAAAAATTAAAATAACTGAACATTATGCACTTTTATAACTGGTCCTCTTCCTCCATCAAGAGGTTCACCCTTTCTCCTTAACTATTTAAATTTAGAAAGACATAATGAAAGCAGACAAGATTAAAAATAGAAGATAAACTAGAGAATACTTTTCTATTACTACAAAAGAACTTACATTACTACTAGAAAACTTAGCATAAAGAAAGACAACAATAAAATTTTCTTTACTCTTCTAAGGGTTTTTATGTGTCTTCGTTGACATCCAAGAGACGCTATTTATAGTAGAAGAATGCCTAAATTGATATTTCCAATTTCACTCCAAATGCACTCCATATTTACTTCAAATATGCTCTAAATTCACATGTCCTTTTCACATCTAAATTTTGTCATATATTTTATTTCATGAAATCAACTGA
Organism: Paulownia fortunei; assembly: GCA_019321725.1. Classification (NCBI taxonomy): domain Eukaryota; kingdom Viridiplantae; phylum Streptophyta; class Magnoliopsida; order Lamiales; family Paulowniaceae; genus Paulownia; species Paulownia fortunei. The sequence continues at coordinate 17,888,876 of CM033107.1, read as the reverse complement.
TTTTGAAAAAGTGATCAACATAAAAGCTGTGTATTTATCTGTTATCTTCATTTTTCAACTTAAACCACCTAATTCAAACCACTAGGGATAAAGTTATGCATAATTGAAGGAAATGTATCATCATAGATAGATTATTTCCAATATACACGCTTGGACAAATGTTTTGCTATAATCAAGACTGAATTGGGCTAAGCTTCCAACAAAAAAGTTGTAATTCTATCTATTTCTTTCAAATGAAGTAAGATTCAGACCTATAAGGCTTTTGAATATGGAGTTATGTCCAAAACACGAAAACAGAATAAGTTTGGAAATATGTTTATTTTGAATTTAATGCAAGCCTAACAATTGCAAAGTCCAAGTGTTTTCTTGCATATATTTTGATCTACACATAATGGACTTAGGAAAAAAATGACTATTTTCTTATAATTGTGATGCTTCTTTGATCCAATAAAATATTATCTCCCAACTTACTCACGAAATGTATTGTCTTATTTGGTTTTATTTTGGCTCTTTTTTTTATCTCTTTTTGTTCATTGATTTCCTAACACAAAACATTAATAAAACTATAATATTAACAAGAATAAAATAATGAAAGTATAAAGAATTTGATATAAAAGAAGGTCAAAATATTCAATTATCAATATTGATGCATTTTTGATTTGCAACCATATTTGTGATTAGTTAGAGTCCTATTTGGATAAGGATGATGGTTATCAAGAAACCTCACCTAATCGAACTCAAAGAGTGATAGGGATAGAGAGAATCTTTTTTGTTATCTCTTCCTACCATTATAAGATATTACAATGATACGCATTTTAACTAATAGAAAAATATTCTCTCTCCTCCATATTCTCTCTACATTTATTCTTGGAGTATCACCAAAAACTTAGAAATCTCCACGGGTTTAAGGTGTGTAGTTAGAAATTTAGTGAATGCTCTAGTAGTATTTACTGGAGTGAGAAAGACTGTGGTGACATTATTGGGAGGCTTGTAGACGAGCTGTTCATCCATGAATCAAATGAATTTCCGCTGTTGAGATAATATTGATTCAATTATTATTTATATGCGATTATAAATTGCTTACAGTGGTATCAGAGCTATTAGAGCTCGACCTCACCTCCGTGATTTAAATTCAATCATGAAAATAGACTTTGAAGATTATATATATTGTATTTGTATGTACAAATGCATGTTTAAATTTAATTGATGCATAATATTGATGTCATGTTGTAGAGCATGAAAAAAAAAACTATTAAATCGATATATTATGTATCAAAAATGAATTAGTATTTAGAAAGATATTTTTTTGCTGGAAATTAGTGTCAACATGGTTGCCCATGAGGCGTTGAATTTTTTCTTTATTTAAAAAAAAAGGAAAAAGGTTGCTGCTGCTGCGCCACAGGAGAAACAAGGCCAACAAATAGCTGGCGTGTGCCAGCATGTGGCCGGCACACACCTGCACAAGCTGGCAAAGCCAGCTGGTGGCCCAGTGACGTGCGGTCCAGGGGCCTATGTAAAAAAAAAAAGAATTTTTTTCCAAACGAGCAGAATTTAATTTTTTATTTTTTATGGCCTATTTAAACATATAGAATTTATTTTTTTTTAAATTCTAGAATTATTTTTTAGGCTTAAATTTGTTTTAATTGCATTTTTTTTTTGTGATTATGTTATTTTATCCAATGCGATTATTTATCAATATGCATGAAATGGGAATTGACATTTTGGGTGCTCATGTATGTTATGTTTTTATAGTTATTTTATTTGAGAGATAATTAATGGAAATGGTGGTAATACGGTATTCCAATTTTAGATTTATGTAGTAGGTCTTGAAAAATGTAAATTTTTTTCGCATGTATTTATGAGGCCATTTTTTTTGGAGGCCATGTATATATATTTTTTTGGGATATGTTTCGTTAATTACCACCATAGGCCAATTAATTATCTCGACATGACACACCAAATGTCAACTCAAGATTATTATTCGTATTTAATATATACATTTTTTTATGGACATTATTAATTTTATTCATGGATTAGTAATTTTTTATTGTGATCTTTAATTCAGTGGGAGATGATTACTAGCCTTGGTGGCGAAATTTTTGATCTAACTGAATTAAAGAAAATAATAAGTATTTACTTGGATCCGGATAAAATTTTAGACCAATACCTAACTTATTGCGCATATTATATAGTAATGGATGCCCAAGTAGCTTTTTCTGATCTCTATGGTACTGGAAAACTTGATGGCCAGAACTATGCAATGTGACATAGAAAAATTCAATTTTTGTTGCACAAAGAAAAAATCCTTGATCATCTCACCACTACTATGCCTATGCCAACTGAGCTAGAAAATGGACCAACTGCTCAATATCATCGCGATATGGACGCGTACAATAAGTGGGCGGATCAAGATAAGAGTGCGCGCTTTACTATGTTGAGCTGCATGCGCGATAATCTATTCCGTGAGTTTGAACAGTATTCTACAGCTAGAGAGCTGTGGGATGTGTTGAAGGTCATGTACGGTAGCACTTCAGGTACAAGACTGAGGGCACTAACCCTTAGGTTCAACCAGTACGTACTTGACCCAAAGCACTCGATGACCCAATATCTTGATGTGAACTGGAAGTGAGCTCACTGATGAACAACAAGTTTTGGTTGTCCTAAGGTCGCTACCTGAGCAGACTTGGGGACATGTTAAGCTTGTGCTTACGTATAATAAGCAAATCCAGACATTCGACAGTGTCACCAGTCATCTCAAGCTTGAGGCTGACCATCGAGAGTCAGAGCGAGCACAAGCAGCAGCTCTTATCGCACATGCTGGACAACATAAGCCCAATAAAGGCAAATGGTGGACCAAGTAGAAGGATGCTGGACAAAGCAGTGGTCAAAGCTAGAACTTGGCCCTACAAGATGACAAGTCTATGAAGCGTCGCCGAGGCAAGAGGGGTGGAAAGAAGAAAGATAAGTGTTTTAATTGTGAAAAGTTGGGTCACTTCGCTCGTGATTGCACTGAGCCGAAGAAGGTAAGACCCACTCCTAGCTCTCTTAGTTCATTTGTATGCTCGCATGTTTTTGTTACTAATTCTCTCCTTGGTTGGATTGTAGACACAGGGGCAACAAAACATGTGACAAGGGACCGAACAGGATTTGTAGATTATCATCGAGTGTCAGCATCCAGCCACAACATTGCTATGGGGAATGAGGTTCTTGGAGTTGGGTCATACCAGCTCAAGCTCGGCACTGGGCGAGAGCTACTCCTTAGTGATGTGTAATATGCACCTAGCATTCGATGTAATTTACTTTCAGTTAGTGCACTTTCTCAACATGGTTTTTCTTTCTTGTTTGAGTGAACCAGCTTGTCTATTTTTTATGGCAAAGACCTTTATGGCTTAGGATTTATGAATAATGGATTTTTCATGTTAGAATTATCCAATGATTGCGTTTCTTATGTTCTTCAACTGTTGATGCTATTTCTGATTCTATTAAGTGACATGCAAGATTAGGGCACATAGGATAAGAAATGATGACTAGGTTAGCTTGAGAAGGTTTTTTAGGCCACATCGCTAAAGTCAACCTTCCTATGTGTGAACTATGTCTGGCAGGAAAAGCTTGCCGGAAGCCTTTTAGAAAGGAAAAGAGGGCTACTCATCCTTTAGAGTTAGTCCACTCGGATATATATGGACCATGAATGTGAGGGCACGACATGGTGCATTCTATTTTCTCACTTTTATTGATGATTATTCGTGCTATAGGTCAGTATATCTCTTGTCTCATCAGTCACAAACACTTGATTATTTTAAGCGATTCTTGACAGAGGTTGAGAACCAAAGAGATAGGAACCTCAAAATTCTATGTACTGATAGAGAACGAGAATATTTGTCTGATCAGTTTAGACAAATGTGTGAAAAAAAAGGGATCATCAGACAATTGACGATTCCACATATTTCGCAACAAAATGGGGTTGCAGAGAGAAGGAATCGCACACTTCTGGATATGGCCAGATCAATGATGGTGCAAGCAAATCTTCCAATATCATTTTGGGGTGATGCAATTTTGACTGCTGCCTACATATTGAATCGTGTGCCTTCTAAGTCAGTTCCTTCGACACCCTATTAGAAGGCTTATGCCCTTGGGGGTCGATTGGGTTTGTTCACAACACTTTTCAAAAGCATGGGAAGCTTGGCCCTAGAGCGGTCAAACATATCTTTATAAGGTATTGTGATCACTCAAAGGGCTATGTGATGTACGGTGAACACCTTGATGGAGGAATAACTTAGATTGAGTCCCATGATGTGAATTTTCTCGAGGAGGTTTTCCCGACTGTTGGTGAAGTCAAAGGGGCCCTTAAACTGTATGAATTGCAAGATCCTTAAAGTGGCGCTCCAATCCTTGGCGAGGGTGAGGTTTCGCAGCCTTATCCAGTAATTGACGGGGATAATGCAAGCAATCTTAAATTAAGTGGGAGTGACCCACTGGAAGAAGACTCTCAAAATCCATAAGCGTGTAAGAGCAAATGAGAAAATATACATCGTCGGCATTATGAGATCGAAGGGGAATCTTTCATGTGTGCTTCTGTGGATGTTGATGAGCCAACCACTTATGAAGAGGCTATGACTTCTCCAAATGCAAATAAGTGGATAGCTGCTATGAAAGAAGAGTTGAGTTCGATGGCTAAGAACCATGTTTGGGAGCTAGTTGATCTTCCATCTGGACACAAGACCATTGGGAACAAATGGGTTCTAAAGGTCAAGCAAAAGTCAGATGGATCAATCAACAAGTATAAAGCTCGACTTGTGGCTAAGGGTTATACCCAAAGAGAGGGTATAGATTATAAAGAGACATTCTCCCCAGTGGTGAGGTTTGCCTCTATTCGCCTCGTAGTAGCCATTGTCTCCCAGTCCATCTTGATCTCAATTTTCTAGAAAATAAATGCAATCGAGAATTATAAAGCAAAACCTTTTGACCAACCTCAGATGTTTGTCATGAAATTCTTTGATTCTTGTTGTATGAATTTTAGAATTCTCATATGCATCATTTCTCAAATTTTGAACTTCATTGATTTACAATTTTTCACAATTTTGAAATTTCATCAAAGTTGAAGTTAAACATTTTGATTGTCCAGTAAGCTTTATGTCCAAGTTCAAAAGGTAAATGACAAGGTTTTCCATAAACTGTCTTAGAATGAGACATGCCTACCCAAAGTGTATCGTTAAGTTTAAGAGACCAATCTTTATAATTTGGTTTAACTGTCTTTTCCAAAATTTATTTTGTCTCTCTATTTGCAAGTTCAACTTGTTCATTTGTTTGAGAGTGATAAGGGGTTGCAACTTTATGTATGATTCCATATTTCCTCATTAAAGTTTTAAAAACTTTGTTACAAAAATGTTCTCCCCCATCACTAATAATGGATCGAAGAATTCCAAATTGACTTAAAATATATTCTTTTAAAAAATTTATCACTATTTTGTGATCATTATTTTGATAGGGAATTGCCTCGATCTATTTTGAGACATAATCTATAGCAATCAATATGTAAATTATAAAGATCAATATGTAAACAAGTATAAAGCTCGACTTGTGGCGAAAGGTTATACCCAAAGATAGGGTATAGATTATAAAGAGACATTCTCCCGAGTGGTGAAGTTTGCCTCTATTCGCCTCGTAGTAGCCATTGTCTCCCACCTAGAACTGGAATTATTTCAGATGGACATTAAGACAACATTTCTCAATGGAGAGTTGGATGAGGAGATCTATATGGATCAACCTATTGGATTTTAAGAAATGAGACAAGAGCACAAAGTATGTTGCTTGAAACGTTCTATTTATGGATTGAAACAATCGTCTAGACAGTGGTACCATCAATTTCATCGAGCTATCACTACGATAGGCTTTACGATGGTTGAGGAAGACTATTGTGTGTATGCCAAGAGAAGTGGGAGGAATTTCTTAACACTCTCACTGTATGTGGACGATATTTTGTTGGCTGGGAATGATATAGAGATGATTGTCGTCACTAAGAAATGGCTATCCTCTACTTTTGAGATGAAGGACATAGGAGAAGCTTAATACATACTTGGTGTTAAGATACACCGGGATCGTCCTAGAAAATTCTTGAGTTCGTCTCAAGAGGCTTATATCAAGAGGATTATAGAACGCTTCCGTATGCATAATGCTAATCCTATTGACCCACCTATGAATAAGAACTGTGTTCTTAGCAAAGAATTGTGCCCTAAGATAGAAAAAGAAAAGGAATGCATGGCTAAGGTTCCATATGCGAGCGCGGTAGGGAGTCTGATGTACACAATGATGTGTACTCAACCAGACCTGTGCTTTGTAGTTGGAATGGTGAGTAGATATCAAAGAAATCCTGGACATGACCATTGGGCCGTGGTCAAAAGGATACTTAGATATTTGAAGGGAACAAGTGATCTCGCTTTGTGCTACCATAGAGGTAGTTTAAAGCTAATTGGATATAGTGATGCTGATAGATCAACGGATAGAGATAAGCGCAAATCCACATCAGGATATGAATTCTTATTGGGAGGCGCTGCTATCACTTGGTGTAGCAAGAAGTAGGCATATATCTCTTTATCCACCATGGAGGCCGAGTACGTTGCTTGTACAACAGCAGTCCAAGAGGCTATCTGGTTGAGGAGATTCCTGCAGAGTCTATGCATTGCGGCGCATGTTGATGATGCAGTCGTTGTCTATTATGATAATACAGCTGCACTAGCGTATGCTAAGGACCCCAAGTATCATGGGTGGACTAAGCATATTGACACCATATATCACTTCATTCAAGAGAGCATTGCGCAAGGTCAAGTTGTTCTCAGGCATATTCTTACTAGCGATATGGTTGCTGATCCTTTTACTAAGCCTTTGCGGAGAGATATGTTCCAAAGGCATGTTAGTAGTATGGGACTTCGTAGGATTTGAGTTTATAGGCCTGTATGAACACTTTGTTGATTAATGAGATTTTTTTTCTTGTTAAATTTGTTAGTGTACTGAGTCTATTATGAATGTCACCAGGCTTAGATTAACCCACTCACATGGGTAATCACCCTGGAACTTTGTCAGCAAGCAGGATGAGACTCAAAGATCATGTTCGCACCATTGGGAGGGGCACGAATGATTGCCTTGATGCTTGGAATAGCGAGAAAGGATAAAGTTTAATTTATAGTCGCCTTGGCATGAGACCAAGATGAGATCATACTTGATCAATTATGAAGTATGTCTAAACTTCATAAAAGCCTGTCTATAGCCGAATGTACAAACTACTACATGACACTTTGGAGAGTGACTTATTATGGTATGCAGGTCAGGCGCTTGGATAGCGACTGAACTAAGATTCGTATGATGTTAAGAGCGTGGCATGCCCAAATTGAGTGGGAGCTCCATCATAGCATGTATTCATACTACATATGCTTTGAGACGACCTTATAAGTGGAGTGATTGAATGGATCCCTGCTTCGTCACTCTGTGAGCCTTTAATATGTTTTTCGTACCCTTTGGGACTCTGGACCATGTCATGAGGTGTAAGCTTGATGACGCTACTTTAGCATGTTTCCAATGACCACGTTTGATCCGGTCTGTCGGAGCGTGACTAAGAAAGCTGTCAGGACCAAGCTGATTGACATGAGGGGCCGAGAAAGAGCTAAGCTGGTAACGCACTTTTGTTCTATGGCTCATTGGCCGGCCGACTAAGTTAAAAATGTGTTTGATATAGTCATGAGCATAGACACATAGCTGAGAGAGTCAAGCATGCTCTACTCATTATAGAGGGATTAGAGATGCTTGATCTAGTGCGACCACATAGTTTGGGGTATATAGTGAGTTTTTAGTTTTGAGTTATGTTAGTTAGATGATGACTTAATATAACTCTCATCACTTGTTCCTTTCTCGCTTGGTCGCACGCCTTATTCCCTATATGAAAGAAGGGACGTGAGATGAGAATTATGGGGATGTGATTCGAATGAGTCGAGTCAAATATGTATGAGTGGGAGATATTGATGCATTTTTTATTTGCATCCATATTTGTGATTAGTTAGAGTCCTATTTGGATAAGGATGATAGTTATCAAGAAACCTCTCCTAATCGGACTCAAAGAGTGATAGGGATAGAGAGAATCTTTTTTGTTATCTCTCTCTCTACCACTATAAGATATCACAATGATATGCATTTTAACTAACAGAAAAATATTCTCTCTCCTCCATATTCTCTCTATGTTTATTCTTGGAGTATCACCAAAAACTTAGAAATCTCCATGGGTTTAAGGTGTATAGTTAGAAATTTAGTAAATACTCTAGTAGTATTTACTGGAGAGAGAAAGACTGTGGTGACATTATTGGGAGGCTTGTAGGCAAGTTGTTCATCCGTGAATCAAATGAATTTCTGCTGCTGAGCTAATATCGATTCAATTATTATTTATATGCGATTATAAATTTCTTACAATCAAATCCCCCCATAGTTAACCCTTGCTTGTCCACGAGCAAGCCTAAAATAAACCTAAACTAATTTATTTTCATAGGAAATTACGATTGTATATAGCATATGCAACAAGCCTTTAAACCCCTAGGTAGCCCATAGAGAACGAGTTATAGTCTAGTGAAGGTTTTTAGTGGTGATACCCACAAACACCTATGATAACTAACTCTCAACCATTATTATCAAGAAACAACAAAGTAATATGGAAATAAAATCAAACAAGTGTTGAATCTAACCATTAGTCATTCAAAAGTCAATATATTTCCATAATAAGCATACTTAAGTGTGTGTGAATTGTTAATGTCAACAGTGACGAAACCATGTATGCTTCAAATAAGTGAATTTGAATAGAACCTCACAAAAACCATCTTTCAATCTCTAATAGAAGAGTTAAATATTTTAGGCTCTTTCTTTGGTACAAATCTCCACTACATCGAAGGTACCACACAAAATTAAAAAGTCTTCAATAAAGGTTGTAATAGGGCCAAATGGTAGTGATGTGGCTGAGAAATAAAAGGATAAGATGCAACAAAGATTCTAAAAACTTCATGGGATTAGAGACATAGAGTTTATCAATAGAGATTTCTCATACACTACAAATTTCAACACCAGAGCCTATTGTTATTGAAATGGACCCCTATTCATCATTCTTATTAATTTTGCAACATCCCATTTTCAGTTAAAACTCCCCTACACTTATCTTCTATTCCAACCCAATTTTTTTTGCAAGCTTACCTTGTCAATGGAATGTCTCTTAAGCTCCAAATTATTTTTAGAATAAGGATGGGATAATAGTGTATTTAGGCTAGGTAAGAAGATTTGGTTACATTAGAAAAATGCTTATTTATTGAAAGGCTCCAAGTGGCTCACTATGGAGGATGTTCTCTTTGAACATCACATGAGGAACAAGTTGATTTGACCATGGTTCTAGAAAGCCTAATGCCTTAATCATTTTTCAAGTGTTGCTCAACAGATTAAAAGGAAAAGTTCTAACACTTAACCCCTACATGTCAAAAATCCAAGTGATGATTATAGCGATGGCATAAGAACTTCTTATTTTGACATGTTTGTCTCCACACCGAATAACATAATTATTTATGCAAAAATTTTTGAGTATAATTATCACAAAAATATATTAATCAAAGAACAACATCAAAGTCCAAAACAATACCCATCATAAATCAAACCACATTATTCGTGCTTAATTTTAATCACTGAAGTTGGAAGAACATCTACAACTCAAAAATATTGATAATTCACAAAATTTTGTTAAAAACTTTACAAACTTTCCATATTATAAAAAAATAAAAAAAATAAAGATACGTCTCAAGAGTGATAAAGTTACCTTTACTCTATCATCATTTTTCATGATTTCAACGAACCTAAAAGAAAATACATTTGAATTTAAAAAAAATAAATATAAAAACACATATTGAACACACAAGACATGATATCAACTATCCCCTCCCTAACCAAATAGAGACATTGTCCCCAATGTCGAAAATAGATAGAAAAATAGAGTTTAGAAGATATTACCTGAAATATGACTTATTGAAAAATAAAACTGAAATAATACAATATATACACTATTAGTTGAAGCCATTAAGGATAAATTTCACATGCTGAGAGTTAAATTTATTTTGCATTTTTGACCATTATCCTTGTTGAACTAATCTACACGAGTCAAGGCTGGATCATGTTCTGGCATATATGCTAGAAGTTGATCAATAGTTGGTCATGTGTTGGAGCAGAAATATGAATTCATCTCATAGAGGGTGAAATAAAACCTTTTTCTATAGCATGATTTACAAAAGATAGCAAACCATCAACATTAAGAATACCTACAGGTTTATGATGAATGTTGAGTTGTGCCCAAGAGGTAACTTGGAATAATTTCTCTAGTGTCCCAAAACCACCAAGTAGAGTGATGAATGCATCCGCATTGTTTAACATGTTAGGCATTTTATATTGAATATATGATACTTTTAGCTCATCTCCAATGATCATAACTGTGATATTATGTACTATTAAAGGTTTTGAGATAACTTCTGAAACTTTACCTCATCCTACATGAGCAGAAGTAGCAACACTCCCTATTAACCCCAGACTATCTCCCCATACACTAAATGAATTTTTCTTTTTGCTAATGTTCTACCAAGGTTATTAGCTGCCATCTATAAACTCTACATTTTTTCCTGGATTAGTTCCACAAGAAACACAAATATAGTGAAAACTTGCGAGTAGAAGACCTTTCTATTTTCTTTCTTTTTATTTTGAAAGTGAGTTGTACAGAAATAGAGTAAGTACGATGCTATTTATTGAGGTATGAATAGGAAATATATTTATTACACGTCTTTTTTTTTGTCAGAAAGGTTGAAAATAAGGACATAAAATTAAAAAATTAGCTACTTACACATGAATATACATGTAGTTGTGAATGTGGCTTACATATTCCTCTAATTTTACGTCCAGTACTGGCTTAAATGCTCTCTATAGGTCGAGGATATGCTTCATATCCAGTTTTCTTATAAAATAGGGTTATTTAATGTCAGAATTCTAAGACTATAACGTTCATATTCATTCTAGAAGTGATTCCATAAGTCAAGAATTGCACAATGCATGAATCCACAAGAATGCGTCTCAAGAGTCAATCAAATATCATTTAGAGACTTCTTACCCAATCTATTCTTAATGAATTGAATTTTATTTTCTCAATTTTCAGAAATTCCTCCTAAGGAACTTATATATTTTTTGCTTTGTTTTTTTTATATCAGTTATTTAGGAAATTGATAAGTACGACTTAAATAGCTACGAAATACCGTTATCCACCACTTAATTAAGAAAGATCCTAATTTTTGATAATTTTCATATTTTTTGCAGAAAGTGCAAGTGTCTTTGAAAGAGCGGGTTAATAAAATCTATACTGCAGTATCATTTCAGCGGTTTTCTTTATCGAAAAGTGACTACCATGTGCTCTTGTATGACAAAATTTTAAAAAATACTACCTACTACATTGTCAGCACACATTTTCGATTAGAACAAAATAAAATTAAATGGATAAAAAGAAAAGAGAACGAGAGTTAGAGAAAGTAAATCTATGATTATCGGCTCTCATAGTCTTCTTTTTCATTCATTAGGTTACCTCCCAACAAGCACTCCTTAGTCTGACATTGCCTCTTTCATCACTCATCTACATATGTTATTAAGACATCGTCTATCCAATCATCATCTTATAATTTCAAAGCACCCAATTTAGTTTGCCCGCTTGTACTTGAGTGAGGTCTTTAGCAATGTTGACTAGTGGTATTTCTTTCTCACCCAAGTAGACATATTTAAGATGGTTTGGGATTGGTTTAAATCCATTGTAGGTATGTGCACCATAGAAGGTAGAAACCTCTCATTAGATATTGATAATTCAATATAAGAAAGATTATACCTTGATTTTTTGGCAACGAATCCAGCTATGTTACCTCATTTTCCACATCCCCCAACATTTACATATCTAATTTCTTTTCTTTCAATTACTTCATAAGGAGGTATTTTTGTAAAGTAACCTCTACTCCATCCTTGCCAGTGAATTCAAGCATTTATTGTGGCTTGGGATCAATAATTTCAATTGCAAAAATAACATTCACGTCAATAGGATATCTCATAGATTAAAAAATATTATATTTTATAACTTCGCCATCAAACTTCATAGTAAGAGTACCATCATGAACATCAATCTTAGCTTAGGCTATCTTCGTGAATGGTCTTCCGAAAATAATGCATGTAGGATTAGGGCATGTGTAAGGAGTTTTTTTTTTGAAAAACTGCCGAAACATTCTCCTCCATACTAACTTTTTCATCCCCCTCAATTTCCATTTATTAGTGCATAGCTCTTTAAGGAACTTAGCATATCGAGGCACATGCTTGATAGCATCAAGAAGAGGGATGCTTATCTCCATTTTTTCAAAAGTCTCAAGGATCTCCTTTTCTTGCTCATTTTTCTTAGAATTTGCTAACCTGCTAGGAAAAGGTGAAAGTGTTATATAATTATAAAATAGAGGTTTAGGAGTGGTTACTAACTTTGGATTATCCTTAGGATGAGTAGTTTTGTCAACAACTTTTTCATTTCAAAGAGTTGTGATTGAATTAGCCTCATTGATTAAATTTTCACCTGAAGAAGAAACATGACACTGAGTGAAAGGATTAGGTTGAGGTTGACTAGGAAATTTACCTTTTTCATGAGTACACAAAAAGGTTGTCAATGTTAAAAGTGTGCTTTTGATCTCATTGATGGCTTGTGAAGTCTGGTTATTAATGGTTGTTTGTGCATGCATAAATTCTTGAAAAGTTTTCTCAAGAGATTTTGCATATGGAGCTGGATGAGAAGGAAAGTTTGGTGGCTTTTCGGTTGGTCACAGTTCTCATCTCGCCAACTAAAATTGGGATTATTTCTCCACTGTGGATTGTAAGTTTCAGAATATGAAGAATGAAAAAGCTTTTTGAATGTGTTCATGACATTTGCTTGTGTTGGAATATTTGAGCATTCATTGGTGGAGTGTGCTATAAGTTCACAAATGTTACAAACTTCTTCATTTTGCACATATCTAATTTTATTTACTTTTTTAAGTTCCATAGCCTCAACTTTTCATGTTAAACTAGTAATCCTAGCATTTAGATTATCTTCTTGACTAAGGTAATATTTTTATTTATTATTATTAGCAAGATAGATCTAATAGAACCTTTAAAAAAAATTAACACTATGCTATGAACGAGAATTTTATGCCTAATGGTCTAGATATTCTAGGCTTTATCAGGTTCTTTATCAAGAAACTCATAATTACACATTATTTCAACAAATTATTTTATTTCAGGAGTTAGATCTTAATAATGAAACTAATTACGCGCCATTTTTCAAAACCATGATGTGGGTAAATTCAACAAATCTTTAAATCTTTCCCAACATTGAAAGAAAGCTTCATTAGAATTTTGGAAAATATTTTGGATTTATCTTTTTAAAACATTAATTTTATGAGTTGGAAAGAACTTTTTAAAAAATTCACCTTGCATTTTTTGCCAAGTGCCGAATGGCCTAGGTTTTAAAGAGTTAAGCCAAGTTTTTGCTTTATCTTTTAAAGAAAAATAAAATAATTTGTGCTTAACAATCTCATTTGTACAAGTTTAATTATCAAAAATGGCACATACTTCATCAAATTTCAGATACAAGTAAGAGCTTTCAGAGTCTAAATCATGAAAATTAGGAAGTAAAGGGATCACACTTAACTTGAATTGAAAGTTATTTGGATTGAGTGGAAAAATGAAACAAGAAGGAGAAGAATCTCGAGCAGGTTGCAAGTAATAATGCACGGTAGACATCTGTTGATTCTCATTTTTATCCTAGACACTTTTATTTTCAGTCATAGTGGAAATGTATAGAGGTGACTCAATTAAATTTCCAAACAAAGTTTCAGAATTATTTCTAACTAAATTATTTATGTTAGCTTCATTTTCCAACTTGAATCACTTAATTCCAACCATAGGGAGAAAATTATGCTTGATTTAAGAAAATATGTTAGCATAGATTGATCCTTTCCAATACACATACTTAGATAAATTTTTGCTATAATCAAGGCTGAATAGGCCGAGCTTCCAACAATAAAGTTGTAATTCTATCTTTTGGATTTCAAATGAATTAAGATTTAGGTCCATAGAGTTTTTGAACATGGAGTTATGTCCAAAATACCAAAGCTACACAAGTCTAGAAACATGCTTATTTTGAATTTAATGCAAGTCCAACAATCACTTGTAAAGTCTAAGTGATTTCTTACATATATTTTGATCTACACATGATAGACTTAGGCAAAAATGACTCTTTTCTTCTAATTATGATGCTTCTTTGATCAATGAAATATTATCTCTCAACTTGCTCACGAAACGTGTTGTCTTCTTTGGTTTTATTTTGGCCCTTTTTGATATCTTTTTGTTCATTGATTCTCTAACACAAAATATTAATAAAATTATAATATTAACAAAAATAAAACAAGGAAAGTATAAAAAATTTGATACAAAAATATGTCAAAATATGCACTTATCAACTTAGAGTGAGGGTTTGAATCCTCACATTCTTCCATTACGCCCAGCTCTGAAATGAGTAAAGAAGTCCGAGGGTTGGGCAAAGGTTTGGACCCCTCGACAGAATGAGGAAGAAGTAATATCTTAAATAGTGGGCCAAACAATTGACATCCAAGGTCTAATCCACTGGAGTCTCCAAATGTCAATCTCTGAGTAGCTCGGGCTAACATTTTAGCCCTATCTGTCTTTCTTGTCTTCCAAACCTCCATGCCTGTACAAAAAGGGATAAGTTGTTAGATTAATATTACCAAGACATGGAAATTTAAATAGAGAAAGAAAAGTATAAAGGGCACACTAAGGTCTATGACTTTAGATGTGTGAGAATTTCCCAATCCTGCTGCTATCAAGTTATCTTCAGTGATAAGCTCATCTAAGCTTACTAGACCTTGGATGATAAGTGCCAACTTAACTTGCTAAGCTTAGATGCTTGAGGAAGAGAGTTACTATAATTGTAATTGGAGGAAAAGTGTAATACCCGAGCCTCGCGTTACTCACCTGGCCAATATAGTTCATGCATTTCATGTTGCGTATGTGTCATTTGCATTTTAATTGATATTTCATAAAGCACTATATTTTATACAATATTTTAATAATTAAACTTCTAAAGTTGACACCCATATTAGTTTTCAAATTCTTTAACCTAATTGGTTAAGTTGGTACTAAGATACGAGAATTTAGGTATCAACTATCAGATATCATTATGATACACGTAAGTGAAAGGTGGCATCGTTGTGTTTATCGGTATAGGATAAACTATGTGAATAAATAAATAAATAAATATTATGTATTAATTATATGTATATAAGAAAAAAAATAAAAAAAATAATATATATATATATATATACCTAGGGGTAGATGTACGAAATATATATATAAGTATATGGGTGGAGTATAATAAAATGATACCATAATATGTATATATATATATATATATATATATATATGCATATATATATATATATACACGTGTATAGGGTAGTAATAGTTCTAAGTAATAATTATGTATTAACACACACACCACACACACGTTCGCATATAATATATTATATTATATTAAGGATAAGCATACATATGTTATAATATATTATATTATGTTTTCTTAGTAGTTAAGTTATTATAACACACACCACACAAACACACGGCTAAAACACCCCACACACGTTCACGGCAACAAAGGAAAGAAAAAGAGAAGAAAAAAAAGAAAGAAGAGAGAAAGAAAGAAAGAAAAGAGAGGGTGTTCCAACAAATTTCAACAGTAGGAATTGAAGAAAATTTTAGGTAAGTCCCTTCTTATTTTTGTGCGGATAAACATATATGTTTATATCATTTATTTCTAATTTAAAAGAAATTTTTTGATCTAAATTAACTAGTTATCTCTCTGTGAGACAATAATTAATATACACCTTTAATTCGAAATTAGTTAGAAGAATTTGATTTTATTATCTTGTATTAATTGGATGACGAAGTTACTTAAATTGAGGGATTGGTTACAGGATTATAACACATCAATTAGATAATATTAGAATGAATTCGAGATGAGAAATTAAGGAATTTAAAAGGTTCTAATTGGGGTGAAGTATAAATTTTAATGTTTGATTGCTACTTAATTAAATTTAAGATTTAAGATCCCTTATGAGATTTGATATAGAAACCTATTGATTAAGAATGAAAATTAATACGTTATACTTTTACAGGCAGCCATATATCTAAGGTTAGGGAGGAGAATCTTGTTAACCTTTAGTAGGATATCAAAGGTGAAAGATAAGTGAAAATCCATTTGCAACTACAATGCATGATCATAGTATCTCGTGCATTATCTATATTAAAGGTGATCTTTGTATCTTGATGTGTGTATTGTGAGTATTATACATACCTTATATTGCATATATTGCTTGGATGATGGGACATAGGATCTATTGTATCATTGGATATGCCATTCATTAGCATTTACATGTCTATGCATAACACGTGCTCATAGTTGAGGTTTTTGGCACGCATGACATTATTTTCAGAATAAAAATATTTTGGTTGGCCACTACTAGTGTACCGAGGCCCATGTGTGGCTTATTTATATGATATTTGGGGCGTTGTGAGTATTACTTCTCAGATGATCATAGGGGTTGACAGGGGGTGTGCCTCTGGTGGTCACGAGAGGATGGACCACTTGACTGTGTCCTTATCGACGTCGCTGGTGGGAAGACTTCTGGAGGGTCACAGGGGAAGACAGGGGGTGGACCTCTGGTGATCCCAGGAGATGGCCCCTCGACTGTGTCAATCTGTTTATGGCCATGTGATTATTGATGTTGTTGAAAGCTCTATCCGGTACATAGTAGGTGGGCCAAGGGCCCAGTGATAAAAAATAATTTTGAATGAACTACTTTTATGTATAAGTTTGCATCCTTATCATGATCTAATAGAAATACATTGCATTTATGTTGGATTATTCCTTCAGCATGCATGATTTTCATTTATTGAACATTAGCTTACGTAGTTCATGCATTGTAGGTGAGTTTGATGATACTTGAACCCATGGACTTACTGAGCGAGCGGCTGGAGCTCCTACAGGTTCTGAGGATCAGTGTACATGGATGAGGACCTGTTGGGCTGGTTGTTAACTTATTTGATTTTGGAGTCTATTATATTAGGTTTTGGGATTTATACGGTGTGTTACTTTTATAACTATTCTGTACATGGGTATGTAAATATTGTGTTTGTTATAGGTCTTCTGCAGGTATATTATAAATTAGTTTATGAGTGGGAAAATAGTTTATTATTTATTTAGTTGTTACAGGGAGAAAAAAAAAATTCCATGCATGCACACATGTTCTATCATGTCAGATTATACTATATATGGTTGTGTATTAATAGGGGTGTTACAAAAAGCCCTAAGAACTCTCTAGGAAAATATAAAGAAATCTTGACCTCTAACATTTGGTTTTGTAGGAAGTATCCCATTCTTGAGGGGCTTGACTCAACGGATCTCTATGGCCCTTGAATGAGCAGGTCCAACCTCTCTTTCAGGCTCTTCTATAGGAAGACTTGAAGTCGTTGGCATTTCCCTAGGCAGAGACAGCTTTTGCAATAGCTAGATTCTCAAGCTCTGACTCACTTGCACCCTTCTTCTTGAAATGGCATTAGCTGCTCTTTTTATACACTTTTCTAGTTATTCTCGATACTATTTTCAGATATTGGATTTTTTGTTATTTAAATTGTGTATCTCCATCACTTGTAGTTATTTATCATTCAATGAATGATGATAAATGATCCACCAATATTAATCTAATCTAATCATTATCTGCAGACAAATCCATATTCTTTTTCACCATTAGCTAAAGTGGAATAGTATGACTAGATTTTTGAAAAATAAGAGGAAAACTGAATTTCATAAGCAGCTTTAGTCTTATTGGCCTAACCCCACCTCTTTCTCCAACCGAAGTCAGACTTGCATACTCTAAGACCGTTCTGTGGACTTGCTTGCCTTCTAATGTATCTTCCCATTCCTCAATTTTTGAATCTATTAATGAACGAAGGGTTCTTGGTCTCTCATATCATCAGTTTGTAGCTAATCTAAAAACTAACCTGAAACGCACTCAGTCATCCCAGGGTGGGTTGTCCCACGTTCTCCAATTCTTAATGTCGGCTTTGATTCAACACCAAGTTTGATTGTTGAAATTCTCTCTATAAGAAGCTTAGTCTTACTCCTAGACACAAAGTACCACAAGCCTTTAGCCCCAGAGTTTTGTTGGATTCTATACATAGAAACGAACTCAAGAACATTTACAGAGACTAGGACTGAAAACTAAAAATAATGAATCCTATGATGATTCTCCATGCGTTAGGGGGATAACTAGGCAAAGATTGTAAAATGTGAGTATTTATAAGATAGTGGGGAAAAAAACTTAAATGAGAATGAAACATATCTTCATACAAGTAAAGCCACACTAGTTAAACCACCCTCCTTGATCTTTAGAATACGGTGATCCCAATATTTATGGAAATAAGACATCATCTTGAAACACTCGATCTCTCCCTCGAAAAGAATGGAAGTTTCATCTTCAGGATTGAGAATCTTATACCTAACTCTACGCACCTTCTCCTTGAGAAAATCTACATCCCTATGGCGCAAAGTATTGAGCTTAGCTAAGGGAATATCTAAGGCTCATCCAAGCTCTCTTATGGTGAACCGCCACTTAAATTGGTTGACATCATAATGTCACCACTTCAGCTTTAACATCTCCTTTAACTTTGCACTCAAACATGATAAAATAAAATTTATGTGAGAAAAAGTTCTAGCACTCACTTCACTACTTGGATAAAGTTGACTCAAATTATGATTGAAGCCTTCAACCTAAAAGTGAAATAAATTTTGAGCGAGCAAATTTTGCTCTAGTCAATGAGTTTTATAAAGAAAATTTGAGAGAAGCAATTTATTCCCTTGAAGACAATGGACTCCCACACCATGGTTTTGAGGTTTGCATCATTTGCACTGATAATTTTAAGTCTATAGAAGTTTAAAAAAAAAGGGATCAATAATCATCACCTTTGGACAACGAGGGTTCCTAAGGAATTTGGCTTTCACATGTCAAGTTTTTTACAATGGAAGTCTATTCACAAGTTCTATAATTGAGACCTTGGCTCTAAGGTGTAAAGGTGGTTCAACAAGCTTTGTGATTTATGAATGGTATTTGTGAACACGCTTAAGAAGAAATAGTAGAAACACTATAATCACCTATTGTAAAGCCCCAATGTTAATCTATTGAAAGAACTTTCTATAGTCAAAGAAATATTAAAATGTTCTCGGGTTGGCTCCCAGTTCAAGTTTCGTAATAGCTAAAGTTAAAGCAAGAATGAGCGGTGCGCAGCTTGCTTTCTAGTGTAGTAGAGAAGGTGAACACTTTTCTTATAAAAGCTTAACTAATTAGACTGGATAAATAAATAGGCCTTACACATGGTATAAAAAAAAAAAAAGAAGTAAGTGAACAATATATTTAATGGCAATTATTTGAATTTAGGCTATGGAGTGCTAAGGATTCTAACACTTTGGGATAATTGACTCTTTTGGTGATAGATATAGCAAAAAACCACAACAAAAAAAAATGTCATACATAGTGGGTCTGTATAAAAAATGCTTTATGAATGTGTAAAGGATTCACTATCTCTACCAAGGTCTATGCTAAGGACACCTTAGCATTTTATCTCTAGCAAATGCTTTATGAAGTTAGCATTCTCAAAGTTGGTGTACTCAAACTAAATTTCAGCGCCATTTCAAGTTATTCTTGAAAGGGTTATTTCAAAGTACATCAAAGGCTACAAGTTTATTGATTTGGACTTTAGCTAATCAGACTAAAGTAGAATAGAGGTTAATTTAGAAGGACTTTGCTTTGTCTTGATTTATCTTAGATGGTTAGACCTTAGCTCTAAGGTTGAAAATCTAGACAACTACTTGATGTGCCATAGTAAATATGCTTAATAATACATGTAATCTAACAAGGCCCACAACAAGAAGTCTTGTAAGCCCAAAAAGTAATCCAGTCTAATAAAAGTTCAATAAGAGATTCTAAAACTATGGACTCTAAAAACCCTACAAGCATAACTATCGAGGTGCATGTACTCCTATCACACTAGATAACACTCTCCTATAAAAATACTTCAAATACCCTATCTCAGTTAAATTATGAGGTACATTATTTATTTTTCTGGCCTTTACAAGCTTTCAGCTTTCTTCTCTTTTCTCTCTAGAATTCAATATGACTTGAGCAACTAAGGGTTTTCGCCAAGACAAGTCTCGGCACCCTAACAACTTGTGTGTGATTGGACCAATTTCACATCCACCAATTGTGAAGAAGGAGATAAGACAACCAGTGAGTGGAGTATTGTGTTAGAGAAGTCAACATTTGATGATTGGACTAGTTCAACATTATTTTGTCCTCGTTTGTGGAAAAAGGCACCTGCGCATTGAGAAAAGATGCAAACCAGATCCAGAGTTGCGAGAGAAGCTAGCACGCAAGGAGTCCATCAAGAAGAAATGATGAATAATGATGAGGCAAACCAAGAAGAGAAGTCGGACCCTTCTAACTATCTAATACCACCAGCTCTAGGAAAGCTACCCAACTGACTATGATGTAGTTCACTCAATAAGCTCTTGTAAAACTGATAGAAGAAGCCTTCTAAAAGGAAACAACGATAGTAATAGCCCAGTATGCAGAGAACTAGAAACGTCATGAGATATCTCACTTATCTCATACAAGTAGAGAATTATCTCTACCTCATGAAAGGATAGAGTACAGACATGAAGAAGAGAGATCCCAGAGATGACCGACCAGGAAAGATGCAAGCAGCCACATATCGCCTTAACATAAAGAAGCTACGTGTAAGACAGAGATTGAGAGGACTCGTACTACCCAACCAAGAGTAGAATGAACCATACTATCCAACCCACTATACTGTCAACATCCCAAGCATCTATAGAGGAGTATGTGGCTTACCCAATTGTTCCACCTAAGCATAGCCCTTTCACACTAGTGATATTAGTGAAAACTCTTCCTTTCGGAGTGAAGTTTACAAGCCTTCCAAAGTATGATGGTACTGGAGACCCTCAAGAACATTTAGACAAATTCTATACCAAGATAGATATGACAGAAGCAACATTTTTCAAGATCTTCCAAATAAAGTTGTCCAAGCACGCCCTATCTTAGTTCAACTAATTGCCTGCTGAGAGCATAGGTAACTTAGAGCAATTGACTCAGAGTTTCTTACATCACTTTTCTATCAATCGAAAGTATCCTAAGACTGATGAATACTTTTTTACCATAATCTAGAAGAAGAGAGAGAGGCCTCAGGAGACTACTTGGAGATTCATAGAAGTTGTTCCCGAAGTACCTTATATCAATCATGAGCTGCTAGTAGGCATTATGCAACAAAATCTGTCTCAAGGAAGGTTCAAGTAGTCAATCATAGGAAAATCGCCCTATACGCTAGAAGAGATCCTATTCAGAGTAGAGAAGAAACCCTTACTGAGAATGTGAAGAGAAAACTAAAAGAAAAAGAAAAGCCTAAGTTGAAAAGAAATGATAAGAAGTGTTATACATCAACTCACAACTATCCACAACATACCCCATTCAATGCAAGGATGTTAGAAATCTTGGCCGTCGTAGAACAAGAAGAATTGGTGGAGCCACCAAGACCACTAAATGAGGATGCCAACAGGATGAAGTCGGACAAGTATTGTCAGTTTCATCGCGATAAGGGGCACACCACAGAAGAGTGTCAACATTTAAGGGCGGCTATAGAGAGGCTCATAAAAAAGAGTATTTGACGGAGTTCATAGAGATGTGCCCTAGAGATCCTAAAAATAACTATAATAGCCACAACGCCCAACATCTTAGAGATACACCACATGAACAACCTGAAAGAAGTAGAAAGAGAAGCCGAGAAGATGATAATCTCCCAAAGGCCGATATCATGGCTATAATCTCGGGCAGCCCAACAAGCAAAGACTCAAACAATGCTAGAAAGACCTTTATTTGAGCAGTTAATGGAATACATGAACAAGAGGTTTATCAAGGCAAGTCCTACATATATAGTCAGAGAGGGACAAAATATCTTCTGATAAGATAGACTTATAGCCCACAACGACGCCCTAGTTATTTCAGCCACGATATCCAACTTTTAGGTAATAAAGATACTAATCGACAATGGCAGTTCAACATATATCATATTCCATGAGGCTTTCCTATAGTTGAGGATGGACAACACGCAATTAAACCCCATCAACACCCCTCTCGTAAGATTTAGTGGAGAAGTAATACAAGCATTGGAAAAACCTCTCTCCTGCTCTCTCTGGGATATATCTCAAGTGATCAACTATGATGGTGAAGGTTCTGGTGGTGAAGGCACTATCCACGTATAACTTGATTTAGGAAGACTTGCTCTGAACTTGTTTCAGGCAGTAACATCATTGGTACACATGAAGGAGAAGTTCCCAACCTCTCAAGAAGTTAGAGAAGCAGTGGAAGATAATAAGATGAAAAGGGAATGCTATAGTAGTACCCTTCATCAAATTAAGCCAAATGCAGAGAAAGCCACAATGCCAGCCGAAGTAAAGGAAAGGGAAAAGCGATTTACACTATTGAAAACATTGTAATAGAATCCACAAAGAACAAAATAAATGAGCCAAGCAAGGCGCTGATGGTGGAAGGAAGCCCACAAAGCAACAAAGAAGAAGCTAGTAAGCAAGAAGTAACCATTAACATAGAAAGCAAAAGCTATTTTAGTTCATGGTCCACCTTACAACGAAGAATGTGGCAGCAAGAAATGAAGCAACTTAGGAGCGATGGTGGAGTTAGGCCCTAAGAAGGCATTTAGTATTATGAGACACTCAAGTCGAAGCCCTTAATCCAAGCGCGACTTGACATAAGATTTTCCCTTTCTTAAGTAAGTAGTTTTATTTTTTCATAGAATGCTTATAGATGCTTACTAGACATAATGTTTATTTTCACAACCTACTCAAGCATAAGTTGCAACTTATGCAATAATAAAGCCTTGTGTTTGAGAAAGCATTCTTTCTATTTTTTCCCCATTCTTCTCATACTGTAAGCCACAGACTAATGAAGGTCATAGGCTAACACTTCAAATCATGCTAACACTTCAAACAACATTGGTGCCTAAGAGCATTATCCATTAAGCCAACACTTCAAACAATGTCTTTAGGCTAACGTTTCAAACAACGTTAATGTTTTAAACAACATCACTTTTAAGAGAACACTTCAAACAAGGGTTGATATTTCAACCAAAACCTTAGAGCTAATGCTTAAAGGTGAAATCGATGTTTCAATCAATAACTTTATGGCAAAATGCTCAAAGCACCTCTACTTAGCCAAGCATCATGTAAACTTTGCTTGACTAATATCCACTAAGTACGAATGTACTAGAGCTATGACCTAAATCTCATAGTCCTTAGGGGACGTAATGAAAAATAAGAGGAAGAACACTACTTAAATCCATCACTAAGCACAATGAATGAAAAGAGGTTACAATTTCTACTAAGTCACTCAACGAAAATAACAAGTGCATAAGAGCAAAGTCTCCATGAGGAGTATAATGAAGAATGTAAAGAAAGATACTTCTTACAGTCCACCAGTGGCACAATGAAAGAAAAAAAAATACAAAATCCTTCTAAGTTATTCAATGCACATGGTGAAAGCATAAAAGTAATAAATTGTGCAAAAAAAAACACCCTAAGAAATTAATCTCATAAAGAAAAAGATCTGGCCAAGTCTACTAATAAGCTACAAAATGCACGCTAATGCAGAACACAACTCACACACACAAATAATAGAGATAGCCATATAAGATTCAAGAAGATATGCAAATACATTGATGAAAGCAAAAGAAAGAGCAATATGTATAAAAATGGAAAATTAACCAAGTAGAAAAAATACGAGAATAGCAAAAGCAATAACATATGTTGCATAGAAATTAAGTACTAATATCCAAAGCCGACATCGACATCAAACCCTAGTGGGCTCCATCTATTTGAGGTACGGTTCATTAGCTATAGGCTCAACAATAATCACATCAGCAATATCTTCCTAATGAGGGAGAGCAACAATAGCATCTCAGCCTCAGGGACATCCAGTATTATAAGATCCAAAGCATCACAATCTCCTCTGAGATATGCCCGGATATTCAAATTAATACTGCAACACTCACGAATGGTCCTATCATAAACCGTCATCGCCCGTTCATAGACCATGTCCTCAAAAGACTTAGAGAATTGAAACTAGGAAGCACCCTCCTTCTTAAGGCTCACAATAAAGGCCTTCCTAGCTTTAGACTCTTGGCCACTGGACATATCCCTAGCATAACGACCTCTAATCTCAGTAAGCTCCTTAGTAAGCTTACTTACCTCAACTCTCAGCCTGGCTCTTCATCTTCGCTCTCTCTCTCTCTCTCTCTTAATAGACTCGGCCTGCTCAATAGTTCGACGATAAGAAGTAGTTCTACAGACAAACATAATGGTCAAAGTGAGATCCTAACTTAAAATAAAAGAATATATCAAACAAAGCTCCAAAATTTTTTTAAGTATAGTGAAAAAACATGTAAGATAAGAAGGTTACCCTAGCAAGATCGCAGACAAATAACTCCTAAGATGATCATCAGACACTGGTATAAGACGCTCTATATTACCCTCAATAATGGTGTTTTATTGCTCCTCCAAGTAAACGACTACTTAGTAGTGTCCTAGTAAGACTCAGTCTTATCTGTCTTACAAAGACCATAGCAAAAAACACCTTTATCCAAACTAGGGAGAGGTAAAAATATACGAGCATTCTCTTTAAACCTCTTAGCACTAGAAGGTCCTTGTGAAGGAGGCCTCGATGAGCCACCACCTCTGAGGGGAGCGACAGCTTGTAACATGAGCAGTGGCAGAAGGATGCGATGAGCCAACAATAATAGCTCCTGGTGGTGGCTTCCTTCACGATCGAAAAATATCTAAGTCAATAGGCTTTGTTGCAAAAACAAAATAAAGAGAGAATTAGTTTTAGGAATTATAAACAAAATAAGTAATAAAAAAAAGGCAAGAAAAAGGAAATAGGAGCACCAGAATCATATGAGACACATCTATAGTGTCTTCAAACAAGCCAACTAAGATAAACTGTAAATAGAGGTAAAGCAAATGACTCGTGGAGTAGAAAAGGGAAAAGGACTACCCCAGTCAGACAAAAGACCCAACCGTAATCCTGGACATAGAAAAATAGTCTATTCTAAACTCGACACTACCAATAAAAAACTTACACCTTGGAAGAGAATAGAAGTAATAAAAATACTCACTTGGAACTCTTCTCAAACTGAAAACTATGTGAAAACTATTTAAGGTAAGAGGAGTCTCTAACTCCTCAAAGCGATACTGTAAACCCTAAAAAAATAATATAATGGGCGTGAGTTGACTAAGGTACATACCTAAACTATAAACTACCTCACTAATAACGAATGAGGAGAAATGGAAAAAACCACTCAAAAAATATGCAAGATGGATGATGAAATAACCCGAATGAGGTGACCTTACCCTTTGCATGGCCTAGGAAAGGACGAAATGATATATAGGAGAAATGCCTATCATCCTACACAAAGCTCTTAGACCATCTTAAGTCAAGGTAGTGTTACAAGACTCAACATAGACCATTCGACATTGGGGCCGACGACCTCTTGAAGCGTGAGACTTATCCCTAACCCCTAGAGATAACTCCTGATCGCTATCAATAATGATATTTGCAAACTCGTTAGAACTATTCAACTCTTTCAAACTTGAGCATCAGAGCTAGACCCTCCACAACCCCTAGATTCACTAGACTCCTCTAAGCCCACTGACTCATGAATATGTTTAGGTAGATCCCTAAGTGCATTAATCATCTCAAAAGAATGACCATCTAGAAAATCAAAAGAGACAGGGTTATCGCCTATCTCCCAACAGCTGAAAGGATCTCGAAAAGTGCTTGAGCCAAACATAATGACACTAGACTTGAGAAAAAGGGATAGAAATAGTGAGTGAGCTATAAGCTCAACTAATCCTAGAGAACTAGGTACTGGTACGCGGACACCAAGTTCAGCCTTGTGCTTGACCTGGCTGTGAGGCCTGGCCAAGACCTCATAATCTCAACTTGCAGGCGCAAGTCAAAGCTCTGCCTCAGCCTGGTAGGTTAGGCCTAGCCCTCGACTTGTGGGTGCGCCGTCCTCCTCCCCTTAATGAGATCAACTCGGAAGCTCAGAGTTGTTATGTGCCTCAAGCTATCCCCTAGCAAGTCAAACCCTGCGGGTCAAGCCCTATACTCAACCCGCATAGATCCGACTCGATGGATACATGTTGCCCCATCTCAATAAAGTGAAAATACTTATATCAGTCACACACGCCATATGTTCTCGACAAAATGATGCTAAGGTAAAAAGAGTTTTTGACTCCTGAAAAAGAGAATAAAAAAGTTACTAAGAAAAGTTAAAGAAGATAAGTGTATAAATGACTTACCCAGTGGCCCCATCACAATAAAAGCTCTTCTCTCTTAAGGCCTCCTCTTACAACACATATGCTCAAAAATATTTTTTTTTCTGAAAGTCCCAAAGGACCTCTTTTTATAGCCAAGTTAGAATGCAAGTTTAATTTTATCAGAAGACTACTTCCAAGCACCTTTCCTATTAGAACTCTACTTAGGAATGGGGGGCTGCATGATGTGCCATAACAAATAAGCTCAATAATGTATTTAATTCAACAAGGCCCAACAAGAAGTCTTGCAAGCTTAGGGAGCAATCCAGTCCAATAAAAGTCCAACAAGAGATATTCCAAGCCCGTGGACTTTGAAAATCCTACAATGGATAGCTATCAAGGTGCATGTACACCTATCACACCGGATAACCATCCCCTAAAAAAGGCTATAAATTCCCCCTCTTAGTTCATTTATGAGGTATGCTATTTTCCTTGCCTTTACAAGCCTCCAACCTTTTTTTCTTTTCTATCTGGAATCTGGTCAAACTTGAGCATCAGAGGGTTTTCATCAGGACATAGCCTGATAACCTAACGACTTGTGTGTGCTACAGACAAGGACCCTTCCATTCATCCACCAACTATGAAGAATGAGAATAGATAGCTAGAAGTGGAGTATTGCATTAGAGAAGTCAACACTTAATAATTAGACTAGTTCCACATCACCATTCCTCAACAAAGTTGTGCATTGGTACCAATATAAGTAATAAGTGCTCATTATCTTATTTTGGGATAGAGAATTTAGACCTTGGCACTAAGGTTAATTTAACTACAAATCTAGATTTCGAAGGA